>PVKB01001129.1:163525-487535 GCA_004027205.1 Ctenodactylus gundi | reverse complement strand
CCATCAAAATAAAGGATCCTATTGAAAAATGGGCAAATGAAATGAAGAGGCAGTTCACTCACAAAGAAGTACAAAGGGCCAATAGATACATGAGAAGATGCTCAACATCTCTAGCCATAAGAGAAATGCAAATCAAAACAACGCTAAGATACCATCTCACTCCAGAGAGAATGGCTTATATCAACAAATCAAATAGCAATCAATGCTGGTGAGGCTGTGGGGAGAAAGGAACCCTCCTGCACTGCTGGTGGGAATGTAAATTCGTTCAACCACTCTGGAAAGCAGTATGGAGAGCTCTCAAAAGACTAGAAATAAATATCCCCTTTGATCCGGCGACACCCCTCCTGGGAATATATCCAAAAGAGGCCAAAACAATATACAACAGAGATATATGTATACCTATGTTCATAGCAGCACAACTAACAAGAGCTAGAACATGGAAGTCACCAAAATACCTGTCAATAGACCAGTGGATACACAAACTGTGGTACTTACAGACAGTGGAATACTACGCATCTGTAAGGTCCAACAGCGTGGAGGTTTTCACAAACAAATGGAAGAAACTTGAGAATATCATGCTTAATGAAGTGAGTCAGAAGCAGAAGGTGAAACATTGGATGGTCTCTCTGATATGAGAGACCCAGACCACAACCATCTCATGGAACTTTAAACAAAAGACAAAGGGAAGGAAGGGGAAGGGGTGGGGGGTGAAGGGAGGGAAGGGAGGGCAGGGGGAGGGACAAAGGGAGAGCAGGAAACCCCTTGTCACTTTGATAAGGAAAGTATGTGCACAAAATGCTCAACTCCATTGTAAACCTTAAATTCTACACGTGTACATATCAATAAAATGGGGAAAAAACCAGAGTCAGCGTGTTCTGTGATTAGGGGCCTGACTTTTTGGCCTCATGCATTTTGGGGTTCAAAACCCAATTTTTTTACTCACTGCTCAGCAGCTTTTAGTAAAGTTCTTTGTTTTCAGTTTCCTTACTTGTGAAATGGGAATAATCACGTTTTTGTGATTCTCAGCCATACCTATTTTTGTATCTTAACATCTTCAAAATCACATTGTTTGTCATAGTTTAATTGGCAGTTTTTTCTTTCCTAATGATGTCTTACATTTGTTTAAATATGGCATCTTCCTCAGTGATCTAGTTTAAGAACTGCGTGTGGTATATACACGTCACTTGGTGCACGAATGTCGTGAAATATTCTTACCTTCTTTTTTCACACTCCATCTTGGGAGTTGGAATTACCCTTACTTCTCGATTCATCTGCTTTCCTTTTAACCATTCTCCAAGCCCCATTTCAATGAACTTTCTTTTGATCATGTCTTTTGAAAATCAGTGTAAAGGAACTGAAAAGAAAATAGATGGTGTTATATATTCATGATTGCTGTATAATAATAATGGATTAATAATAATGCAAATGGAAATATTTAGGACAAGATTTCATACCCACACATTGTTCTACCTTAAGAGAAGAAATGATGACCTACTGTTACTAGGTCAGTCCAGGGACACCATTGAAAAGAAGTCACTTTTCAGTTGAAGTCAAGCATTATTTTTCTGGTGGATCATCGTGGGTCACCGACAATCGGAATTTACTCAGCTGGGCGTGATTTTGGGACTCTTTTGTATTACTTTACTTCCAATGGAACTTTCCTAAGTGCTTTGGCTTGTTTTATTTCTAACAGTTATCTTAAACTCCTGTTATTTAATGGCTCAGTGGCTGCTGAAATGAGGACTGGTCAGTTCTGTCCACTGTTAACAGGAATTTAAAAAAAAAAAACTTCTACTCTGCCTCAGGTGCAGTTCTACAATTTCTACTCCATGGTTTTTCTTCCTTCGTGCAATTTTTCTAGAGTCCCATATTGGTGCCATGTGGAAAGAGGGCGAAGAAATGGAAAGGGGCAGGAATGTGTCTGTTGAGTGTCCACCCTGTGCCTGACCTTTGCTGGGCAATTGACTCACACCGTCTCATTTGATCCTTATACTAATTTTGAGAACAGCTGTCATCTTCTGTCTATAAAAGAGCAAACGTTCTCAAAGTGCTTAAATAACTTGCCCAGTATCACACTGTCGGTAAAGGCTGGTTCCATGATTTTAAATGAGGTCCAGCCCAGTTCCACAGCCCCTAATCTTTCCATTAACACTTCCCAAAGGTCTTTTTCTCTGTCATGTGTTCATCATCCCTTCATCTCTCCACCCTTTCATCGTTCACCAGCCTATCACGTTAATTGCCTGCTGTGTGTCAGCACCATGCTGGGCTCCCTTTACACAGAGATGTCTCCCCTCCAGGGAGATGCAAACAAGCCCATAGTAGCACATGATAGTGTGAACACCTGCAGAGCTTGGTGTGAGTGTGTGTCACTGCACTCCCCCCACCCCCAGTAGAATAGCGTTCCTTGGCTCACGTACATTGGCATTCCTATCTCCTCTCACGATTCTTTGAACTCACTCTTGCAGATAGAGTGATTTTCCCAGATACACATCTACGCAGTTCGTTTTCCTCCTTAAAGCTCTCTGATGACTTGATGGCCGTAGGATAAAGTCTACACTTTGTAGCAAGGCTTACCAACAGTTTCTTGACCTCTCTGCACTCTCCTCTACCCTGAAGTGCTTGTGCTGTTGCGTGGCATTTCTGTGATGCACCCAGCATTCGGTCCACATTTCTTAGCTCCGCCTCTTCACCACAGTCCTAGGCCTTCAATCCAACTCTGTTGAATACCTTATAAATTTAAGAACGTGTCCTGTACCTCTGCCCCAGCCTTTGTGCCCCAGATGTTCTTCCTGCCCAAAGCGTCCTTCTATGACCATTTATCTCACCCCCACCCCTCTTGGCCCTCTTGTTCCTCCTCACCATCACCTCCAGTGGGAAGAGCTTGCTGACCCCATAGCTTTGGTCGGGGCCCGCAGCAGCATGTTCTCATCCTTGCAGGTGACTCAGTTGGACCACTTATCACAGTTTTCCAGCCTCCTGTGGACTCATCTGTGCCTCCTGTTTGCCAGTAAGAGCCTTGTAGGCAGGGGCTTGACAATGGTCTTCATTGAAGTTTCAGCAGCTGGCTCTTTGACTGGCACATCATAGGAGCTTGATGCAGATTATTTAGTGAGCAGGTTGTAGATTCATATGCCAATGTGAAGCAAACAGTAACCATTTATACTTTTATAAAATAAAGTATGCAAAAAATCTAGCTCATTTATTTTTATAATGCTAGGTGTTGAACTCAGGCCCTTCACTTGAGCTGTATCCTCAGCCCTTTTATACTTTTTATTTTGAGATAGGATCTTGCTAAGTTGCTAAATTCCTTAGGCTGGGCTCGAGTTTACAATCCTTGTGCCTCAGCTGCTCATGGCACTGGATTACCGGTGCGCTCTGTGACGCCTGGCTTTTCTTATATATATATTTTTAATGACCTAACTTGACCAGCAAATAATGTGTAGGAGTAGCAACTGAAAATCTTAAATATTAGCAGTCAGAGTAAGAGGTGAGGCAGTGGGAAAGGCAGGCTGGAATTTACTGAGTTGAGCATGTCAGTATCTTTTGTTCTGTAATGAAACATGTTGTGATTGACAAAGTAGGAAACGGAGCACAAACACTCTCATGCTAATGAAGCAGCTGAACCATTTCTGAATAGAAAACATGTCCAGTAGAGTGACCACAAGGCAGAAGGAAGGTTTCAGCCTGCAGTTTGAAGGACTTCCGTTCACACTGAAGAACCTCAGTGGGAGGGCCAAAGTGGGAGGGCCCAGCAAGTGAGTAATTTTGTGTGGTAGGTGTGGTAGATATGAAAGTTCCATATGGCAAAAGAAGAGGTTGGTAAGGCTCGTAGGGCACCGATGAGTGCATAGTTAGGATTTGGCGAAGAGACTTTGGTTGCTGTTGTCGTTTGGACACACGGATCTCTAACGTGAATCCTAAGAGCAGTGTTGCCATTTGAATTTCTGTCTTCATTGCTTTCTCTGTCTGCAGTGTAGTAGATTCAAGTTTTTAAAATTTTTTTCTTGTAGAAGATCTACTGTTGGTTATGAAGTATGGGTGGATGATTTTGAGAATGCAGAGAAAAAGTAAAGGTAACACCCAGGAAGTCTGGTTTGCTTGTCTCCTCTCATCCTGGAGTTCCGGCGAATGAGAAGGTGGACAGCCTTGTAGTTACGACAGCACAAAACAAAACCCAAATGAAAAGTTGTTTTGTTTTTTGAGCTCCGTAGATTATTGTTAGTTGCCACCCTGACATTAATTCCCTGAGAGTATCTACCGCCTTTCCCAGACAGCCACATTTTTCCACTGACAAAACATTTAATTCTCAGTGACATTTCTCCATCATTATAAATAGAAGGGAGTTTTTAATCATTTTTTAAGCATCAAAGCTTTTTTTTTTCACCCACTGGGACTATAACCGTTTGAGCAAAACCATTTGGATCCTAAAACAGATCAATTGGCACGTATTCACACTCTTGCTCTCCAAAGAGAACTGCTGATTTTAGCACATTTGGAACTTTCACAAGAGTGTACATTTTCTTACTTCTCTTCTGTCAGTAGTTGCCATGGTGCCAACATTTTTGTGTTTCAGTTGACGCCCCAGGGTAGCTCCTGTGATCTCTAAGGGTGTCACAGGTTTTTTTTTTTTTAAATGATCAAAAGGAAATAGTTTCAATGTTGTAAATATAGAGAAATACTGAGCATGGGCAAGAAGAATTCTAGGGTCCCCAGGCCAGCACTTGATGTGGCACCTGTCAAGTCTCCCCTGTATCATTCTGACCTGAGACACACCAGTAGACTCGGGTGTATCCGTCACTGTATCATTATCTGGAGTGATGCTTTAACTCCGTGTGCTCACCTTCTAGGACTCTGGTCTTGTATCCCTTCCTGATCCAGCGTCCTTTTCGTCTGTACTGGGTGAGCAATGTCAGCCATTTATAAAATGTGGGTAGAAAACATCATATATGCAGTGAGAAGATTAAATTTTGTGATTGTTGATTAGCATTCTCAGCAGTGCTTTAAAAATACATATTGTAATGAACTCTTCTCAGCTAAAATATGGCCTTCCATAATCGTAAGTCTGGCTTCTGTGCCATTATAATTTCTGTACATATAATTTATCACTCCCTAGTCCTCAGTAGAATGAAGATAGTGAGCTGATTTTTTTAAAAATGCTGTAGGAACATCAACAAATAGCTTTAAAAATGTGCCCCAGGAAGTTAGGAAAAATATGTTGGATGAAGGCTACTGTATTTTACTGTGGGCTATGTTAGGCTGCAAGTGGAGAGTTTTATTTGTGTGTATTTGCTTCTATTTCTTATATAGTAGCATATTAAGTTATAACTTATATATCATTAAATTTATCTGCCTAAAGTGAATGGTGATTTTTAGTATTCCCAGAGTTGTACAATCATCACCACTAATTTTAAAGTATTTTCATTAGTCCCCAGATAAACCAATTACATACCCTCTGTGTGGATTTGCCTATTCTGCACAGTATTTATACATAGAATCATGCAACATATAGCCTTTCCTTAAGCCCTTTTACTTAATATAATGTTTTCAAGTTTCTTCCATATTTTATCAGATATCAGTGTTTCATGTTTTTTTTTTTTGATTGCTGAATACTATTCTATTGCATGAGCAGAGCATGTTTTGTTCATCTACTCCTTTGGGGGAATGATTGCTTGGATTTTTTCCCCCATGATTGTGCTACTATGAGCATTCATGTACAAGTTGTGTAGACATTTGTTTTCAGTTTCCTTAACTGTATATACAGGAACAGAATTGCTGGATTGTGTGGTCACTCTGTATATAACCATTTGAGGAATTGCCAAGCTGTTTTCCAAAACGGCCACACCATCTTACAATCTCACTAATAGGATATTAAGTGAAATGGGATCCAGCTTCATTGTTTTACACGTGGAAATCCAGTTGTTCCAGCACTGTTGGTTGGAAAGGTCATTGTTTTCCTATTAAATAACTTTGTACCCTTGTTGGGAGTTAGTTGGTCATAAACATAAGTCTTTATTTTTGAATGTTTAATCCATCAGATACTTAGTTTGGGTGGAAAGAAATGAAGGATTTGGGGAAATCAAAGATAAATAATCATGGCTAGAGAGGTAAACAGAAGATTCAGTATAGGGTGTTGTATGCTGTAGGGTCCAGCCAGTTGCTGAGGAAGCACCTTAGAAGGATACCTTGGTTCAGTGTGAGGTGGATAGGGAACACCTCTGGGAGAAGGTGATGACCAAGGCCAGGCTGCGTAGAAGTCACCACAACATGGAAGGGAACAAGAGAAAAGTATGTGTGAAGAGTCTTTGGTGGCAGGAAGGGTTGGCAGTTTAAAGTGGCTTAAGTGTAGTTATGTTCTCAAGGCTCTTGTTAGATCACCTGAGTCCTTGGCTCAGCAGCTGATTATAACCGTCTTTGCCTATAGATGCAGTCCCAACCTCTGAGTGTGGATCTCAAAAGTAGTCTACCCGAGCTGTGTTCTACCCTTCCCTGAACCTGTTCCTCATTCCTCATCTTGGCTGATTTCGTTGTCTATATGCAGTAAGCTGCCCTATCTTCTCCACTGTTCAGATCTTACCCTCTACTGGAGAGTCCTAGCTAGGAGATTATCTTGTTCACGGGGCTTAAACTTATCCTGAGTTGGACTTACTTTGCCACTTCTGTGATTGTAGAGCTCATGTCTTGCAGTATATGACTAAATGTGATGTTCAGTCACACACTTCCTTCATCTGTCTATTTTCTTTGCCCCTTGCTCTTCTGCGGGGGTGCAAAGCTGATTCATTTTCCTGTCCCACACAGGGCCAGTTACATATGTAATTCTAAGAGAGCTTCAAGAAAAAGGACCTGGTTTAGAGTTAAGGCTGGATGTGATTCTACCTGACTTTATGCTCCTTGGGCTCCCAGCTTTCTCATTTATAAAGGAAAAATAATGACAATAAATGCTTAGGATATGAGTTCAGCAAATAAATAAAATAGGGCCTTGCCTAGAAACTTGTGTGCAGTAGATGCTCAGTCAGTCCCTTGCATGAAAAGGCTGCAGCCTAATTGCTGCCTGGTTTCTTATAGTTCTCTGTCTTCCAGGCAACAGCCTGTTATCTTCATAAAATATGGCAGAGCAAGAAATGATGTAGAAACTCTAAGTATTTGGTGCTATAGACTTTTTTTGTTAATTAAGAAGAGCTGCAATGTTTTTAGCCTTCTGGAGAATTTCCAAGGGAAGGGAAGACCTTGGAGAGAGTGCTTCTTCAGAGAACGTGGAGTTGAAACTGCTAGGTGTGTGGGCTTGCTGCTTGCTGCTGTGGAGCTGTGAACTGAAAGCACCGAATGTGAAGACAGCATGTCTCACTTTCCACAAATGATTTTCTGAGCAGAGAGGGTCGGGGCTGAACACACCTATCCCTTTACCTCCTCCTTTTCTTCTTATGTAAGCCGGAAGGTAGTTTTGCCTCTCCTGGTATTGAGGCTTCCAGCGTAAGGATGCTTATTTATTTTTACTTAACCCTTTTCCAAAAAAAGAATTTGCAGTGGCAGGCTTACAGATATAGCCCGTGTCTCCTCAGTGTGGCAGATCTTAGCTGAGGTGCAGAACTGGCAGAGGTACTTTTAAAAATACGGTTTCCTATTAAGAATGGTGGTGCAGGCCTATAATCCTAACACTTTGGAAGACTGAAGCAGGACAATTACAAGTTTGACTTTAGCCTGGGCAGTTTAGTGACTTTGTGAGACCCTGTCTCGAGAAAGAAAAGAAGAAGAAGAAGAAGAAGAAGAAGAAGAAGAAGAAGAAGAAGAAGAAGAAGAAGAAGAAAAACAGGAAGCTAGGCATGGTGGTGCACACCTGTAATCTCTGCACCCAGGAGGCTGAAGCAAGAAAATTGCTGTGAGTTTGAGGCCAGCCTGGGCTACAGAGTGAGACCTTGTCTCAAAGGAAAAAAAAAAAAAAAAAAAAAACAAGGGATGGGGATGTAGCTCAGTGTGAAGGCCCTAGGTTCAGTCACCAGTATTGTGATACGCAAACTCCAGACAAAAAACTTTCATCACCGTTGTGATTCCTGGGATCTGTGATGGGCCCTGGGCACATCTCTGCCTTTCGAAAATGTCCCAGATATGCCCACTTCTATGTGAGGAGCTTTGTCCTAGAGCCCTGTGTGATCTTTGACAACCTGGAAACCCCATGCAACTGTCCTGGGGTACTGCCTGTGGGGAGGATGGCAAGTTTGAACTCAGGAATCCTGGCACTGTGCTGACCTTGGCAGGCTGCCAAGCTGGCCAACTGAAAGGGAATGAGAATCTTTGTTGTTCAGCTTTGTTGAAAGAGAAGTTTACTTTGTAACGAGGGTTGTGGCTCATGAGTGGGAAGGCCGGGCTGGTTGTGGAGTAAGGCATTTACATGAATGAACGGGAGGTGCTCCTGGGCAAGACTTTTGCCTCCTCTCCCTGTGGATAACTGGGATGCTGGGATGGGGTGTTGGATGAGAGAGAACCTTAAGTTTATAAGCCAAGGGCTAAGTTCAGAGAGGTTGTGTGAGAAAAGGAAAAATAGATGGTTTAGGACCAGAATCCAGAATTCTCTCTCTCTCTCTCTCTCTCTCTCTCTCTCTCTCTCTCTCTCTCTCTCTTTCTCTCTCTTTCTCTCTCTCTCTCTGTGTGTGTGTGTGTGTGTGTGTGTTACTGGATTTTGAACTGAGAGCCTTTGCACTGATCCCCAGGCATTTTTTAACTTCTTATTTATTTATTAGTTTGGACACAGAGTCTTACTAAGTTGTTATCTTGCCCAGACTGAGCTCAAACTTCTGATTCTCCTGCCTCAGCCTCCCAGAGTGTTAGAATTACGGGCATGTGCCACTGCATCTGACTACAGAACTTTTGATGGAATCAATAAAAAAAAAATAAGCTAGATTGTGTCACCTTTTGTGCTTGAAACTCTTCACTGGGTTTTTTATTACACGTAGAATGGAGTCTAGACTCCCAGCAGTGACCTTCACACCTCCCCATCCACCCTGTTTAGACCCTTCCTGGCGCACTCCCTTCTCGCTGCCATTTTTGGAAGCCAAGGTGCCCACTATCCTTTTAGCCCTGGGCAGTTCCCTGCTTGAAGCCCATCACCAGCCACACCTGGACTCCTGCTTGTCATTCAGGGCTCTGTTCAGAGGTACCTTAGAGGGGCTTTTCTTGTGTACCACATTAAAACCAGTTCTGTCAACATCCTGCTGAAAGATACTACCCAGCTTCATCTTCCCATTATCACAGAACCTGTTCTCCGTGGGCATCTCTCATTTCTTCACCTGTGTGTTTTCTTCCTTGTTGTTTGTCTGGTATTTGTATGTGTCTCCTCTGTGGGCATAAAGAGTCACGAGAACAGATTGTGTCCTGTTTGATTCTATATCCCTGCTCCTGGAACAGTATTAGTACCAGCTCAGTAAGTGGGCCAAATGAAAGTGCGAGTGCAGATTCCAGATCTCGAGCCAGTGCTTAGCTCAGAGAAGCGGGGCCCAGGCTGAGTTTGACTGGCTCAGGATCAGTGGACAGACCGAAGACAGGAACCCTCTCTCCTTCCTCGGGGAAGTAGGCAAGGTGGTGGGAGCTCAGAGCTAGCAGAGTTGCAGCAGCTGAGGAGAGCTCAGACGCTGCCTTGTCAGGAGTCTCTGACAGTATCCTGGGCCGGAGTTGAGCCTGGTGGGGACAGCATGTGTCTACCTGAGTAGAATGGCCCCCGCTTTAGGGACACTGGGCAGGGGGCTGTAGCCTGTCTCTGACACTTCAGAAAGAGTGACTGTACATTTAACAGGATGTAGAGAGGCAGCGTGGTATGACTCAGAAATGTTCTCTTTGACCTTCTGCTCAATGGGATGGAACACAATACATTTCAAGACGTAAGATGTTTAATGTGAAGTTTTTAGAAGGGCACACCTACCTTTGTATACTCTTTTTTTGGCCAGCTCCACTTTTTCAGCCTTCTAAGGTGTCATTTACTTTGGGAGTTGCTTGAGGCCAGATGGGCTGCACCTGTAGGGCGATCCCTGGGGATAGCTCTACCTTGGCATCTCCCACACGCCTGAGATTGGAGGTTATTCTGTTCCTCCGTGACTTCCAGAACTGTGACCTCCTGGGTGTTTTTTCATTTAAGTTGCTCGGTGTCATACCTGACCCACAGTAGGTGCTTACGAAGTGTTTACTGAATGCACAGATGCATGCACAACACGTGTCCTTGCCGAACATTTTCAGATTGGGGGCAGGAACAGCGGTGGCACAGGAAGCCTAAAATAGTGTGTGCGGTGGGGAGACCTGTACACTATGGGTAAAATGGGTGGGCACCACGTGGACAGAAAGTCATTGGTCCAGCTGGGGAGGGTGATATTGTCACATAAAAGGACAAGATTTGAGTTTTTCTCTCAGATTTAGTTCCATATAATAAAAGGTATGAGGTAGGGAAACTTGAGCAACATCGAAATCGTTGCTTCTCTGGCCTGCATATTTTTCCTGACCTTGAACTTGCTGATGACACGGTATTGATTGCACCACCACCTGCAACTGTGCGGCAAGCAGCTGCCAGCAGTGGCCCTGCTAACTGGGCTCTGAGAGGCGAGTTTGGTTTCAGCCTGGCAGGCTTGGGTAGCTCCGCAGTCCCCAGAATGGGCACAGGCTTCAGCAAAGCTGTGTCTTACAGGGATTGTGATTTTGTCTCAGGAAAAACAGATTGGCCTGAACCAGATAAAGGGAGAATATAGAGAGGGTTTTTTTTTCAGGCTTTGCAGAGCCATTATAAGCACATGAACAGATTTTCAGAGATAAGGGCTCCGCCTGCAGAAGGCTGCATAGCAACAAGGGAGGGGGTCCTCCATTTCTGTCCTCTTAAAGAGCTGGTCACATAGCATTTTTCCCATCCGACTTTTATGTTGTCCTTTATGTAAAGAGCAGTGGATGACTTAACTGTGTGTGGACTGAGCGATCGCAGTCTACAGCCCTTAACTTGAACCATCTCATTTAATCCTTACCGTATCCCCAAAAGCAGTGATGGTTGTTACTGTTCACATTTTCACAGGGAGGAAACTGAGACTTTGGCATGTTTCTCCCTAAAGTCACCTGGTTAATAAATGAGAATCAGAGCTTGGATGTAAGACAGGTAAAGTCATGCATGAGTTATTTACAAATCTGCCCGTCTTCAGATCTTTTCTTCTTCATCAGTGATACTCTGAGGTCTTTGCCCTTCGCCTGTGTTTGGTGAAGAGGTAGGGCCAGGGGTGTGCAGTGGAAGCCTCCCATGGGATTTTCAGCTGGAGGCAGCTGGGCTGGGAGCTCCTGGGTCAGGGGCCTTCAGCTGCATTTGTGGTGACTGGGGAGACTTTGGAGAGGCTAGAGGCTGTTCAAGTAGCACACAGACTACTCTGAAGCCACCGCCTGGTGTCTGTGTTGGCCGGTGGTAGGGAAAAAAGCCAGAATGTGGAATTTACGAGTGGCCTGCTGAGAGACTGGATTTGGGGACATCCAGTTGAGAGAGGTTGGCAAAGGTGAAATGAATCTTCAACTAGAAAGTCAGGAGGCAGTGGGCAGGAGGTCTGAGCCACACAGACCACAAGCCAGCCCTTGGGTGGCTGAGCCAGCAAGAGAGGGTAGGAAGAGCCAGGAATGGAAAGTCAGCGGGGAATTTAGAAAGTTGAATTGGAAAATCTGAAATGAAAGCAGTATTGGTGGATGAGAGGGGACTTTGTATTTTATTGGATTAAAAGAAAGAGCGAATGTGTGGTTCTCAAACCTTTTTCCTATTGTTAAGAGCATAACCTTGGGTCTGAGAATTAAATTGAGTTGTGCATTTTTTTTAGCTGAATAATTGCTGGAGGGGAAATAAGAGTCAAATGCTGGTCACACTTTGATGGAGAATGAAGCTGATTTTCGAGAGAAAACGAAGGAAACAGGCCTGTCAGAAACAAGCCACAGTAGGAAAATGGAGGCTCAGAATACTACTTTGGGTATCCTAAGATTGTAATGGGCAGCAGGCAGGAACTGGTTCCAAAAGGCTGGACTTCGAGAAATAGCCTTTATATTCCTAAATCAAGTTAAATTTGGCCCCAGGCTGCTTAAGAGGGTTGAAGGAAGGTTCATATTAATGTTGTGTATGTGTTTAGAATAGCTTTATTGAGATATAATTCACATACAGTGCATTTCACCCATTTTAAGTGGTGTAATTCAGTGACTTCTGGTATATTCACAAAGTTAGGAAATCATTACTAATTTTCAGATTTTTTTAGAGGTCCTGACAAGACTCAGTTACCATCATCATTCACTCTCCAGTTCTCTGCAGCTGTGTCTTAGCTCTAAGCAACTATCAGTCTCCTTCTGGTCTCCATGGATTTGCCTATTTCATTGAGTTCTTTCATTTAGCCTACTGTTTGCAAGGTTCACCCATGTTGAAGAATTTCGCAGACTTCATTTCTTTGTATTGCTCAGTAACAGTTTCATTGTATGGACATACTTAACCTGCCTATTTCTCAGTTGATGGATATGGCTTAGGGTTAGGTTCTTTTTGGCTGTTGTGAGCAGTGCTTCCATGAACATGTTTTGGGCAGTCATATCTCCATATACTCTCTCTCTCTCTCTCTCTCTCTCTCTCTCTCTCTCTCTCTCTCTCTCTCTCTCTCTCTCTGGTGTATACCTTGAAGTGTAATTCCTATGATATATGCGAACTCTGTTTGGAATGTTGTTTTATCATGCCAAGGTGGGAAAAGGAATTGTAACAAAGATTGTAGCAAAGTCGTCTTCAGCCCATATGTACATTCCGTGATTGCTCCATGTCTGAGTCTCTATGGCCCATTTGAAAAGTAGTAGTTATGGTATTTCTTTGTCCTCCTAATCCCTCTGTGCTGGACTCTGCATTGAGACATCTCCTTTGCCAAGGCTGGGTCTCTATGGCCATGTTCCTTGGCAACCACGGGCTATCCCCATCCAATGCCCAGATTCTTCCTAGAAGTAGTAATCACCATTTGCTATTTAAGGCAGCAGTTCCCAACCTTTTTGACATGAGGGACTAGGTTAGCTGAAGGTTCTCCCAAGGACTGGAGTTGGGGGTGGGGGGGTGTCATAGTTGTTATGTAGTAGGTTGTTGAGGAGAACTTTGAAATGGTGAGCAGCAGCAGGAGGAGGTGATGAGTGAAGCTCCGCCTCCAGTCAGATCAACAGGATCATTAGAACCTAATAGGAGAGTGCTGGCAGGAGGCGGGGCTTTGCGCTCTGTTCACCTCCTCTTCATCACACATCTGTCCTGGTGGTCTGGTCTGCACCCTGGGGTTTAGAGACTCTTGACTTGAGGGATGTAACACCATCTCCTTACCCCACTTACTCTACTGTCAGCAGTTTGCTTGTTTTTCTAGAATGGTGCCAGCGTTAGATTTTATTCGTAATCATTTTGGTTTAATGTGCCCATTGAGCTCTTAAAACTATTTAGTTTTCTTTAATGCCTAGAAATAGTAAATTCCTCTTTTATTTTTTCCTGTTCCTCTAGCATATAAGACCTGTTATAGAATAAATGGCTTCAGGAACTTATCCTGTGAGTCCAGTGGTAACAGGTGACTTTGGGTTCTTTGGTCCATGTAATGAACAATAAGATCTGAGCTTTTGTATGTATTTATTTTCATTCTTTAGCTTTACTGTTTTGAATGATAAGACTGTTATCAGTTATGTTTGTCATATTTCCATATTTTGTTTATTTCTCAAATCTATTGATCTTTTCTCTTTTTACTACTTCATTAGTAAGAACATGGTCTCCAGTTTTCATTTTTAATACTATTTAGATGGATTTCAATACATAATTTATTGCCTTATTTGAATTTTATTTTTCATCACCAGCATGTAAAACATAGCAAGTCATTTACATTCAAATTGACATTTAACAATAGTTTTTGCTTTTGTCAGGTTAAGCGATTATATAGGCCTTGGCCTCATAAACTAACTCAGTTAATAAAACTTTGGCTCTAGCACATGAGACCATTTATAGAATAAATGGCTTCAAGAACTTCTCCTGTGAGTCCAGTGGTAACAGGTGACTTCTTTGACCCTAAACAAAGTTGAAAGTTGTTGGGTGGGAGAATCCTACATTCTGGATACTCTTTGGGAAAGTTAAAATGCCAGTCTTGAGTAGAACAACACTGGGGTGATGTGGTGGACAAAATGCTAGGTGTTGAGATAATAATGTGTAGTGCTGACCATGGCACATATAGATGGTGAAAAGGACATTGTGGAGGTGGAATTTGTCCTCTTTATAGCTGGTCACAGTAAGTAGGAGGCAGAATAGGAAGATTTTTTTTTCTTTTGAAACTCCTTTGTCTCTCTCCAGCTAGTCACTTGGCCCTTTGGTCCTATTTTTGAATCTGGAAAATATTCTGGGTCAGATACTGTCTGTGCCTTTATGATCACGTATGGGTAATCTCTTTCCATATCCTTTACTCTTCCCAAGTGTGGGAAGTTAGAATCCTGTTCCTCTTATCTCTGCAGTGTTTACCAAAATCTGCCATATAGAGTGAAAATCAACTCATATTTTATAATTTTATAATTTATATGTATGACAACTTTTGGGACACCCTGTATGTTATTATTTAAACTTTCAATTTTGTGGACAGGCTGTAAATCTATCCTTTTAATTTCAAGTTTAGAAACCTGGAGGTAGACTTCGTGGTGATGGGAAGGAGAACTTGGAAAAGGAGTGGGGGAGAAGGAAAGGGTGGGAGGGGGAAGAGGAAGTAAAATGATTAAGATGTGATATATGTATGTGTATATATTTCTACAAATACTTATACATATATACATATACACACATACATATTCCAGTTTCCTGAGTTGAGTGTAATTGTTATGTATTGCAAACACTTACTAATTAAAAGAATGATTAGGGGAGGGAGAAAACCTAGTAGATGAGTTTCTTTTTGACCTTGATTCTGACCTTAATATCTTCATGTAGATGGTCTTTTCTAATGGGAGCATTAATCACTGCTATGTCAGTATTGCTTCATTTCTTTTCCCCTTTCTCCTTCATTTCTTTCCCTCTTTCTCCTTCCCCTTGTCACATGTTATGGATCTTGAGCCTCTGTTTCTCATTATGGCCATATCTTCTATGTTGAAGGTAGTATAGTGTAGTTATGAGCAACAGATCATCGGTCATACCACATAGGCTCAAAAACCATCTCCACTATTTACTATCAGAGTGACCTTGACCAGTCTCTTAATTCCTGACCAACTTTGCTTCTCCAACTCTATGATGGGACTCATGACCACTCTTCTCATAGAACTGAGATTGAAATGAGATGATTTATTTTTCTTTTTAAATTTAATTTTCAAAATTTATACACCCCTCCTCACCTCCTCAACCCTCACCCCTCCTTCCTCTTTCCCTATCCACAAAGTCTGTCTTCTTACTTTCTTCCATCTTTCTTTTACTTTTTCATGGTTTGGTTTTTCTCATAATAAAGAAACTATATATTTAACATTCTATGTCTGATTGAAATGAGCCTCTTGATATGAAGGACTTTGTACCGTGCCTATCAGAGGCAAATGTTCCTTAAATACTAGCTGTAGCTATATTGTTGGAGTCTGCTGGTGTAGTGAAGCTGTAAATTAGGTTTTCTGTGGTTGTGTGTGGAGAAGTGCTGTGTCTGATTTCCCTTTTTTCACTCCTACTTTAGAATTTATAAATTTACTTTAATGGTTTCTTTATTGTACTTTGTAATCTCACTTTCATAATTTATTTCTTCCTGGATCTTTTAAAATAACTAAATGTGTATACTGGCCTTCAATAGTCACCAAACTAGTGTCACAATCAAAGTCATTTTCTAGGACAAGCTTCCTCTCACCTCTTGAGTCCAAGATACTTGGATGGCTTTTCTGTTTGTCTAGGTCAGAACACTTTCTTCACTCCTTGACTTTTAATAGCTGTCATTGACCAGGTGCAGATATGGCACTCATGGCCCAGCATCGGAGACCTGAGGACCCAGGTTAAGGCTGATTTGCTACAGGAGCCTTGATTCTTTTTGTCTTCTTTGATAAGGATCCATTAGGTCAGCCTGTCCACTGGAAAAGCTGGATAAAGGGGAGGAGTGTTTGGTCATCTTCTCAACTTGCCTTATGGAGTCACAAAAGCTCTTGAAAATCTGCATCTTTTAAGCTTGGCCTTGGAGCAACTGTGCTTTGTTTTATTATTGTTTTCTTGGTTTGAGACATTTATAACTTTATTTTGGCAAATTTAGTTCAGAGGACATTCCATGGAGATACTACCACTCAACTTAATTAAATACTTATGCATATACTTTATGAAACTATACTATTTATAGGTAATTTAATTAATTTAATCAAGTTTTTATAAAAACTGTTACACAGAATAATATTTCATTAAAGGCTAATAAAAGCGTTTTTCGTTATCTCATTGGTTGGATCATTACCCATGTCTAGCAGTTTCTTTTTAACATTTTCTAAATGTTAAGGTCTTTCCAGACTTAAAGAAAAACAATTAACAAATAGCTCAACCAAGGCCATGCCTGTAAAACTCAATTTTTGAAGGTGTTTAGGCGTGTCATAGAAATCTGATTACTTATGATAAAGCAGGTGTCTTTAGCTTTGTTCTAGCCAAGATTTAACTTTAGTCCATCAGATCTTAAAGTTTCAGTTATGGGAACCACTATCACCATCAGACACTTTATAGACCCATGGAAGCAAGTAGTTTTCAGCATTTTCAGCACACCCTGTATATGATGAATATTAAGAAATACTACATGGATCTCCATAGTAATTGATTATTCAGTCAGCCATTAATAAATTGCATTTCTTCATTCTGCCTTGACCTTTAAGGAGACCCACCGATGGGAAAAAATTAGCATATATCAATGAAAAGGCCAGCTGTTTTGCTAGATGTCAAAATTTTGAGATCAGCTTCCCGCAAGGGCAATTTCATTTGAGAAGATTATTAATCATCTCTTTTCCTTAGCACCACCTGTAGATTATCTTCAGGACAGTCATGGATCAGAGAGATGAATTTGGAGTGGCAGGGCTGGGTAGTAGGAAGGTGGTAGTACTTACCATGAAGCACAGTCCACTAGATGGTGGTAGTTTGCTGGATGACAAGCCCTGGAGACAGGAACCATACTCTTGCCTTTGTACTGTTAGCAGCTAGCATGCAGAAGGTCTCAGATGTTTACGGAATTGACTGATTGAAGCCAAGGAGCTTTGGGGACTGGAATACTTAGACCTTATTCTCATATATTTTAGGTTTTTTAGAAATCTCAGGTGTTACTGGTGTACAGTTAAAAACCCTTAGAAAATGGTGTGGTCTGAAGTTGAAAGACGAAGACAAAGGTGTTGGGATTTACACTGTTGAGTTGTTTGGGGGATCGTTGGTGAGCAAGAGTTTTGTATCTTACATGTAGTTGTAGTCTTAGAGGTCAAATATCCTAGAATCATCTTTTAACGCTTTTCCTTTCCTTTAAATTTTCGTTGCTTTCTGTTCTTCCATTGCTATCCCTTGCAGGCAGAATGATAGTAGAGTAGTCCAGGAACTGCGCACTAACAGAGTTGGGTTCTGGTCCATCTCTTTATGGTTGTGAGCTTATTATCTGTGACCTTGGTCAAATCACGCACATTTTGGGATCTCTGCTTTCTCATTGGTAAAACAAAGACTTTGAATTTTAGAATTTTTCTGGTTCAAAATATGGCTTAGTAAATATAAACTTTGGTTTGGATCCACCTCTGCAGTTGTGAGTCTGTGATGTTTATGTTGCTGACACTCAGAGCATTAAGAAATTGAATTATACTAATACCAATTAGTTTCCTTCCCCTTGTTTCCTTTATGGATAGTTCCTGAGTGTGGGACAACCCATCTACTGATATGGTCTCAATCTTCTTGAATAACAAATATTAAAGAAAGGCAAAAGGACCAAAATCTAATATTTTAATTATCAAATTTTTATATAGCCATTAATGTATGCTTTTGTGATAAGGAAAACAAGAATGGGCAAAGTGGGAAAGTTCGGGCAATTATAGCTTATAGTTCATATGTCCTGTGTTGATACTAATAGTTAATGAAGTTTATCAATTGCTTGCAGTATGTCAGATGCTGTCCTAGACGCTCCATCAATACTCTCAACCATATAAAGTAGGTTCTATCATTGTCCCAAGTTGATGCATTTGGAAATTGAAGCACGTAAGCTCTAATTAGGTTGTTCATGATTACTAATCATGAAGTTGGAGATCTGAGATTTGAACCTAGGAAGACTAATTCCTTCCTAGTAGGTCACATCGCTTCTAGAACACCTGTGATACATTCATCTAAGAGTTGCTGCCTGAAAGCTCTGTTATTCATATCTCTGGATTCTAGATCTGCTTAGACAGTATGAGTGATTTATACAAGGTCACCCTGTGTGCCTCCAGCAGTGCTTGAGTCGGAACTTGGTCCTGACTCCTGAGTCTGGTGTTCTTTTCCACCACTCTACATGTTCATATAGTACGATATTTGTACATTTGATATGTTGTTATGTCCTGTGAGGTAAAGTATGAAAACTGTGAATGTTGTACTGGCCAGCCAGAGCCACCTGACACTAGCCACTGCAACAGATAAACCCTGACATTTCAGGCTTAATGTGTCTGTCAGTTTGGGCTGCCAGAACAAGATAACATAGATGAGGTGGGGGTGGCTTATATAATAGGAATTTAGTTCTCATGGTCCTGGAAGCAGAAAGTCCTAGATCAAGAAGCCAGCATAGCCAATTTCTGATGCGGGCTCTCTCCATGGCATGTAGACTGCTGCCTCCTCGCTGTGTGTATGTGACTTTTGCTTAGGGCATGCGCGAGTCACCTGGAAGCTAGATCCTGACACTGCACTGTGAGGAACGGGTGGAACCGGTGGTACACGTTGATTCTTTGTGCCTTTTGTTTTTCCTGCAGGACTAGGGATTGAACTATATCCCAGACCCTTTTTATTTTATTTCATTTTATTTTTAAAATTTTGGGCCAGGTTCTCTAAATTGCCTAGGAAGGGCTTTAATTTGTGATCCTTATGTGTCAGCCTGTTGAGTATTGAGATTACAGATGTCCACCACCACGCCTGGCTCTTTGTACCCTTTGTGAAAGAATTCAGTTGTGACTCATAGGCCATCTAACAGAGCATAGGTAGAGTTTATTGAAAAATGATAGTTTAAGCAAGAGAGAGAATACACCTTCAAGAGTGAAGGTGGACAAGCACCAGAGTGGCAGCTGCACTGATTGAGGGCTCAGGTTTCATTTCTAAGATTAACTGGATCTTTCAAGGAGTGTTCTTTCTTTCCTCAGCGGTCATTGTTCTTTTACAAACAAAATGGGCTGTGTTGACCTACTTCAGAGAGGAGTCGGTCCCTGCTTACTCTCTAGGTGGGTGCTTTCCATTTAGTCTGTTTTGAGACCTTGAGCAGTTTGCAACCCCTCACCCATGGTCTGGATTTCATGTGGGCCCTAGGCTTTGTCAGCATTCTGAGAAGACATTATCATCTCTTGAGCTAAAGTTTGAAACCACAAGCTTGTGTGAATATTATCTATGGCTAAGGGTTAAGAAATTGAAGAGAAAAATTGTATCTTTTTTGCTTCTGTGTGGCCCCAACCACCTGTCTCCAGGCCTGTAAAATGTTTTACTTGTTGCCTAAAATCTGTAGGGTGTAGACTAAGTCTCTTTCTCTTCTAAGGCCACTAATCCCATCACAAAGGCCCCTGCTGACCCGATCTAACCCTGATTACTTCCTATAGACCCCAACTTCTAATAACATCATATTGCAGTTGGTACTTCAATATATGGATTTTGAGGGGATAAAAAAATTTTGGTCTTATTACAACATAGTAAGAGTTTAATTCACACTCATAGTCCAGTCAATAATGATGGTAATTATAACGATATAGCTTTGCTCCTTAGAGTCATTCAGGGGACTGGGCTTGTCACCAGCTAGCATGGGTCCTTACTTTTAGTAATAATGGGAACTAAAGTGTCAATTTGCAGGAAAAAAATTTTAATTAAAAAATAAGAGAAAATGGTAAAGAACTACAGCTTGGGGAGCTGATGAAGGTCAGACTGGCCATTCACAAAGGAGAGGAAGAAAAACGGGACAGAGCTCCAGCTTGAGCAGCTAGAGGGGGCACATTCTGATGAAAGGAATCAGGCTGGCACCCCACCTCCACGCTCAAGTAGGAGGCCAGCTTTAAGCACTGGTCTGGGGTCTGGTTGATCATCGTGTCATGCCTGGTGTTGTAGCCTCGGAATCCTCAAAGGTGGTGGTTCAGTTTTCAGGAAATGAACATCTGGGTCTGGGGGGATCTTGGGCATGTGGGGCTCTACCTTTCCTGAAGTTCAGGTAATTGCAGGTTTAGGACAATGAGTAGGAGCTTCTGGACATAGCTGAATGTCTTATAAACCTATTGTCTTGTGTTCTCATTCTTGAAGGGGATGCCATTCTGTAAATTTGGGTCTCATCAACCCCAGCTGGCTAGCTCTTAGACAGACACTCCCTAATTAATTAATTTGCCCCTCTGCAGAGCTGAGAAGAGATTTGACTCAAGATTAACAGTAACAGGATGCAAAACTTTTTCCTAGTTATCTGTTGGACATTTGTAGGCCTAAGCAGAGTCATGATTTTCAGTAAAGATGGCTTTTGAGTCCCTAACTGTCCCAGAATTAAACACAAATTATGCCTTTAAGGAGTAGCAAATTAGGGCACAAGTTTTGCCTGTTCCCCATCTCTGTGGTGGTCTCTATAACATGCTTCAGTGAGGCTGATGGGGGTGCTGCCACCCTCATCCCATGTTTTCCAAACCACCCTGGGCTGCAGAGGCCAGAGAGGGAAAAGAGTGGAAAATCACACAGGTAGCATTTGTGGTACTACTATGTTCCACAGGCCAGGGTGTTCCATGGTCACTACAAATAGAATGGCAGTCAGGAAAATGTAGTCTAACTGTGTACTCAGGAATGAAAGAAAATGAGTTTGGTGAATGAGTGGTCAGATTCTGTTACAAGTAACAGTAACGAAAACATCAGGGTCATGTGGGGGGTGTAGCATAGTGTTAGAGTACTTGCCTAGCATGTGTAGGGCCCTTCGTTGGATTCCCCAGCACCACATAAAACCTAGCTGTGCATGGTGGTGCACGCCTGGAATCCCATCACTTGGGAAGCTGAGGCAGAAGGACTGTCATTAGTTTCAGGCCAGATTGGGCTATATAGTAAGTTCAGAACCAGCCTGGGCTATAGAATGGGACCCTGGTTCAAGAAAAAAAAAATCATTTTTGATTGTTGTTAAATGCCAGGAAATTAATGGTTTTGACAACTTGCAAACTGTTATCCCAATAAGAAGAAATTATGAGAGAGAAAAAGGAGTTGAGTTGCTGCTGAGGTAATACAGATAGATGGTCACCCTGGGGTCGGTACCCATAACCACTCAATAACTTGCATATCTCTGCAGAGCAAGTGAGGACGGCAGATTCCAGTCTCACTTTTGCCCATTCATGAAATAGTACACCGGAGGACTTGGGTGATCAGGTAGCTAAGAGGTCTGGGCGGCCTTCCAGCATGTCTCTCTTCCATCCGGGGTCCCAGCCACAAAGGATTTGGTTCTGATATGGGAGTGGGTAGAACTACTTAATTTTCTTCTAAGTAGCTCATTTATTCTGAATCCTGTATCTCTTTACCTTCACATAAATGTGAAATGTATTTCCCTTGATTATTCCTGGCCTATGCTACTCGCAGCTGCAGTTAGGAATGTTAGCAGGGGACCCAGGTGCCTGCCTTTTCATTGACATTTAACACCGTGCTTTTCAAAGTCTCATAGGCCCGTGACTCACTTGCCTATGATCTTATTAAGATGCAGACTGCATCTCAGTAGGTCTGGGCTAGGGCCTGAGATTCTGCATTTCTAACAAGCCTGCAGTTTGCACTTGCTAGTTCATGAACCACTTTGAATAGCAGGGATCTGGTACTTTGTATAGCAAATAAAATCAGCCTATTCCCTTCCAGGCTTTCTTTCTTTTCTTTTTTTTTTTAAAGCACATTAGTTCATCTCACTTATTGTGTTTCACTGTAGCTGATGGTATAAGTGCTTGTTACCTCAGCGAGAAATTACATTTTTTGAGGCTAAAATCATTAATACTTGAAATTTTTATGTCAGGCTGAGTGCCTGGTTCGCAGTAGTGGCCCAATCCATGTGTTTGAATATATGATGAGGAACTTCAAGTGAACGTATGATAAGAAACTTCCTGGAATCCTGGTCTTGAAGCCTTTGCTATTAAGGTCCTAGCACCCATAGTATGCCCCACAAAAGGTCTTTCTGCTGACTGTCAGGGCTTTGGGTCCTTTTGGGTCTTTGTTCATATGTAATCACTATGTGGTTTAAGATTAATTGGGGGAATGTAGGAAGAAGAGTCTGGTCCTCAAAGTCCATAACATTCCAGCCATCTCAGAGTGACTAACTGCCATTATTTGGCTATTGTCCTGGGTATACCAGGCTTTGAATCTGGGAACACTTTTAAAGCCCCAGTGAAAACAACCCAGTAACTAAAACCTATCCTTCTATAATAAAACTTTTCCCACTTCTTTTTTTCTACAGACAGAACTATTTTTCTTTAAGAAATCTGAATGTCTAAGGGCCTTAACTGTCTAGAAATAGAATTTCAGTCACTTCACTTACTAAAGACACCTGTCTCCCCAAGCAGTGGGCCCTTGAAGTCATCTGAGGCTGATAGTCTTCTCAGTTCTGACCAGTGACCATCTGCCGTGAGGAGTAAAGATGCCATGGATGTCAAGTGCTCAGAGTAGAGAGCTAGTGCCTATCATGATGTCTTAGTTGCTTTTTCATTGCTGTGACAGAATACCTGACATCTGCAACTTGAGGGAGGAAGAGTTTGTTTTAGCTCACAGTTTCAGAAGGTCTCAATCTATTTATGGGCAGCTGGCAATGGTCGGAAGGGTCCAGTGGAGAGCAGCTGCTCACAGCATCACAAGAGGGAGAGTCAGGGGCCTCCAGAAGAAGCTAGGGATGGTTTCTATCCTTCCAGGCCACACACCTGCATTCTGTCACATGCCTGTAATCTATCCCATGCCTGTAATCCACCACACCACCATATCTGTAATCTGTCCCTCTTGACCGGGCACTGACTGCCCCCTAATGGTACGTGAAATCTATTAACACCCAAATACATGAGGCTTTGGGGTACATTACAGATCCAAACCACAATGCAAGAGTTCAGATGGCTTGGAGACAAGACCTGTCTGTAGAAGGTGAGGTTTCTAAGAGGAGTCAGAACAGGTGAGGAAAAGGTGGTGTTCGCATTGAGTGTTGGGGCTAAGCCTTTTTGTGGGTTACTGACTTTCTCAAATCTCTGATGGGACCCTTGGCATCTCTACCACAAGCATGCACAGTTTTGCATATGGTACCAGCAAGCACAAGGTGTCCTTGAATCCCACATTAAGGACTCTGGAACAAAGGGACATAAGGAATAGAATGTGAGAATGGGGCAGGATTTAGAGAAGGGTTCACCCATCTGACTCCAGATGGGATTTCACACAAGTGCTAACCATGGGCATTGTCTGTTTTCTGTTTTTTAGGCTTTTATGGACATATTCTTGGCTTCTTTTCAGATGTCGAAGCCATCTCAGGGGCCCAGTGAAGCCAGCAGCTGTGATCATTGCACTGCATAGGTCACCGTGTTAGTTCTGCTTATTTAGTGAGATTAGATTTATTATTGTCCCAGGCTTGGGTACAATGTTCCCTATCAAAAAGCTATCCCACACACGCTATTCATTATTCTATCTGCCTGCAGTACTGTCACCAGATGAATACCAAATCATGTTGGTGGATGGGTCCTGCGCTGAGCTGAGTAACTTTTCTTTGCTTTGTTACCATTAGTGTTTGCAGAGTAACGAATGTTATGGAAAGAAGGGAGAGACCAGACGGCTTCTCTTTATCATCAAGAAGACCTAATGCTTTGTTTAGTGCGAGGCCATGAACTTGTCATGATTATTAGTTTAATGGTAGAAAAAAACCCGTACCTCTAGTTCCTGGGGGTGAAGGTAGACAGTGTTGGTGCCTTCCTGGGGACCCGGCTTAGCAAGGTGAGGGGGCGTCCTTCATTTGAGCTGCACACAGCTTGTCCTGCATGATAGTGCTAGGCTGAGCAGCTGATATCTGCTGCCCTGAGTTCCTGCTCTGATGCAAAGGATAGTTCCAGTAAAACATAAAATTACAAAAGTCATGAGAACTGTTCTTCCTGGGTGAAAAGTACATGTTTTTAATCTCCAAAAACAGTGACAGAATAGGCATTTTTGGCTACCCAACTTCTGTTTTCCCTCCTAAGAGAATGCCAGTCTTCTTTTGGGAAATTACGTCCCCCTTTTTGCTGCAGTCTGGTAACCAGGTGCCCTGTCCCTTGGTAGCCAAAGAGCAGGCCAGAGCCACTAGGGCCCTCCCTTCTCGGCAATTTCAGTCTTGAATAGTGTGATGTAGGGGTAGAAGGCGATTGTGGTGTAGTTACTTGAGACAGCAGTGGCTACAGGTGCAGCCACATCCCATGAAACCGGGATCGTAGAGGATGAGTCGAAGGTATTAATATTCCCTGAAAGCTTTAAAAGTGACTCCAGTGTGCGACACCAATGAGAACCACTGCCAGCCAGGCTGCTTCCAGAGTCTCCAGAGCCATCCTGGTTTCCATGCCTAATTCACAGTTTCCCATTCTGCTCTGAGCTCCTAAAAGCTGTTCTCAAAATCTTCAGATGATTTAAGTTAATCAGCATTGGTCTTGTTCCTGAGGACCCCCACATGAAAACCAGAAGTGGTGGTATGGGTGTTTTACCCTGAATCTGATGCAAGTAAACTGCCTTCCTAAGCCACCAAAACCAGTGGATTTGGCAGCTTGAAGCCAACACTTATTCTTCCTTCTCTAATGGAAAAGCCAAATCCACTCATGGACGATAAGCCCATTATTCTGCTAATGCAAAGACTAGGGATTTGCATGGTATTAGGAAAAAAATTTTAAGAATCCCTGGAAGATTTAAGCAAAAGGACATTCTAAATACCAATATGTTCTTTTTCCCTTCTCTGGACCTGCTAGAGATAAACTAATCTGTAGCCGAAGAGCTACTTAGTGGCAGCAAACGTGTAAGCCAGGGACTTTGCAGACACTCCTCAGAGAAGGTTGGCAACGAGAGGGCTTTCTGGACCTCCTAAGAGTTTCTAAATGCCTTAGTTATTCCAGTTGGTGTCACAGGAGGGCACATTGTATTTTAGAGAGTGAAGGTGAAAAGTGACCAGTGAAGATGGTAATTTTCAAAAAAGCCAGATTTCATTTTGATTGTGTTACAGATATGGGGGGAAATCCCACTTTGGCTGGAGCCCTCTCCCCTGGGTGTTCAGCTGAATTTCAGACTGAGCAGAGGCACAGAGGCATCTCATGCTACTTTCTGTGTGAGAAGAAAGAATTTGTGATTTGGGAGGCCAAGCCATGAATAATTTATTTCCACTTATAGTCACATTGCTTTTAATCATGGTCAAATGTGAAGCAGAGTGATGTCGAGGGGAAAGAAATACATTCCCTGTTAAGTGCTGAGGGAGGAGAGCTACCTTGTTGTAAAAACGATTCACACACGCAGAGGCCTTGGGGATTCTTGTCAAGTGTATTAACCTCCTCCTTAGGCCATTTTCAGAGATCGGAAGTTAGAATGGCAATTGCTACTTTAAAACGGTCCAGTCTTTTTTTTTCACCTGTAGACCAAAAAACCCTAAAGCCACTGGACTTCCGTTAATATCTATTGTGAAGTGGTAGCTTAGGGTTCCAGGATTTCTGGGCCAGAAGGCACCAGAGGGGCGTCAGCAGCAGCCACTTATGCAACGCTGGCGTGTCTTCGGCAAACAGCTTTCTAGTCTAGTGTCTCAGATGAGCACTCTCAAAGCATAGCATTGAGTTGTACCTCCAGACAGGTTCTTTGTGTCTGAGGCTGGATGACTTCTGAACCTGACTCCTGTTGGCATTGCCCTTGCTCTTCCTTGTGTCCACTCAGCATCTACTTTCTAGGGCACTATCATGACTTCTTTACAGACGTCTTGATTCCATGTCTGCCGTTGTCGTTCTAGTGCCACGATTCCTACTCCACAATATGAGAGATCTTCTAATACAAGGTAGCTCAGATTGTCTACTCCTTGCACCTTTCCAAGCCCCTGACGGCTCTCTGAGAGCTTTCCAAGCCTCTGTCACCTCGATAAATAGGACCTCCAACTCCTCATGGCAACTGACCATCAGACTTCATGTCGTAAGTTCCTATCCTGCTTTGAATAGTTCTGCTCTTTGCAAATCCTGTCCCAACTGGAGCAACTTCTGGTCCTTCAACCTGTCAGCCATTCCTCTGCTCAAACCCTTGCAGTTGGCCTCTCTCTGGAAGTTCTTCCTGGCTCTACACTTTATCGCCCCAGTCTTAGCTCCAGCTCATCTCTTCTGAGATGCTTTCCTGCCATTTGAAGGTATTCCGACACTCCTAAGCATTTCCTCTTGTTTTCTTTATAAACATCATTTTTCTGTCCTCTTCAGTTCATTTTCTTCACTAGAACCTAAAAAATCCCCACAAGGTCAGGGACTTCAAAAAGGTAATTCTTGTGTCTCCTGTATTTAGGATATGTCCTAGAACAAAGTGGCTGACAGAAGACCCAGAGTAAAGCTTAACACACAGGCCCAATATTTTTCAATTTCAGTTGCCACACCCAAGTACATAGTAATTTAACTCATCACACCTTAGTAAGTTATGAAGAAGCAAGTGACATTCCTTCTGAGAAAATTAAATGTCATTATTACAGCTCATATAAAGCCAGTTGTCTTGAAGCCAAATCTGGGCATATCACTTTTTAAAAGTTACTCTATCCTTTAAAAGAATAAAAAAGGAATAAGAATCTTTACTGCACTTTGAAGCAAACCTCCAAACACTGTAAAACTTCTTAAACATCTTTATTCATTTTGTTCTTTCACATCCTATTAACAATTTCCTTCTCCTCCCATGTATGTTACAAAAATACATGTTAAAATGTAAAAAAAGGAACACAATCAAACAAGGTGGTATTCCATCAGTATACCGTGTGTTTACTTAGCCTTTCTTCAAAATTCTCAGAGATGTTTGTTTTGAAATGATTCCATGCATGCAAAATAAAAATCTGTTAGAACTTAAATATGTAATTAAAGCAACAGGTGTTTTGGTTCATGATGTTGATTGGAGCCAAAGGTCAGACTGTCGTGGATCTGAATCCCAGCTCTGCTATTTGCTGCGGAGTGTGATCTGGGTCAGTTATCTGTGTTTTCTGGGCCTTGACTCCTTATCTGTAGGAGACACTACTAGAGGTGACCTAATGGTATCCTCTGTAAGGATTGAGATCCTGTATACAAAAAATCTACATCCTTCGTTAGAGTTAATTTTAACACAATATATTTCTCTTGTTAGTGGGAGTAGGCATGGTGTCTAAGTATGCTAGTGTTATCCAGGGACTCCCCAGGAAGATCTCCTACATTCTCCATTTCTACCATCTCCAACAGGGCTCATTTGAGATCCATTCTGCTCTCTTTCTAGTGTTTTCATAATTTGAATCCAGTGGTTACACTGAGAGGGAATTTTTGGCGATTGTGCTTGTGCTGACGTGTGGTTTGACTTCCTCAGGACTCAGCTCACTGAGCCTTTATTCGTTTCTAATGTATCCCATTCCTCGTGGCAGAATGGGGTAGCTGGTACATGCACCATGATGTCTGGGCTCTTTGCTTCATTATGACTGTGATGGCTGAAACAGCGAAACACCGGCTTGGATAGCTCCTGGAGGTCACAGTACTCAGTTTCTCCATTCTGCTCCACTTGGTCTGTCCTAATGGTTACTATAGACTTCCTCATCGCCTAGAGAGCGCAGGGTGGTCTTTTTACATAGCAGCTGACTTCCAGCGAGGAAGCAGAAGCTGCCAGAACTTTGAAAGCTGGGACTCAGAAAGCCTGGAACTTTATTTTCCCATCACATTTATTGGTTTCAGCAATTATAAGAACATCCTCGATTCAAGGAAAGGGAAGAGACTCTACCTCTTGGTGGAGTATGTGTATACGAGATTAGGAACTGTAGACAGCCATCTTTGGAGACGATGCATTACAATGAGAATATTCCCATTTCCTTCTTGCAAAGGGGTGAGGAGAGAGAGTAGGCTGTCACTCGCAGTGTGCTCCCTGCGAGATCACCAGTCCTCCTTATCCACAGAATGGCGGTGGTGGTGAGAGGTCTGTATTTCACCCTCACCACTCCCAAAGATCTTGTGAGGAACCCTGCAGGTGACTGACCTTGAAGAGGTAATGTTTTGAACTTCAACATGGATATGTAGTGCTGTTTGTGCTTATTTTTTCCTGAGCCATTGCACTAACAATTAAAAACAAAATTCTCCTACTCGTCCTGCTGTTGAAAAAAAACTTCACTTCTCCCTTTCCTAAGCCAGCCTGATGGTTGTTTCTTTCACTCAGCTTATTTTAGCAAGCAAGCTCTCGGCCCATACTTAGAGAAACAGAGCTGAGATTCAGGTACTTCTTTAGCAAATCCTTGCTGTTTGAGCTTTGATTACTCAAGAGAACTTTTTTAAAAAATGAAATTCAGAGAGCAGCTGGTACCATGGCTTTCATCCTTTACTATCCAGATTTGTATTCAGACATTCATTGACATAAGTAGTGAGAGCTTCTTATAGTTTATTTGTGGGTGGGCTTTAGGGATGGGATATGTATCTCCACATTGGAACATGCTTTTTTGAAAACTGGGTGTGTGGCTGTCCTATTCCTGTGATGGAGCACAGTGCTTGGCCCCCAAGTGATGCTCAATAAATAGTTGTTAAATAATTGAGTAAAGAGAGTGATATATGCAGAGACTTAATATCTCCTAAAACCAGAGTAAACATTCCCATTTCTCCACATGTATTTTGCACAGTTTTTAGATGAGCTTATAGGACCTGTTACCTCACTTCCTCTTCTGCTTGTTGGAGCTAGCCCATCATTGCAGCAGGTAATCTTTTTGGATGGCACCATGCACCATTTCCTGCTATCCGAGCTTCACCCACACCATTTATTTTTGCATTTGTTAAGCAATTGGTACCAGCCCTATAGTAGCTTCTATGGTAATGGGGGATAAGAAATAAATAGAGCATGTGGTTCTGGCCATTAGAGAAATTTCTTAAGGCTTTTGATATATTTTAGATTTTTATCTTGGCTTTCATGATGCTCTGGAATTTAGCCCTTGCCCTTCCTCTCCCATACATTCAAGCATCTGCTTCCTCTGCCTCTGCTCACTGGCAGCAGTAGTCTTGTCACTACCCCTCAGACCTGGCACGTTCATTCATTCCTTAGGACTAGATTACTTCCAGCCTGCCCAATTTCTTCCAGTAAGAACAGTGTAAGAACACTGAAACGTCTCAGGAAGAGGAGCTTTCATCTGGGTTTCCCCTTAGGATGGGACATAATCTCCCCATTTTACAGATTAAAAAGGGCTATACAAGTTAAGTAACTTAACCAAGATAAAAATCAGGATTTGAATCTCGAGCTTTCTGGCTCTAAATTGTCATTATAGTATTGATTGCAGAAGTAAATGAGAGAAACTACATATATATATATATATATATATATATATATATATATATATGTCCCCAACATAGTGCCTTGCACTTAAAGTCTCTCAAAATTGTTAGTTTTAATTCTTCATTAGTAAAGGCAGCAAACAAAAGCACCCTTATGAATCGTCCTTTTTCTAAAAAACCCAATTCAGGCCATAACAAAGTAAAAGGATTTGTATGAAGTCTTCCTTTGCTCTGAACAACTGCATTCTACATATTCTTAACTGTACAATGAAGCATTGTAACCGCCTCCAGACTACATGGCGCTCTCCGTGGTGCTGAAACATCGCTGTCCACTCCCGGGGATTATGATCTAAATGTCAGGGTGAGGAGTGGTAACAAAGAAGAAAGGGAGCTGAGACACAGAGGGAAAGGGAAGGGACGCTATTGGAATGGCCTATTATCTTACAGAAATTTCCAGGGGGCGGAGGGAGAGGGCTTTTGTTTGCCATTCTTTTCAAATACAGACAACCTTTGTCATTCAAAATCAGAAATCAAACAGCTACAAAAATACATTTTTCAGATAAATTCCTCCTCACCAAACTATGGCTACTGGTGCTATCAAAAAATCAAGAATTAACAAAATTTTACAGAACACAATATTGCTCACTGTCCAAACGTGCTATTTGTTCAATCTCAGAAATTGGAATAATTTTGATACTGAAGCATATTTATCATTGCAGTTCATTTATTCTGGTAATATTTATTGAGCCTTCTTTGTTCTGGGGACCGTACTTGGCAAACAGAGATAGAGTAGTGAACAAGAAGGATAAGATCACTGTTGTCATGGAGATAAGTTTGTGTGGGAGAAGACTGAAGATAAATAAATATAAATACTTTGAGATACTAATAAGTACTATGAAGACTATAATCAACAATTGTCAGCAGAGAAAATTATGGTTTGTCCCTTGGGAATTGTATGTGTGGAGAGTTTTGTATATAATTAATAATAATAACATGTGCTAATGCCTACTTGGTGCTATGTGCCAGGCACAATTCTCCATATCTTACTTGTAATAACTAATAATTACAAATCTATTAGGTGACTACTATTAGTATACCCATTTTATAGGTGAGATAGCTGAGGCACAGTAAGGTTGAGCACTGCCCAAGATCATGTTGTAAGTCAATGGAAGAGCTGAGATTTGATTCCAGGCAGTTTGCCCTTGGAGCCCTCCTCAGAATCTGTGATATCTAGAAGCCAGTGGTGAAAGAGAGACAGATGATATGGGAAGAAAGGATGAGGAAAGCAAACTTTCCAAACACGCAGGCATAGAAGGACTTTAGAACCTCTGGTGAGGAAGGAATTTTAGGAAAGTAGAAGTTTGCATCTTGCTTTTGTAGAGGTGAGCTTCGCCTTGTAGTTTCATGAATCAACCTTCATTTTCCCTCTTGTTACACCAGTAATTCTACTGCTGGGCTTTGATTCTAATGAGATTCTGCTCCACTAGCTTCTGGATAGAGCTACATCCCATCACTCATGAGAAGTCACTTTTAATTGGGGATTTTTATGTTACCACTTTCAGGCTTGCAGAGGACCTTGACTGACAGGGAAAGAAACCATGTCAGTTTGGCTTATGGATGTTTTGCGTTGAGAAGTTTGGAGAGAGAGAGAGAGAGAGAGAGAGAGAGAGAGAGAGAGAGAGAGAGAGAGAAGACTGGTGATATCTGAGCTGGATTCTTCCTAATCTGTTCTCTTCTCAAGATGACCATATAGCTTCTTGTATTGTGTGCCATTTGTCATGGAGTTTTAGTATTTGACTGAAAATGTCTAATAGAAAATGACATCTTGTAAAAACACTGGTGTCTCCTAGTAATCTTTAAATGCTAAAGGCACCTAAAAATGCTAAATGCAGAGACATCAACGAGATAGTTGTTTATATTATCAAAAGATACTTCTTGGAGTCCAAACTGACCTCATGGGAAGAACCTGGACTTTTAAGACAATGAGCCCAGTGTCCAGACTCCAGATCCCACCTGTGAGCTGTGAAACCTTGAGAAAATAACAAAATTAGATCCTGGTCATTCACCTTAAAATGGGGATAGTACTTAACCTCAAAAATTAACTGTCAAAGTCAAGTGAAATTAATGCAGGTGGAGTTGCTAGCAGAGTATGTACTGATAGTAAATGCCAGTCAATCATTTCCAAAAATGAAAACTTTGAACAAAGTGTAATATACATATTAGAAAAATGCACATCTGGTGATATATCACTTGGCAAATTTTCCCAAATGAACAGACTCGTGTAAATAGCTTCCAGACTGAGAAACAACATGACGAGTTCCTCCCACCAAGCTCCCCTCCCACCACCTTCCAATCGTTACCTTAACTTACCATAAGTGAGCTGGGAATATTTTGAGATTTATATAAATGGAATTATGGAGTACATTCCCTTTTGTCTGGATTCATTTGCTCAACATTATGTTAGTAAAATTCATCCATGTTGATATTTGTAGCTGGCATTTGATCATCCTCACTGCTCTATAATAGTCCAGTGTATTATTACTTACTGACTCATTCTACTGGCCATGAGCATTTTTCATGGTTTTCTTTTTAGCTATTATGAATTTTGTTGCTAATCATCGTCAGAGTACATTTTAGTGAATGTACTATGAGGTGAATGTGATCATTTCAATTGTATATGTATGTACTTTTATTGGGCATGGTTTTTAAAGAGGGAATGACTGTTGGTCATAGGATATGCATGTTAGGATTTAGTAGATTATGTCAGACAAAGTGGCTCTGTTTCTTTCCCTTCTACAAAAGAACTCACCTCCGTATTCTTTTCAGTAAGTGAATTAGTATATTTAGCATCTGAATAGATTTATCAAAATTTTATTGATGACTTACACCTTCAGTAATATTCCCATTATGCAAGCTGAAGGGCTGGACAAATGGCACGGTGGAGCACAGGACCTGAGTTCAATTCCTGGCACCACATAAAGTTGGGTGTGGTGGCACATACCCACCACTTGGGAGGCCAAGGCAGGTGGATTGCCCTGAGTCCAAGGCCTGTCTGGGCTACACACCAGTGAGTTCAGGACCAGCCTGGGATACTGAATGAGACCTGTCTCAAAAAAAAAGTATATCTGGTTGCTTTTATAACTTTATTTCTGAGAGTTCCTTTTCCAGGGACTTTCTCTTTCTTGGCAATTTAAAAATAAAAAAGTATTGGGCAATTTCAAACATGGCAGAGCTTACACTGGCTTATTTCAAGCTTTTCTTACTGTGCCATTCTGCACATGTAAACCATGAATTATTTACGTGTTCTCACTCAGCCTTGGCTGCCTTTTCTGAGCGCAGTAGGAATTGCCCACAGGAGCACCTTGCTTCATTCTTGAGCTCCAGAAACAGTCCCAAAGTTTTTTCTTCAAAACCCCTCAAAGAAGTGTTGTTTTGGAATCTCTGTGATCAGGTAACTTTTCTCCTTATTTACGAACTTGATTTCATCTTCCATCTCTACTATTACCATCACGTTCTGTGCACAAAGCAGAGAGTAAATCACTTTACACGTATTATTTATCTCACTTCTACAGCAAGCCCATCACAAAAGTGTCATTGCAGCATTTCAAACCAAGATCTAGAGAGGTTACTTAGTTGTTCCAGGTCACAGAGGGCTGGGGGTTGGGGACTAGGCTACTCTGAAGTCAGAGCCACTTCCCTTCTCCCGCATCCTTACGTCTTTGTATGGTCTTCCAGCAATACTTCATTTTTAAGAAGCAAAACATCCCGTCCTCCAATTCTCTTGAGAGAATCTTAGCTTCACTCACGTTCAGTAGTTCACTCCTCATCTCTGTAATGTTGATCAGGGATGGTTAAGACTCCACCCCTGGAAGCCTCTTGGCTGCCTGCTTTCCTTTAGTAACCAGCTCAATATTCTGCTGCCCATACATTCCTTTCCCCTCCCTGTGATGTGATGCCCCCACCTTGATGGACGGTGGGTTCCAAATCAACAGTAAACTTCTGTGTTAGGAAAATCCAGACTCCTCCCTGTTACCGCCCGCTCTGTTTCCCTCTGATTCCCTTTTCTCACTGTCATCAAGCTGAGTCTTCATTTGTGTCTATTCTGGTATCTTTTTGGGTCTGAGTGGTGCAATGGGGAAGGTTCCTTTCTTTGACCATCTGCACTGTCTGGGAGATTGATGTGGCACTATTTGTAACAGTGAAAAGGAATCTTCACTTTGATCCTTCCCACCTGTAGCTCCAGTTCTGTGTTTGTTATCTAGGGCTGTATTTTTGGCATGTGGGGACATGATTTCAGGATTACAAAATATTTCAGTAGCAGAACGAGGTATTCCAATGTTGCACCTCCATAATAATACCATTTTATATTTACTGAGTACTTGCCGTGTGTCAGGTATTATTTGAAGTGAATTACATATCTCGTATGCCATACTTTCTGAACAACCTTGTGAGTTTTATTTTTCACCATTTTACAGATGAAGAAATTGAGGCAGAGAGAATTTAAGAAATGTACCCATGATTATCAGCTTACTGGTGACAAAGCCAGGATTTGAACCCAGGCTGTGTATCTGTAATGATTATATTTTCTCACTGTACTGCCTCGCCCAGTTTTGGATGCACTAATTAGTCTGGAAGGAGCCCTGTGTCGGAAGTTCAGAACAGGTGGTCCCTTGCCCTGTTTGTTCTTAGCAAGCCATTTAAAGTGAAGGGATGCTCAGCTTCCTTGTTTGCAAAATGGGGACAAGCTAGACTGGCAAGATATTGGGTGAGGGTGTTGCATGTTGTAATGCCTTGCAAGCTATAAAGCATAGGTCCAGCTTATGGCATTATGAATATTGTCCCCTCAGGTTACTCTTCAGGAAACATGGCCTCAATTAGTCTAAACTTATCAAAATGGCGCATGTAGGGTGGTCTCAAACCATCCTTTTGAGGCTGTCTTCCTTGGCCCTGGCTCTCCTTCCATTTGGGGGGTTGGGGGGGGGGGGAGACAAGAGGTGAAGAAGAAGCAAGGCAAAGGATTTATTGCAGCGGAGCGGCCCAGAGCTGGGAATCCGTCCTCCGAGGCAGTCAGATTCTCTTTAATGCATTTCAGTTTTGGCCAGGTTGGTGATCATGCTGGGAATTAGAGTGCCCATTAAATTTTTACCCAAAATCATGTGGCTGATTGGATCCCCTGTCTCTGTTCATGAGCACAGAAGGAGACCTGATGGACTTGGGGACATTTGTTCATGCTCCGTCTCTGTCATAGCTGTGAGGAGGGACAGAGAGTTGGGGCCCAGTTTCTTCCCCTTCCTTTCTTTCCTTGGGGCATATTCCCCATGAGAAGACCACAAAACACCTCTGAAGGAGGAAGAGCCAGGAAGAGAACAGGACCTGGCCACTGGCCGCCATGTTAACCTTCAGCTCCCTCTGCTTTTGCTGCAGCTTGATCTCCTGTTCTACCCTCAGAGGACCCCCTTCCCTAATCTGACCTGCCTGTCCTGTCAGCTTCCCTAACAAAAGCATACGAGGGGCCTGCAAGGCGCTAGAGTTAGAAAATGGTCTGCAGAGCTCGTGCGTTGCTCCCTCTCTATTTCATCTGTATCCAAACTCTAAACACACCCAGATTCGACTCACTGGAAGAACATAACAGTACTGGAAGCGATCCTGTAACTCAGCTGCGCTTGGTATTGGAGTTCTATTTTCATGAATCAGTTCTGAAGTAGACCAGTGTCAAGGTTCTCTGTCGCAGGAATCGTATCTGCTCCCACAATAAGGGTCAGGAAGTGGTACAGATGGACTGTGGAGGCCGCAGCGCTGGAAAGGAGCCCCCCAAGGATTGAGACCAGCACTGCTCAGTTTTCTGAGCTGCTCCATCCAGAGAAACGTCTAATTGCCTGTTTCTGACATGAGTAAGATCATAGTGGAAGAACATATGGCTCTTATTTGATGAAGACTCCCCACCATATTGCCAGATCTCCTGTGCAGTTGAGTTTCTTGCTTGCTGCACTTCAGATTGGCACTACCTCGATGACATCTTAATGTCTTAGAGGGTTGAGACAAAAGTTGGGCTATCTATTAGGTTTTGGGATGGGGTCTTGGTTAAGATTGGATGAGGATTGTGGTATGGTAGTTTAAGATTAATGAGCTCAGCCAGGCAAGAGTTTTGAAGGTGTTGGTTTGATGTTACATTTTGGAAAAATTGAGCAGTTTTAAATAGATTTTGGGGAAGCTCCTGAAATGAATAATGAAGTTATTTATATATCAGTTTGCAATGGGAATAGATCCTGAGAAATGCATCATTAGGCATTTTTATCATAGTGGGAACATTGTACAGTGTATTTTCACAAAGAAAGATGTCCACAGCATCACCAAGCAATATAATCTTTTTTTTTAAGACAGTGTTCTGTAGTCCAGGCTAGTCCTGAACCCACTATGAGGCCAGCCCATTCTGGCCTCAGTCTCCTGGAAGTGCTGTTGCCTCAGCCTCTCAAGGGTTAGAATTATAGCTAGGCAAATACCACCATGCTCAGCTTATGTGGTGCTGGGGAGTTGAACCCAGGGCCCTCTTCTTGCTAGGCAAGCTCTTCAACCACTGAGCTATGCCCACAATTCCCTCAAGCAATATAATCCTTTGGGCCTGCTGCCATATATATAGCTCAAAATGTTATGTGACATATAACTGTACTTACTACTTCAGTCTGTGTAGTTAAGTTCTTGGAAGAGCAAAGTCATGTCAGTGGTAAAGGGCTGTCTGTGAAGTCAGCTGAACGTTCACAGTGATGGAGATGGTAAGCTAAGTGGGGACAGTTTCTGTGGCAGTAGCTCACCAGCTCTGTAGCTTTACCTGTGAAGTGGACGTACTAACCCTGCCTTCCAGTATAGTTTTGAGCTTTGAGTCACATGCCTATAATACTTAGAACAGAGTAAATACTCAACTCGTAGGTTCTTTTCTTCCTGTGTTACCACAGACCAGGTTCATTCCGACCAACATTTTCTTGCTTTCATATGTGTAATAAAGGGCCGCGTGGCAGATGATCGAATCCTTGCAGCCAGTTTGTGCAGAAACGGGACATAGTCTAAGTGCTAGTACTGCTTTTCTTTGCTTAATCATTACAAGGATTGAAGCACAGATCCTAAGCTCCACTTTCAGGAACAGCTTTCAATACCGTCTTGAAGAACTGGCCTACAGAGAAAGCTGCTAGCTGTGCATAATCATGAAGCTCCTGCCGCAGCAGCTGCCTCAGGAATCGCAGTGCTGCAGCCGCGACTACAGCAGCGAGGGGCATGTGCTGCACTCTCCCTTTCTCTGCGTGTGACTTTACTCTGAATCAAAATCTTGAGCAATGCATCTGATTGGTGGAACCCAGTGCATACACAAAACCTTAGCCGCCAGTCATTGGGGGTTTGGTTTTCCATTCTGAATGCTAGGTGGGGAAAGATGGGGTGTGGAGCAGACCTGGTCACGCAATCCACTCCATCAAAAGGCGCTCCTCAGATTTGCCGTCCGTGAGTGGTGGTGTCACGGTGCGGGGCCTCTGGTGCTGCCTCTGCGCTTTACCCTGGCCCCTCTATCACCCGTTAGGCTCCTGACCATAAAGGGAGCAGAGGCAGGAAGAAGGGGAGAAAGAAATGGCTCTCCTCTGCTTCTTCCAGATCACAGAGGAAAGGTGAATGTTAATGGCCGCTGGAATATGTACAGAGCACCAGAGTTGAGCAATTACCCTTGCTTGTCTGCTCAGGTCCATTGTCTGCTTTCTGCCTACCTCAGCCTCTGGGTAAAGTGATTTTCCTGTAGCCCAGACGTAGCTCACACAGCTGCCTGAGCAAGAGGTACATCTGTTGGGCACCCCAGACATTTGACACCAAAACTCCTGAAAATCCCTCTGAGATTCAGCCTCCTAATGAAGAGAGAAAACACGGCGCTGGAAGAAAGTAGAAGCTTGAGTTTCTTTCTATCCTAAGCCAGCCTATTTCCTTTCTCTGTGATCATGGGCCTCTAGCTTTATCTTCTGGCTTAGATTTATGTTTTTTTTTTTAATTGGGACATAAATCCCATGCCTTCCTTTCAGCTGTTCAGTCTGTCATTTCTTTGGGGAGAGGTCAACTCCTAATTGGCATTTTGGGGTGACTTGCTTTCTGAAGTGAAATCAATGACCCACGCCCTCTTCTCTGTGACCTTGACACCCATTAACACCAGGTTCCTACTTGCTCAAGCCTGTCATCCTTCTGGCACGTTCTCTTCTCACTGCATTGAATTGGTAGTGATTTGCTGGCACTGTGCCTTCTTCCTCTGATCTTAAAGATAGAATCTCTCTCTTACCTTCTTAGTGGTGAGATTAGGGGAGAATCCATGCCCCTTCTCAGTGAGAATGCCAAAGCCTCTCCCAGGCCCCACTTTGGTTCCTGTGTGTGTATTTTACCTCCGGGGAACCTCATACCTGCTCACCGCATTCTCATTCCTCACTCCATTACCATAAAAGACAGCTAATTTTATTTCCAGCGGTAATGGGACCACAGCAGATAACATTTGAGATGCCGGGGAGACACAAAGTCCAGCCGGCCCCTGTGTTATTACACAGATGAGCTATCGCTTTCTCTAGGCAGCAGAAAGGAGCCGCCGCTCGATTGAAGGTTAACGTTCAGTTTCACAACGAAGTATTAAAAAGGTTGGAGGAGCCGTGAAGCATACACAGTGTTTGTGCTGTCTGCTCTCGCTTGGCCCATGTGCTCAGCTCCACCTAAGATGGGAGGTTTATGATTTAGAACCTTAGCTGATCTGCATAATCCATTAAAATGTCACTTTTTAAATTGCAGATGCTATTCCTCTGAAGCGCACACCTGCTGCTGGTGGAATTTATAGCCAGGACACGGTGTGACTTGTGCTTGCGATGAATGTAGCCACCTCTGCCATCCGGGCTGCCCTCAGTAATGTCACTTGGATTGTCCTCCAAAACTGGAGGCGAGTAGAAATGACTCCCTCCCAGGCTGTTCTGTGTTTTTCTCCCAGCACCTTCAGGGACCCATTTTTCTGCTTCCGTAATTGCTCTACTGCTGCTATGTCTATACAGGGGACAGTTCCACATGCAGTGTCAGAGGAAGTGGAGTTGGAGGGAGGCTTTGGAAATGGGATGCTGCCACAGACATCCCGAAGGAGCCTTCGTATGTGTTTGTGGGCAGTGGTCGGCGCAGTACAGAGTGGGACAGAGTTTGCTTTTAGGGTCCTTGGGCTGTTAATCCCTCAAGTCTTCAGCCTTGTTGGGCACTGATAACGGATGCAGGCTTCTGGGAGAAATAAACTGTAGTCCAGGCTAGTCCTGAACTCACCTATGAGGCCAGCCCATCCTGGCCTCTGTCTCATGACAGTGCTCTTGCCTCAGCCTCTCGAGGGCTCCTTGGCTCCTAGAACTGGGGCAAACTTTGCTGAAAGCAAAGGGGTAATGATGCTGGCTGGGAGGTGGGTGTAGTGAGTGGAGAGGTGGGCTGGGTTGCTTGTGCAAATCCCCTAGGTGCACAAGCTATGAGCTCGTGGGGTAAGAAACGAGGCCAGTGCAGGGGTTTCCCCATTGGCTGTTCTTCTTCAAACATGGGCAGTCCAGGCCTGGGATGGTTTGACTCAACAGGTCTGGGCAGCTTTGAGAACCACCAAGGCACAGAGGCAGAGAGGGAAAGCAGGTAGGAGCAGTATGGTGCTGCTTTTCTGTAGGAAGAGCACAGGAGTCACATGGGTAGAATTCCATGCCACTGGTGGAAACCAGTGGCAACTCTGTTTTCTGTACTCTTTCTGGTGTGTCTTCCAGGGCCTCAGAAGTTGGGAAGCTAGTTACCTATCCGTGCCGCAGTGTAGCAGGGGTTCTGAGCTAGGGTGGGCCACTCAGGTGAGCTTCCAGAACCTCTAGAGTCAGAGGTTTCTTTCTGCAGCAACTCTCTCTCCAGGAAATGCGAGATTGGTCATGTGACTTCTTGCGCAGTATCTTTGGTGTGACATTGAGTGTATTCCCAAAGCTTCATCTCTAGAGGGTATTTCTTTGGCCTCCCAACAAATTCCTTAAGCCATTTATTATCCCTCCTAAGCCCCTTTCCTGCTCATTCAGGTTTCTTTGCAGAGGAAATGTGACTGATACACAGGGACAGGAATGTCTTCTTTAAGGTGTTACGGGAGGATTAGCAAGATAACGTATGTCAAATAACTCCAAGTACTTGGTGTTCAGTAAAATAAATTTCTTTTCAGAAAGGAACTAATTTTTCTGGAACTAGAAGATACAGAGAGAGAACACTGCAGGATGCCTTGTTAATCAGGGAATTGGTCACGCTCTGTTACTGAACTCCTGTGTGCAGAACATTGGCGTTCATGGCTGCCCAGGTGAATCTGAACTGTTCAGCTATCCTTATCCTAAAAGCAAAACCTTGGCACCCACAGGAAGGACTATAAAACTTAAGACCTAAGCCCACCCAGGCTGGGACGTGTTCCGTAGAGCCCATGGGCAAAATCTCCTTGCATAGGTAACATATAGCAAGGGCCTGGACTCCGGAGTCTGAGTGCTCAAGCTCAAATTCCAGGTGTTGCCCTCTGTAGCTGAGGTCAGGTTAGTAACTCCAGCTCTCTGAGCTTCAGGTTTCTCATCTGTAAAATGGGGACATTAAGATCATCTAATATAATACTGCTGGGAGGACGGAACATCATAGGGGACGTGAAAGAATGTGAAAGGCTCAGCCCACCCTGGCCCATTGTGACTGTGTATAGTAAGTGTTAGTTTTTAGTAGATTGAGAAGAGTCATTTGACTAGAACTTCCTTTGAGGACGAAATTTGCCTCAGGCGTTTCCTTTTTGATTATTATTATTATTATTTTAAAGCTGTGTTCCCAGTTCTCCTGAATGATCTTGATACTGTGCTGCTATAGGTATGTGGCTACTCCAGAATATTCTAATTTTAGCACTGTAGGTTGTCAGAAAAAATTCCAGTGGTCATATTGGTTTGCATCGATTACATTATGTGTGAGAATTTCTCATTAAACTACGATCAGGTTCATGGTTTTAAAAAATGGACATGACAACAAGTGTAGACATTCTGACGTCTTTCTCAGAGTAACCCAGTGTTTAACAATCTAATGCACATGAGGAGTAGATCTCTTATTTTAAAATAAATAATTAACTTCTGAATTCAGCTGACATTTTCTTAAAATTTTTACTTTTGATGCTGCTACTGTGGCCATAGTGATGGATCAATGCAGTGGCCATTTTTTTAGAAAATGGTGACTATGTAGGACTGCAACATTCTATGGCGTCTCGTGCGTTGTATTCCACAGTTTTCACATCAACTATGTGTGGAGGGTAGTTCCCAGGCGAGAACACGGAGATGCAGAGAGAGGGGGTGACTTGCCGAGCATCGCACAGTGAGCAAGTGTAGCGCTCCGTGCTCATCTGTGTCTGTGTCAGATTCTCGGGCTCATGTTCATATCCACTGAGATTGAAGAGAGAAAAGAAAGTGACGGGGAAATGGCACAAGGCTGAGGAGTTGGAGGACCTGTTGTCTTTGTTCATTTCACGTTGGCTCCGGCTCTCCCAGGTCTCCTTTGGTGATGTGATACTGCTGACCTCAGGACGTGAGGACAGAGAGCATCTGCAGTGCCTTTTCCCAGTGCTCTCCAAACACTGGCCAGAAGTGTCTCCCGGGAAGCTTTTCTTTTGGTCTATAGATTTTTTAAAAAATAAAATCACATTAAGCATCTTCAAAGACAATTTTTTTATGTTATGAGGTATTTGGGACTGTGCTGAGCTGTTCGCAAATAGACTGCAAGATGAGACAGAATGAAAACAAATACATTTCAACCAAATAGAGAATCCTGTGATTAAAAAGTGGAATCTTGAAGGAATGGGACTTTTTTTTGTCACTGAGATAGGACTGGTAATAGTTTGCAAGTGGACTGGTTGGTAGTCTCTGAAGCTTTGTATTTCTGAGTTACTTTCTTGTTCCTGGGACAGAATACTCAACGTTCATAACTTTAGGGAGAAAAGATTGATTTGGGCTCACAGTCTTAGAAGGTGACAGTCCATTCACAGGTGGGCAGATGAAAATTGGTGGAATCACTTGGTGGGGCCAGAACCAAAGACAGAATTCCTCACAACATGGCAGAACATTAAGCCACATCTGGGAGGAAGGGCAGAACCAGCACCTACGTTGCCAGGTCAAGCCCCAAGACCCATCCTTCCAGCCAGATCCCACCTCCCAGCAGTACACAGTATCCATAGGTACATGAGGTTTTGGGGCAACACTCCAGATTCAGACCACAACAGGGGCCCTGAGACAATCTCATTGCTGTGATACCAGAAACGGTTAGCTTCCCCTTGAGCAGGTGGTTGCTCTTAGGCTAGCCAGCAATAGGGGATGGTTGTGACCAAATTTCATGCTCTCAGGATGGAGGCATTTGTGGAAGAAGAGGCTGTGTGCTGGATAGATACTCCGAATGGTATCTTCTGTAATCACTATCAAGGACAAGCAGGTAAAATGATGACTTTTTATTGACCATCTGTCTTCCACAAGACCTTCTAGTGCCATAAATTTAAAGTCAGGGCTTTTTGGACTATTCACAGATTATTTTTCTTGTACCTTAGTCAACGGCATCTAAGAGGTCAATGTCCAAGAAAGATGGTATTATAGCTCTTTGCACCACTTGCAAGGGAATCTCACTGCAGAGGTTGAGCTCACTGCAGTGCGTGCTGTGCAGCCTCTTCGCGTCATTTCACATGTCCTGTTTACATGTCTGGTCTACTTAAAATTTGACAACCTAGAAAAATCCCACAGGCCCCTCTCTTTGAGGTCTAAGCAGTAAATGTTTTTTAGAGTAAACTAAATAGAGAATAAACAACAACAGTAGCGTAGTATTTCTTTGCAAATCACTGGAAAAAAAATCTCAAACATTGAGTGTTTTCATCTGGAGAATTCATGTCCCAGAATCTTTGATGGAAGTCACATAGCGAGTAGCTCATTCCATACCACATTGTTTTTTGGAGGTCGATGCTGAACAGTTGCCGGCCCCAGTGACTCCAAAACAATATTATCCTTCATTGTTCTCGGTTTCCATGGCAAATATGGAAGACGTCACTGAAAATCCAGGCCCCGCTGAAGTTCTGTGTCTTTTCAGAAAGTTTGTCTCTCCTGCCTTCATATTCTTTTACTTTCGGCGATGGAGGTCATAGGATAGTCTTACAGTAGGCTTTGCTTGAGCACTTCCTGGTGTGTCTGTATTTAATCACAGTTTTATGAACTCTTCATACACCAACCAGCCAATTTTGCAGCCTCAGAATCATGCTCAGGAGACAGGCTCTGATTTTTTTTTTTCTGCAGTCAATTTTAAATGCTTCGCCATCTGGGATTTTTAGTAACTTGTGAAAAGCAAACGGATGCCCCATTTTTAGGATTTTGCAGCCCTAACTCCAGGGTTGCTGTGCACGAAATGCATGGTTATAATACAAACTTTTTTATGTTTGTGAATGAAGCTAATCATTCAGATGGATCTAAGTACCCGATATCTTGTTTAATTTGATTTACTGCTGTAGTGCCATAGTACCATAGTGTTTACTTGGCTTATAGAAGACAGTATTTCGTTGAAAAGTTTGCATATTGATTTGGATCTTCTGAGGGCATTACATCCCTTAATAGGCTGCTGTTCCTCATTCCCAACCCCCACAACAGTATCAGTGTGTCTGTAGGAAACGGCCAATAAGGTTCAGTTGCCTTGGCCAGGGTGTCATAGTTGCTTGCAGGGAACTTGTTCCACTGGACAGTTGAAGCATGCAGGTTTTTATTTCGTAATGCACACAAGGTTGTCTCAAGGAACCCAGAAGTTTAGAGCACAATGAGTTCTACCTACACCCCCCACCTCCCCCTGCAAATGTAGAAGGAGGACAGGTGCTCTCTTTCATTTTTTCCTCTTAAGGTTACATGATCTCTTGACTCTGTAGCTCCTTGTTTCCTCTTCCTCACCACTCACTCCAAACCAGCATTCTCTGCTTTAGAATGTATGGAGGACCAGCATGGATTCCTGTGTTATACCACTTTTCAAGCCAAGCAACTGTATATTGAAAGACAAGTGTCTCCAGTGCCAGTTTCAAATTCCTGGGGTAAAGTCAAACCAGCCCAGCATGGACCAATTAAGTTATCCATTCCTGGTTCAAGCATCCATGGCCAAGAAACCATGGGTGGTCCATGGTCAGCAGTCTGCTTGACCCAGGCTATGAGAGGAAGTACTTAGAGATGGGAAGTAACAGTAAGGTACTTGTCCATATCTTTGATTCATCAGATCTGGAAACATTTGCATAACAACCGTATCCTGGAATACAAGTCTATTTCCTGATTATTTCTATCAATTTTGTTGATCTTTATCTGTTTTTCATTTTTTCCCTTAATCATTCTTTAACCTCCTTCTTTTCCTTCTCCTTACTTAATTTATCTCCTGTATTTCTTAGTTGATGTTTCAAAAAAGCAACATGCTGCATCCATTATAGAAAGAGCCCCATCTGTTATGATGGTGGAAAGAGCACCATCACAGGAAATCCGAGGACAGCTGCAGGAAGTGCTACCAGACATGGGACAAACCATGAGCTCGCTCTTAGTCCTGTTTTCATCTTCTACAAATAAGTAGAGCTGGGCTGAATGCTGGAGGAAATCTTAGAGATCACCTTCACCAGGATGCTAAGTATCTGACCACTCATGCTGCTGTTCTTCAGTGAGCACCATGGCAGACATTGCTGATTGATGCCAGAACCCTTCCCTGCTGATTTGGAACTGCAGTCAAGACCCTTCACAATACCTTAGGCAGTCAGTGCTAGTCACTTGAAGGTGGCCCTTGCGGAGTGACCAGTTAGCTATCGCTAAGCAAGCCATCAAGGCCCACATGTCTACCAGCCTTTCTTTGTCTTTCTGTACAGGGATAGAATCTGTGAAGCCATTATTCCTAATCCCTGAAATTGTGAAGAAAAACAAATGTTCTCTACCTCTTTCTCTTTGATTATTCAAAAAAAAAAAACCCTCCCTAAAAATAGTATCTTCAACAAGCCCTGTTTACTTTCTGACGTTGGTCTAATCCAGCCTTTAATTTCTCTTGTGGATTAAGAATTTCTTTTCTAAACCAAGGTGTGGAATCAGCTACATTTGTCTGAGCTCCCCAGTAGGCTGGCTTACACTTCTCCCAGGTGGTCGCAGGCAATATGAGAGTTACTTTATTTTTTTTTTGAAAATGTTTTCTGCAGTGACATTTAGATTGAGAAAAGATCCTTGCGTTCTCAGCTGAGATGATGTTCCATGTGCCTTATTGCTGTTACTCGCAAGACTGATCTTGAGTGAGGTCGCATCCTCAGTGCGCATTTCCCATCTAAGTTTACAAATGACACAGCTTCGGAACATCTGCTCTGCCTATGGAGCGCTCATGCTTGCAGATGACGCAGCTGTAATGGCTGGTGGCAGAATTGTTTCCTCGATGACAGTGCCCAGAAGTGTCTCTCCCTTTCCACCTTTCCTGCTAGACGCTGTTTGTCAAGTCACCTTCTAGGTTCATTTTCCCAGGACAGATGGGGTTACACTTTGAGGACAGCATGTGTCCATTACTTCAGCTGAAGGACTGCCTCACCAAATGTTGCCCATGGCAGTCTCCATGTGTCAGGGCCACCTTATGTAACAGCTTTATAAGTGGAGTGTTTTGGGACTGGGAGAAAGGAGACTAAAGTAAATGGAAGAATAATGGGAAATTTGCAAAGACCAGACCTATGGTAAATCTATCTCTAATACAAAGAGCTCAGAACTGCTTTGCTAGTGAACATAATTCTTGGTGTTCATAGAGAAGGTGGCTATTCCACCTTGGGCTCTCTTGGAAAGGGGCAATGCGCTAGATACTGAGGAAGAGTGGGGATGTGGCTTGTCCTGTCTGAATACAAATGCTTATTGTTATTTGCTTCCAGTTTTAAATGTTATAAATTAATAAAAAGTAAGAGTTACAGTGCTTCTATTTCTGGAAGTAATAGCTCAGGTGTAAGAAGCAAAGGACAGAGGCACACGTTGAACTGCACCAAGAGTGACCAACACAGTCCAGACAGGGAAACCCGGCAGGCGAGTCCATCCTGCTACAGCTCGCCATTTTTTGGGCTCCCCCTTTTTTAAGTGATGAGAAACTGTATTGGACCACATATAATATACACACACACACATACATGCATACATACACACATGTACATATACACATGCATATACATATACATACATATACCCACACTTAGACTGCCTTTTTAATGTTTTCCATTTTAAGGGAGACAGATTTTGTGGAGACAAAGAGTGGATGTGGGGAGCAGGCAAGAGAAGAAGGTGGAAAGGGAGAAGGGAAGTAGAAATGATCAAGATGTGATGTGCAAATATACCAATTTATCAAGTTGGGTTAATTATTATATATTACAAATATATACCAGTGGAATAATTTTGAAATTTTTTTCATTTTAACATTGAAATCAAGGCAAAAAAAAAAAATTGGAGAGTGCATGTTGCACACACGGATCCCAAAGTTCAAAGGGTCTGGTTCTTTATCAGGTGGGATTTGAGAGTACAGAAGAATGTAAGGGGAAACCAGAGAGAATGAGACTTAAAAGATATAGTAAATTTTAAGTCGGGCCTGGTGGCACACACCTGTACTCCCAGCACTCAGGAGGCTGAGGCAGGAGGATTGCTGTGAGTTTGAAGCCAGCCTGGGCTACACCGTGAGTTCAGGGACCAGCCTGAACTACAGAGTGAGACCTTGTCTTAAAAAAAGAAAAAGACATAGCAAATCTTTGTTGTGTTAGACAAGATCAATGTGTACCTACAGTGTCAAAACTACTTTTAAACTAATTTCTTGGTGTTAGGAATGTAGCTCAATGATAGAGTTTGTGCTTAGCATGTGCCAGGCCCTAGCATCAACTTCTAGAATTTTTTTAAGTCATGCTGTAATTAGCAGGCTCTTATAAATGACTCAGTCTCACCCTCTTAAGCTACAGATGAGGCTCGTGAGGCTCAGCGAGGCAAAGTGATTTACAAGAAAATGTGCAGGGCACCTGTGTTCACAATCCCGATCCCCTGGCTCAGGTGTCTTCCCCCATCCCATGACTCTGTACCATGTGTTGACTTTAACTTGAGTTCATTGAGATGGATAGAATCGCTACAGAGGGGATGGAAGAATGGCTCAGTGGTTAAAGGCGCCTGCCTAGCAAGGACTAAGTACTCAAGCTCGATTCCCCAGCACCACATAAGCCAGGTATGGCGGTGCATGCCTGTAATCCCAGAACTCGGGAGGCTGAGACAGGAGGATTGCCAGCCTGGGCTCCATAGTGAGTTCAGGACCAGCCTGGGCTACAGAATGAGACCCTGTCTCAAAAAAAAAAAAAAAAAAATCACTACAGAGTTGACTTCATATTGTAGACTATTTTGTGTCAATCTGTTCTGTTAATTGCTTTTCAGGCAAAATTGACTCTGGCTTTGTCCTGTGCATACTGGCAGGAAGCCCAGGGTCTGTAACATTTTCTGACTTTGGTATTCACAGAATAAAGCTATTATTTTTATTTCTACTTACTTTGATATTATAGAGTCACATTCATTGTTTAGTACTTTTAAATGCTCTGAAGTTGCTCTTAAAACTATAGCATAACCTTTACTTTTGTTATTAAATTTAATTTCCCTTCAGTGGTGCTTTTGGCATTGGTTTAATTACTTACTTTCACATGTATGCACCTTTTCTTGGGAAATACACTCTTCAGTAGACTGGATATTCTTAAAATGGCAACTGTGGTATAGGAAGACATGAAAAGTAATCAAGTGAATTCTCTGAATTCTAATGAAAACATGTACATCACTGCCAGGCAAGCAGTTTAGCCAACAGATTCATCTAAAGGGAATGTAAGGCTAAATTATTCAATATTTAAATCCAGTTTTTTGAAAGGAGATTTTAAAAAGGCTCTGTGATAGAAATGTTGATTTCTATATGCTACGGTGACGTACGTTTGCTGTTATTTTTACTTAAAAAAAATAAGATTCCAAGCTCAGTTACATGTAATTAACCATCTGACCAACATGCCACAGGAAACACTAAATTTTTCTTGGTATTTGTAAGAAGTAAAAATAAAAGTGCCACTATGTCACTAGTAAATGGTTCTAACAATTATTTACTGTGAAAATAATAGTAATTGTTTATTAACAATTGCTTCATGGTGGAAGACAGAATCATAAGGTCTCTATTCTGAGGGTAATAGTGTTTGTGTTTGACCTGAAAAAATTGTGCGTGTGTAAGACACTGAAGCAAGAGGTGTGGAAAGTCACAGCTGCATATAATCCTAACTTTGGAAGATCTAAGCTTTCCTTAGGGTTCATCAGAGGAAGAGAGTGTTATGGCTTGGATCTGGAATGTCCCACCAAATCCATGTGTAGTTGGCTGTTGCAGAGAACCTGTGCTGCTAAGAGGTGGGACCTGGATGGAAGGGGCAAAACATTGGTGCTTGACTTGGGAAGGGTGGAACACTAGGCTTGACCCAGAAGGGGTGGATCACTGGGACGTGACCCGGAAGAATATGTGCTAACCACTCTTGGCTTATTTGCCTTCCTGTCTGCCATGCTATAAACAACTATTCCCTGACTAGGCCCCCCGCCATGTGCTTTTACCGTTGCGAGATGCTGGTGAGTGGACTGAGACCTTCTGAAACTGTGAGCTGAAATAAATCTTTCCTCCATTAAATTATGGATGTCAGTATTGAACAAGGAATAAGTAACTAAGACAGAGAGTATTATGCATCCCTTAAAAAGTCTTCACTTATGCAGTTTTGCAGTTTGTCCTGGACATTCACTGTGGCTGCTCCAAATCCTTTGAGCTAGAATGATAAGGCTGCTGTTTCCAGTGCTAGGTTCTCCTTAGCTTTTCTCATAGCCTCCTTCACCCTAGTATCTTTCTCAGTGGTACTTAAAACACACACACACACACACACACACACACACACACACACACAAATTGATCATTATCTTTTTTAAAAGTCACTTTACTGAGTTACAATTGACATTTTTAAAAAAAAACCCACACTGCTGATATTTAAGATACAGCTTGATGTGTCTGGAAATATGTGTCCATCTGTGAACCATCAAGCAGTCATCACTGTCACTGTCCTAAACTTATCCCTCATCTCCAGGTTTCTTCCCACTCCCTTTTGTGGTAAGAATATTTAGCATGAGATCAACCCTGATAGTGAATTTTTAAGCGTGCAATGTGGTATTACTAATTATAGGCCTGTTGTTGTGTAGCAGATCTCCAGACCTTATCTGTTTTGTGTAACTGAAACCTTCTGTCCTTTGAGCAACTCCTCCCCTTCTTTTTATCCTCCTTCTCTTCCCCTTCGTTCTACTTTCTACTCCTGTGTGTTTGACTACTTCAGATCCCACATATAGGTGAAATCGTGCGGCATTGTCTTTCTGTAGTGGTCAGTGTCACTGAGCGTAATGTCTTCTTCAAAAAAGATAAATGGGCTAGGGGCATAGCTTAGTGGTTGAAGCACTTGCCTCTCATGCACAAGGCTCCGGGTTTGATTCCCTATAACCACTTAAAAACAACAACAAAAAGAAAAACTAGTTGGGTGATCCAGCCCTCAGGAGGCTAAAACCAGAAGATTGTCATGAGTTTGAAGCCAGTCTGGGCTATATAGTGAATGCAGGACCAGATAGAGTGAGACACTATTTCCAAAATCAGTTAATCAATCATTGTCAATAAATCAATCATTGATCTTCAGACTCAAAGACCTCATGGGCCAGTAAGAATGAGAAAAATTGTGAAATGCAGTTCAGATTTACTAACTTTTAATTTTTATCAAGTGAGGGCATAAACAAACAGCAGCCACACACAGTGCCATCGTTTAGAAAGTAAAGGAAACAGTGGTAGTAAAAATGGAGTGGTATTCATCGGACCTGGGAAGGCAGTTGGCGAACACCTGTGTGTGACACTCCCTCCCCACAACTATTTTAGTTGTTTTCCTTGAGGAAAAACTTTTCATCAAGGATTGGAATTTGGACTAGCTTCCTGGAAATCTTGTGTTAAACAGTTTTTAAAAGCAGCATCTTTGGAAGATGGAACCTTTCCAAGTTGTTTAGAGAACATTAAACATTTTGAAGTAGAGATCTCATGTTATTTGCTGCTCCATATGGGGACAGGGATCAGTTGTGGTTAAGAATGTGGACTTGAGTATAAGACTGCCTAGGTTAAAATCTAGCCTCACCACTTGCAAACTGTATGGCTTTGGGTAAGACTTTCAACTCTTCTATGCCCGACCTTCAGCTGTAAAACTAAGAATTAACGTCTTCTTCATAGCAGTGTTGCGAGGCTTACTTAGGTTCATATTTAGAAATACTTGGAGAAATGCTGAATTGCAGGAAATGGTCAGTGAGTGTTAGCATCTAAAGTGTAGGAGGTGCTCAACAGATCAATTGATGGGTGTAGAACGGACAGGTTCATATATATGGTAGAACTCATTGACTCTGGATTCTTTTGTCTTTCCAGTGTGTGGTAATTAGGCAGACACACATGGTCTCTCTTCCCAGAGTCCGCCAAATGGTGTGCAATCTGTTCTAGGCTCTTCCCAGAAATGAATAGTGCGTGTGCTCTTTAAGCCAACTTCTGAAGGTAGCAATATTCTGGTTCCTTGTCTGTGGGCACCCCTACCATAAGCCAGACATCTTGAGGCTCAGTTGCTAGTCACAGATTGACCAGGACAAAACCATGGTCAATATGGATTGGGTGGTGTAATCCAACCATATCTAAAGATTTTTATTTCTAGATAAGCTGAAGGATGGAGAGAGAGAAGTGAAACTTTGGTTGACGGAATCATTTTAACTTTATCCAAATAGATGATTACCAGTTTATACTAACAGAGAGAAAATATAGCCATAGTGAAATGTCGGCATTGCAGAGTCTCAAAATAAATGCTATTTTGATATAACCACATACATAACCACTCTGGACAAATAAACTAAATGAAAATTATTTGTTGTGAACCTATTGGTTATCTCTTTTATCTTGGATGCTTCCAAAGGTCTTGAAAATCATTTACTTAAAATAAATATTTTCTTTTTATCTTAGATACAATCAGTTAATCATTATTCAGGTCTAATAAAGTTGGGCTGTAATTTCTTTTTATAAGAATCTGAGTTAGCATATCCTGAAATAGTAATACTCATATTCATGGAGGTAGGCTTCTGTAGTAAAACTCATTCCTAATCGATCATCAGTAAATATGGGATTAAGATTTTAATATTTGTTATTAATATTAACATGTTGTTATTTTGGTTCAAAAATAGATATATGCAGGCTTTTAGTGTCTAACTGTAGGAACATCAACATACATGTACCATCTCACAGCCTGTTTCTTATGTGGAGGTGATTTTTCTTGTGTGTTTCCAGCCAAAGAGGAAATAATCAAGTATTGATATGAATATCCCGTCTAAATTAAATTAGTGTTCCAAGAAGCACAGAAGCAATTGGTGTAATAATGCTGGTCCTTTGTATCTGTCATAGCACTTTGTGATTTCCTTGGTACTCATCCGCATGCTGGGACAGTGCACTCATAGTTCCTGAATTAGCCTGATGAAATACACTGTGAAGTAAGTGAAGAGGAGAAGAATGCGTGAACTGTAGAATGACAAAGAAATGTTTTCTGATTCCGCAGTGGACTCGGTCCGCCCGTCAGTTCTGTTTGTCGAGTTGTTTTCTCCTCTCAGGGTCTGATACTGCTCAAGGGCAGCAACTTTGACTCTGAACTGATCGGAGCTGGGATTCTCTGAGGTGTTATTTAGGGCTGCGGTTTCTCGGGATATTAACCGGTATCACACATTAAAAAGAAGAAAACAGAAGAAAGGTTTCGCAGTCCACTCCTCTGGGGATTTTCTGGGTCAAACAGCTTTGTTTACCCCCAGACTTCTCAGAGCCTGTAGTGTGCTTACGTGCACTGGGAATCTCCCCTCAGGGATTGCCTCGATGGTTTCGAATAGAAAAACTTCATTTCTCCTGAAATCTATTGATTGAAACAGGTGTCTGGACATGGTTATCTTCACTTATTGTTGGTTTTAGAGACTATCAGGTTGCCTAGATGTTCCTGGTATAGAGGACTGCCTTCTTTTCAATATAACAGAGTACTATGAGATACCAAATGACTGAGAATTTGTCTGCTTATCTAGTCACAGTCAATGGTGCAAAGCTGGCGTTGTACATGGTGATATGGAAAAACACGAAGAGTCCCGAGTTTTGTCTAGGATTGTGATATCTGGTCCGTCGGTGCAGTGGAAAATTGTATGCTGTCTTCTGTGTGTATGTGTGTTTGTGCCCATGTATGTGCTGCTTAGAGTGTCATTGGCTTTATAAGATTTTTATTGATATACTTACCTGGCAGAGGAGACACCATGATCACAAAGGTGGTTTTCCCAGGATGAGGCTTATCCAGTTTACTCTGGAAGTACTGACTCCTGTTTTGTTTTGTTTTGTTTTGTTTTGTTTTGTGGTACTGAGGATTGAACCCAAGACGTTTTCTCTGAGCTACAGCCCCAGCACTTTCTGGTTCTCTTTTCAAGGCAAAGTCTTGCCAAGAACTACATTGCACAGGTTGGGCTTGAACTTGAGAGCCTCTTGCCTGTATTCCCCGTAGTGCTGAGTTACAGGCTGTGCCACTGGACCCAGCTTCCTGCAGTTTTTCTAAATGTGGGAATCTTAATTGTTTAATTTGTGGTAATGGGAGTCTATGTTAATGTTCCTCCCTGACCAAAAAAGCACCTTTATCATTTCATCAAAAAGCTGTATATTGTTAAGTAATTTGCTGTTACATATACACTCATAATTTTTATATAATTGTACAAATATCCTAGAGTGTGCATAGGTTTGTGTTTTTTATTGCAGTCTTCTGTATCTAAAACTCTACATTTTTGCTTGGCTGCACCGTATTTATTTACACACCTTGATCATTAGATTAAAACATTTTTATTGAATTTTTGTATTAAAGCATTGTTAGTTGTAGAAAGTGAACTGGGACATTTCCAGACACTTCAAAGGCTGAGGTAAGTTTAATAACATTGGAATTGCCTATTTTTCAAAAAATTAGAACTCAGGTAACTATGGGTTTTCTGATGCCTTTTCAATAGAGGCTTTCTTTTTCTGTTCAGTTTGTCTATTTGGGTTTTTCATCTCTAGATTAATTTTCATCCTGTATTTTTAAACTTTTTCCTATAGAATTGCATATATATGGAATTCTTTTACAATTTAAAAAAATCTTTAGCATGTAATTCCAAAAATTTTACATACCTGCTCTGTTTTTTTTTAAATAATAAATTGGGCTTCTGAAAGATTTCCCATCCTGCTTTCTAAATTTTTATTCCAAAAGACTAAAGGATCAACTTTTGAAGTTATTTATTCTTTCGACTATTCCTTGTGTTTTAATATCTCACAGTTATTTTTGTTTATCTCTCTCTTTTTTTGGAGAGGAAAGGGTCTTCTTTTCCTATTCAAAATTTAAATATAAGTTCATTAATTTTTCTCTGTTTACAAGAAACCATTTCAAGCCATTAATTGCCCTCCAGATACAGCTTTTGCTGTTCCAATGGAATATTGGGGGTATATTAAGAAATCTTAGAGTGAGGGACAACCCAATCCTCCTTCTTTCCCCTTTTGTCCTTCTTTCCCCTTCTGTAATCCTCCCAGTAAAGTTGTTGTCTTCACAAGAGAAGAATTCATTGAGTGAAAAATATATAGAAGTTATGTATAAAAATGTATATAAATTCTGTCTCAGTTTTCTCCTGTCAGCCTCTGGTAAAAGCTGCCATTAGATTTGTGAGGGATCTTAAAAGAAAAGTGTTCGGTTTGCAACTTTGTTAGGCAGTGATCTCCCCCACCGCAGGCTTGCTTGAAAATAAGCAGACCTTATGCGGAAGATCTAATGCAGAAGCACAGCGAGTCTTAATGATGCTGAGAGAGCTGGGTGGATTACCCAGATAGTCCCGGGGGATTACTGTTGGAATAAAAGAGTTGCTTATAAGAGATGGGAACAAGACCAGAGAAGATAGCAAAAATTGGCCAGAAAACCAGTAGTGTAAAGATTCGCAATGATAATAGTTTAGGAAGAGAGTAAGTTTCCCAAACCTCTTCGTTGCATTTGACCATCCTTGATGACAACCTTAATAACTGACGTTTATTGAGTGCTAACCACAAACCGGAATATGTTGCAAATACTGTATGTGGATTAATGCCTTTAAGCCTCAAAACAACTTTATGAGAGAGATATTATTATCTGCATCGTAGAAAGGCGTCAGCAGGCAGAGAGGTCTTGTAACTTGCCTTGTTCATAACAGTTGAGGTGAGGCCATCGGGCCAGGAGTCCAGCTGCTCTGACTTTAGGCCTCATGTAAATGGTGACACTTGGCTACATTATGGTGAGGATTACCGCTTGTTGATCTTTGTGATGGAGTAACTGCCAGAGAGTTTACATATCCAGAAAATAGCCGTGGGGTAAATAGCTAAGATGATTGAGCAAATACAGTAGATATCTTGCAATAATACCAAGCAGAAAAGGAAAACATACTCTAATAGAGCCAAAAGTAAAGAGTTATGGAAACAATGACATCTTCATTATGGGACTATCTTCAAGAAGAAGTTTACACTTAAACCTCTCCAAACTATTGTAAAACATAGTAGTATGTCTCATCTTTTTGCCAGATTCTCTAAGCGTTTATAACTGCTTTTAAGTATAAAACTTTTTTTTGTCCTGAAAGTCTTTTTTGTCTTTGGATTTGAAAGGATACCACTTCCCTTTGAGCCATTAGCATGAAATAATAAAAATTAGTATGAAATTTGGGAAAGGTTTGTTAATAAAATTGTCTCAGCTTTGAAGGTCAGTTACTGGTGTTCTCCATGATTGAGATTAAATTTGTTAATGGCCCCATCAGAAAGATACCAGAGGAGAGAGAACAGAGAAACTGCCAAGTATCATCAATTTGCTTTTCCTGATACAGAAAATATTCTTTAAAAAAAAAAGTGACCTCCTCTGTGTGTGTTGCCCTAATCCAGAAGATCGTTTCGGCTACCCTACTTGGTGCACAGGGATTATGATGACAAAATTAGGAGGAGAAAAGGCCATTATTTATAATTCTGAAATTTTTATAGGCAGCCTGTGTTATAACAGTTGAGAGGTGGTTAGCCAAATTGGACTGCTTGTCTCAGTAGAAGTAATATGCAACCTTACCCAATAAGGAAAAATCCTTTTTAATGTTAAAAGTGAAGAAAAAACTCTACAGAGTTAGATGTGTAATGTAACCACAGATCTGTAAAGCAAACAAACCAAAGGGTTTCCAAGAACAGAGCCTGGAAGTAAAGTTCGCTTCCATCCGAGTCCTCGTTTTCTCCATGCGGTAGGACGTGCCTGTGGTGAGGAAGGAGGGGAACTCTTCTTCTGCCCCTTCTGTATTTCTAGCTCTTTTAAATTTTCAGTAATGATCACACAAACTCAAGTTCACAAAGAAGAAAGTGAAGCTATTTCATTGTTCTAAAGGACTGGGGGAACACCTGTATTTTTAAAACCTGTTTCCCAGAGGATTTGAAAGTAAAGAGAGTAGCTGTGAAAGAGCTTTGAAAGTTAAAATGCTTCTGTCATCAGTGTAGTAAACAGAACCTCCTGTTGGTTGGCACCGCTTCAAGGAATGGCAATCTGATTCTATTAACTGGTGCATTTTGTTTTAAAAAGCCCCAAGAGGAATCATCTTCGGCAAGAATATCCCCAGCGCCAAAGTACAGCACTTCTGCTTCTGGCAGGGGTTTGGTACATCAGTAGGTGTCAGGTGTGGGATGAAGTCTTCAGCATGGCGGTGGCTTTTAATCCATCTCTTTTGACCTTCTGGGAATCGGAGCCTGACAGGTCCTGATGATTTAGAGCTGTGCTCGGCAATGCTTGCCGAAGCAGCACCGTGGAGGGATGCAACATCTAACTCAGAAGGAAGAGGCGGCCGCTGTGTGGGTGCCAATCCGTTCAGGCCACTCTGGGAGGGTAGAGCCTCCCCCAACCCAGGCCCAGGCACCCAGGAAGGCCTACTTCTTGTTATGTGGGTGTTCCAGTTGGAGTCAAAGGGATGAATCTCATTCAGCTGAAGGGTAACTCACAACGTGACCGTGGCCAAGCCAGCGTGTGACCTCTCTGGCATTCCCTCACCTGTGAGATGGGGCTAGTGATATCCTCTACTTCACTGGTACTGTGAGAAATTGGTAGAACAGTGGTAGGACAATGAGGATGCAAACCATCTTCAGACTGTAAGATGTTCATAGTTGTCTGGGGTTCTGATAGTGCATAGTTTTCTGGCCTTTCTTAGTTCTGACCGGCGTCCAGGTCCCCTGGGAAGGTCCCTGGTTGCATTCTTGCCTTCCCTTAGCTGAACAAATGATGATAATAATGATAATAGTAATACTAGTAATGCCAAGAGTAGCTAGCATTTCTTCAGCACTGTCAGGCACTGTTCTAAGAACTTTATATGTATCAACTCATTTTAATCCTTCAAACAATTTTGTGAATAGTTACTGTTTTAGTTACTTTTTAGTTTCTGGGACATGATACCCAACATCCACAATTTAAAGGAGGAAGTAAATGTCTCGTGTAGTTCCTTCATGGGCAGCAGGCAATGGTGGAAGCACATGGCCAAGGCTGGAGAGCCAAGCAGTTGTAGACAGAAGCCAAGTGCAGTAGGAGCCAAGTGAGTGAGGAGCTACTGATGTTTGGAGACTCAAGCAAGACCAGAGCTTCCCCAGGAGGAAGCTGTAACAGTGTTTCTATTTCCTTCCTTTAATTATTTCACACTGCCAGCTGGGACCTCCGGCACACACCCAGGGTGCTGTATCCCTCCCTCACTTCCTGACTCACAAGTCAGTAAGGGCACACCTGAGCACCCCCCAATCTCAGCAAGGTGACACAGTCCCTCCAGATCAAGCCCCAAGTATATGCCCCTTCCAACCAGGCTTCCCTTCCCAACAGCACATGGTTCCACAGTGGTACCACTACATCTAAATACATAAGGCTTTTGTGGGACAGTCTGGATAGATCCAAACCCTAGCAGTTTGTCTCTTTCATTATTAACTTTTCTAACTTTACAGAAGGGAAAACAGGCAGAGTGCTTGTCTGAGATCACATAGTTAGCAAATTGTGGAGTGGGGTTTAATCAGGCAGCCTGAATCTTGAGGCCATGAGGAAGACACAGATATAATACTCACCTCTGACACATGAGGAGGGGTTGGCATATCTGTTCACGTTTTTCATTGGTTGCCTTTGTTTCCTACACCAAAGAACTGTCAGTGACCAGGTATGTGTTTCTTTAAGCGCTACAACCCAAGGAAACCTGCTAGTGAGCAGTGAAGGGGCAGAATGAATCGTTTCATGACTGTGATTGAAAACACAGGCATGACTACGCCTAGGCTGGCGTGGAAAGGCTTTCTTCTCTTCAGTGGCTCCAGCCGTTGAGGAGCAATGTTGAGTGGCAATGCTGACGTGGGAAAGGACCACGACTGAGGCTAGGTTACAAGAATAGTTCTGAGGAGACCAGGAAACAATCCAGGGCTGCAGGGAACCTGCACCAACACACAAGAGCAGGCTTGAGTGGCCTTGAAAAGGAGGGTGTTTGCCTGTCTAAGATACTTTGTTGTGCAGTTCTTTAGATTATCTGCCCCTCTGTGAGAAACACCACACACGAGAAGCTCTGGATGCCTGGTTTCAGCTCCTTATGCCCATGATACATCTTTCTGCTGTGGGACTTTGGCTTTTGCTTGTCTGTCTACATGGAATGCTTTTTCTGATGTTTGCCAACTTAACTTGTATTTGCTGTTTGGATCTTAATAGTCACCTCTTCAGTGGTACACCTGCCGTTCTCAGTCAGGTTACATCCTCCTATTGCATGCTTTTAAGCATGGTATAGCTTTCATTATAACATTTATCATTTTTGCATTTGTACCATGATTTAGGCCATGTTCATGGTAAAACTGTGAGTTTCGTGGTGCCAGAGACCATGTGTATTTTTTCCTCAAGACAGTGCTTGCCTAGTATCTGGTATAAGCTAGGCAGTTGCAGATGGACGGATGGAAATAAGGAAAGAAAGTCCATGTATATACCTTTGAGCACTTGCAGTGGTGGTGAATTCCCAACTTTAAGCCAGTTTATTCTGTTTTCCATAGTTTTAGAACTAGGGAAGCCTCTCTCTTTCGTTATTAAACTATAATCTTTCTCTTTGTAACTTCTTCCCACCAGTTCTGTTCTATTGCAAAAGAATACATCCAATCCCTTTTCTAAATGTGTTAGAGAAATCCTAGTTGCCAGCAATCAGTGTTTTGAGACATTGGCATTGATATTGAGACCTCTCACAGGAAGTAAGCTGACTCTATGGGGTCAATATCAGGTGCAAAAATATGTCAACATGTCTTCGAAGGCTCTTGTTTTTTATGAAATAGTCATGTGAATTTGTAATATACTCAAAAAAGTGTGCCTATCTTCGTAAATAGGTACTTCTCTCCTACAGATTTCAAAAAGACTGGTACTTAAGCATGCAGTGCCTTGTCAATCAGAAAGCTTTGCATGCCAACAATGTAGGTCAGGACCCCTTTATATATATTTATTTTCTCTTTACAATAAAAATACTTCATCAGGATCATGTACTGGTATATTATGGATATGTTCTTTTATATCTTTTAACTGCTGCATAAAAATTGTCCATTATAATGAAGTACCCATGAAATGGCTTGATACAGCTATGTATTTCACAGTGCTTAAATCAGGTTAAGCATATCTGTCTCATTAAACATTTCTCATTCTTCATGGTGAAAACTTTCAAAATATTCTCTTCTAGCTTTCTGAAATACACAGTAGATTATTGTGATCTGTGGTCACCATGCTGTGCCATCAGACACATCAGGCCTTCTTGCTTCTATCTGTGACTGGGTACCGTTGGTCAACCTTTCCTCACACCTCTTCCTCCCGTTCTCTCCAGCCTTTGGTAACCACCATCTCACTCTCAACTTCCATAGCACATGTCAATTTTAGTGTCTGTCTTAACATACGGTGCTGAGAATTTACATGGCTGACCAGGGGAACTATGGGCTGTGTACTTGATCCTCTTGACCATCACCTGATGTTCAACAATCCAGCCTGTGAAGGCAGCTTTCTCTGGGAAGAGGAAAGAAGGAAGCCAAATTGATAAAGAAGAGTGGTCTAGAAGTACCAGCTCTATTTTTAATCTGGGTAATAGGAAAAGGAACATTCATTTCATTAGTTATTGTTTATGCCTTTTGTATAGATATTACTTTCTATGTGTGCTATATTTTTCTAGCTTAAGAGTGAGAAACAATTTTTAGTACAGTCTAAGACTCTTGTCATTTCCTTGCTAAGCCTGTATTCTATTGTAATTCATAATGAACTCCAGCCAGCTTTGTCTATAGGGAATATAAACTCTTCCATCAGGAAAGTTGTCCATCCCATTTCTATCTAGAAAGTTTTTGGAGTAAGCACAGACCTATATGTTTATCCTAACCTGTGTCCTAGCCCTAATTTAAGTATTCTAACCCAGAAGTGATACTTACTATTTTTGTAACTCATTGGCCACAATTAGTCCCATGGCCCCAGCCCAACCATATAGTAAGTTTCATGGCTTTGTGTGCTCAGAAAGTGGATAGACAGAAGCATATAGTGGACAGATTAATGGCCATCACATGGAATGTAGTATAAAACACTTCTCAGAATCTGAGTGGGCAAAGACGAAATAAAAGCAACTCCACTGAACAACACCTTTTTCATTTCAATGTGGAGTTTTTCATCAGCCTCTTTCAGTGGTAGTCATGTGGCTAGTTACAAATCTCCTTCCTATTACCATCCAACACCTGTTAATCAGTTTGCAAGATTTTTATGGAAGCATCTCTGAAACGTCTTGCTGAAAGCAAGAGGCATTTGGCTTATAGCATTTATCTTGAGTTATAGGGCTGTGTATTCAAAACAAAATGAATTTATTCTGACTCTTAAATCTGTGAGTTGAACCCACAGTTGAATCTATTTCAATGAAAGTCCCAAAGAAGAAATTCTACGTAAATTTTGCCTGACATCCAAGTAATTAAAAAATGGACTCTAAAGTGGTACTGGAAAACACCGAAGTCCAAAAATGACCTTTTATGCGTGTTGTATTCACCCACATATAAAAGCAGACACGAGTGTGTGGACAGTAGGCAGCTGAGGTTGTCTAGAAGATAAGCGACATGAAAGGAAGGACTGTGCATGAAAGCAATAGAATTCTGTGCAAAATTGCAACGGATTGAAGACAAATGTCCCCACGGGCTGCACATGGTAACAACCATGATTTTCATCACAGCCTGTGAAGCAGTTCCCACAAAGGGCAGGTATCTTAATGCAATATTAATGCAGATTTTGGCATCCTGGAGCTGTGTGATCTTGCCTCTTGATTTCTGTTTAAACAGATGCCAGGCACTTTTGACCCTGCAGGTTGATTCTGATCTGGTTATCAGGAGCCGATCAGGCAGAGTTGGGCTTATGAAGATGGCTGTTCCAGGAGATGCTTTGCTTACAGTAGGGAGTCAACAAACCTGTTGAAGGAAGATGGAGGGAGTCCGGGGCTCCACCCTGATCTGTTCTGAAAATGACTCAACGCCCTTTTCTTGAGTATCTTTAAACCCCAAGCATGGAGAATTCTAAAAACAAGACAACAAAGAATTAAAAAGCAACTTTTCTTGTTCCCCAGGGCTCAGAGGTCCTGAGAGACATCCTCCGTCCCCCTTTTTTCCCCGTGAGTCTTACCATAAGAGATCTGAAAAGACAATTTCAGAAAACTAGTACTGCTTAGCTTTTGTGACTGTGGGGCTTGTTGGTTATTTGAAAAATTCCAAGGTTTTAAGAGTTTAGCTTTCATTGTTTTCTTGTTTTGGTTGGTAGAATATGGTTGGGGCTGGGGAGAGGAGTAGGAACTGGCTTGAGAAAAGAAGCACAAAGAGTTGCTGGCCCTGGGAGGGAGGAACCCTGTCTCTGGTCAGTTATGTGGCCTCTGGCAAAGGATGTCCCCTCTCTGGGCCACAGTGTCCTCTTTTATTAAACAAACACAGGAGCTTAGAGCCTGTGAGGACAGACAGCTTGCTCATTTTAGTGCTTCGTGCTTTCCTGTTTGGAAGCCCATCCTTCCACCTCCATGATGTCATTGGCTCCTCACAACGACCCAGTCCGGAGGCTGTTGAAGTGTGTCCTCACCCCTGCAGAGGACAGTAGTCTGGACACTCACCCGCAGCTCCAGCTCCATGCCTTTACTTGATTGTTTCTATCAAATGGCACTGATATTTTCAGATAATAATGTAGAAAGCTTTAGCAGAAACTTTGTTTTTATTTTTAATTTACAGTATTAGTAAAGGACACTTGGTCACCTCCGTACCACCAGCTATAGGAGAGGTGGAAAGCAGAGTCATGGAGCAGGGTGTGTGAAATTCCCGGCTTTCCCATGAGCTCCTCCCTGCTTTCCTTGGGAACCTCTATCCTCTATTCTGCCTGCCTCCTCGCCCTCCCCCCCCCCCCCCCCCCCCCCCCCCCCCCCCCCCCACCGCCTGCGGTTTCACACGTGAGTGCTGACACTTCTGGGCTCTTCAGGTGTGTGTAGTGACACCAGGCCCTCTGAGAGGGGCCTCCTGTCTTAGGTTGGGTGTGAATCAGTTTTTCTTCCTAAAATAGCCCGGTCAGGAAAGAAATCTTTGCTGTGTGACGTGGTGTGAATGAGGGCATCAGAAATCCTTCTCATCCAAGAAGAAAAATATGTTGTATTGGAGACATCTTTTCAAACACAGGTGACTCAGATATTTTGCTTACAATACCTTAAGGACTTAAAAAATTCATACCCAGAGGCTAACTTCTTCAGCACTGTATGTGGGGGTTTTGGATGAAGTTTATACTGGTTTTACTGGTTGTAGCAGGTAGCCATATACACATGTTGGATTTTTCAGTGAGTTATAGTTCAAATCAAGTCTTAAGTATATTTGTGTGTGTGTGTGTGTGTGTGTGTGTGTGTGTGTGTGTGTATCTTTTATAGACATACATGAGTGCCAGACTCATGGCGTAGGACTACAATCCTAAAATTCTAGAGGCTCAGGCAGGAGGGTCACAAGTTTGAGCCCAGCTCGGGAAACTTACTTGTATATTGAGTCCCTGTCTTAAAATCAAAAATAAAAATGGGCTGGGGATATAGTGTGAAGACCCTGGGCTTGATCCCCAGTATCGAAAGCAAGAAATGAGAGAGAGAGAGAGAGAGAGAGAGAGAGAGAGAGAGAGAGAGAGAGAGAGAGAGAGAGAAGAGAAAGAAATATCTTCCACATCTTTGTTTAAGCATCGCTTTATCAGAGACTACTGCTCACCAATCCTATTCTGTAAGTTAACTGCACTATTTACATATGGTAATTATTTAATTTGTTATTGAAATTGTTTTGAAGTCTTCTGTGATGTCCTCTGTGGTTCTTGTAGAGTTTGTCTTGCCTACCCCTCAGCTCCAGCAACAACCCATCCTAGTTCTTTCCTGACTGGACACCTCACTGTGGATGCTTTGTTTCACAGGATCAGACAATCTACAGATATCTGTCACCCCAACCCCAGAGTCATTTTCTCAAGAGAAGTTGTTACCAATTTCACCAACATGGCCTTTCTTGGAAGCCAAATCTTCCTCAGCAGCAGACAGAAACAAAAATGTGCCGGGACAGTTCCCTGACAACACAAGCCTGCTGCAGTTGGCCCAGACACCTGCACCCAAGATCCATCGCAGGATCAGGGCTCATGTGGACTTTTCTTCTTCCCTTTACCAAGGAAGTGGACATAGTGCCTCTTTGGAACTTTCCAAGGATTCCACCGAGTCCCTGGTACAGCCGAGGCCTCACAGGGGAAGAGAAGTGGCGGATGTGTCAGGTTTGCCTCTCACCAGCATGCCTCTCCCATTGTCCACAGTCCCAGTGGCAACCTTGAGTGCCATGCCCCCATCTCAGCCACCAGTAGGGCACTCCTCCCTTCCAGAGCATGCCCTGGGGTCAGGCAGCATCCCCCACCTCTCTCCACCTTCATTCTCTCCATTGGCTCCTCGCTCACCTCATTCCATTACCTTTTCTAGGCCAGCAGAGCAGCCCACCAAAGTGCCTTTGCTCCCCCAAATGGCTCCAGTGGACTCTTTCTCAGGTCAGAATGTAGCTAGTGCCCTAAACTCATTTTCTGACAAAACAAGCCACACTCCATCCAGAAATGCGCAGGATTTCCTAGGTATCCATCACATGGATTTTTTTGGATCCTTAGTGAAACAGTACTCTGAGCTGTCCCCTACAGTTGGTTCCTTCTCCACAGGCTCCACTGCACCTGGGGTTTTGAGCTCTGAGGCACAACTGGCCCATCTGTTTCCCTCTCTCCTAACACCTGGAGGTCGTCCGCGTCTTCCAGGTAGAACCCCTTCCTGGCCCACATTGGAAGTGGCATCAAGTCCTGCATCCACCCAGCCAGTCCACGCTGCAGGGCCTAAAAGAGTGCACAGTAGGGTGCCTTTGCCGAGTTTTATGAACACAGCAGCAGTGAGCCATGAGGCTGAGCGTTCTCTTTTCCAGACGGTACAATCAGTGGCCACAGAAATGACCAGCAGAGAGGTAGCCTCTGCTACATCTGCCGATGACTCTACTAACCCACCACATTTGTCAGCAGCTCCAGAGAATCCCAGAGGGCCTGAGCTTTCAGCAGAGCATTCATCTTCCTCTTGGGTGCCTCCTCCTCTACCTTTCACTACCCTGGGTCAAAAGCAAGGCATCCTTTCTGGAACAATTCCCGCATCACCACTGATCAGGACTGATGACCGTCCCTCCATGCTGACTGTCCTCCAGCCTGTAGAAAATCATGCCTCTCCCACCCGTGGGCCAGAAATGCCCACTCCTCAAGAAGAAGGCTATGATAGGTCTCCTCCTGCCACACACTTCCTCCCCCTGAGGGAATTTCCTGATTATCTTTCTACGAGGAAGACATTTCCACTGCAAAAGGAAAGCAATGTGACGGTTGTTTTAAAGAAAAATGAAAAGGCAAATGCAACAGATCCTCTCCAGGCCTTTCCAAGTACTAAGGTTTTGCGTCTTCCCGCTGCAAATGGATTTGCTTTCAATTTCAGCACTGGTCATGTTTCATCGCCCATCACTACAGTACCAGGAACAAGCCCGCTTTCTTCCGGATCACCTCCACCTTCCACACCTGCCATTCAAGCCACCCACCTGGTTTCCCCATTGCCCAACTTTTCCAGAACCAAGCCAGAGACTTTTGCAGCTGCTGTGGACCACTCTGTGGGCCACCCTGAGTTTCCAGCTTCAGCTTCCAAACAGGTGACAGCATTTCCCTTCCCTTCTAATGTCTCTGATTTCTCAACAATGGGAGACATGAGAAAGCCAACAACCACAGATGTTTTCTGGAGTTCTCTTTCAGCAGAAACTGGATCCCTTTCCACACAACCAACAATATCTGGCTTGCAGCAGCAAACAAATTATGATTTAAATGGCCACACAATTAACTCCCCAAGTTGGGAAACTCAATTAGCTCCAACTACTCTTCCCGGTGGCATAATTTCAGTTGCCAAAATAGTAAAAGCTCAAAATTTCAAAGACACTGCTGGGCAATCAGTGGCTACAGAAGGCTTGAACTTTCAGGATCAAGTTCTAGGTCCAGGCACCCACCAGCCTGTACAAAAGATACACATGGCCATGGCTAGGAACCACACAGATGTCTGGCCCACAGGCCGTAACAACCCTTCTAGAGATTTCCAAACAGCTAAAGTTGACTATTACTCAACTACAAGTGAACATCCCCAGCTGCCTTCACAGCCAACCCATCCTCTTTGGCTAACCTGGCCCAGGTTAAGTTCTACAGATAGCCTGCAGGAAATGCTTTCGGATGGAACCGATCCAGATTCCCAGATTTCCAGTGACATCTATCCATCCCGTGGGACCAATATTTCCACATCATTGCAGAACATCCTGGGATATCAGTCAGTGGCTGAATCTACTTCTGTATCAGACAGTACCTTTCTCAGGACTCCCTCCAGAGTGCTGCGAGCTTCTCAGCGCCCCAAGAAATGGACAGGTGCAGCCACAAATGCAGGTAGTTTGTTTTCCAGTACCCAAAAAATGAATATTGACTGCTTTCGTCACTAAAGCATCTTGAGGCGCAACAGATACCCAGCTTTGCTCTGAAGGCACATCCTTCCCCCACTTTCAGTAGTGAATTAGCAGCCCCACGTAGGCATGTCTGCCCTTTTCCATTTTTGAAAGTATTCAGAATTTGTATCCTTATTACCAACCAAGGCTTTGCTATAAGTGGCATTCTCATTATAGTTAATTGACTTAATGAGTGTAAGTTGCATTGCCTAAGTTCTCCCACTGCAACCCAGAGCTCAGAAGCTCTTCACCCTACCCTAATAAACCCATGCATTACATCCATTCATCATCAGGACAAGTGATATGTGCCTTCTGGATTAGTGACACACTTTGCCTTTTCTCTCTTTCCAGTGGACTCTTCCGTGTCGCCCAGGGTGGAACCAACCGTGGTGGCAGCAGAAGCAGCAACGTGGTTTCTGAGGAAGTCAAGTCCACCGGCACTGTCTGCAGCCTTAGTCGCAAAGGGAACTGGCAGCAGTGGCTTAGCCAAAAGCAGTGTGACTTCTGCTGTAGCTAGAAATGCCACTAACAAGGCAGCATCTAGTCCAAAGGCGACAGCAGGGGCGGTCCACACAGCCTTCCCCTTCACTCCAACCTCCACATTTGCCAGGACAGCACACACCATGAGCATACACACAGCCATACAAGGGAACACAGGCACTGCCTCCGGCCTGTTGTCCACGACACACCTCCCCAGGAAACCACAAGCCATGCACACTGGCCTTCCGAACCCTACTAAGCCAGAGACACCCAGAGGGGCCACCCCCCGCCCGCTGACAATCACGGCAGCGTTGACATCCATCACGGCATCCATCAAGGCCACCCGGGTGCCGCCTTTGCAGGCAGAAAACACAGATACTGCACTTCCCGCTGCCTCAACTGCAATGGTCACAACTGGAAAGATGCTGTCCAACCTAGAATGCCAGATGTCCAGTAAGCTCTTGGTAAAGACAGGTGAGAGGCCACAGTCCTTCTGATTTGACTTGAAAGCAGCAAACCTGCCCTCACCACATCATTTCTTTCTTAGATCAGAGGTGATCTTACCTTCTCTCCCCAAGGGACATGTGACCATGTGCGGAGACATTTTGGGTTGTCACTCTTAAAGGAGAGGGTGCTACTGGAGGGTACATAATAAAGGTCAAAGTCATTAACAGAAATAATCTAGAAATAATCCAGTCTGCCAAGGCTTAGAAACCTACATCAAGTGTCAGAAGAGAGGAGGAATATTAGGTGATGTGGGTACTCGTCCTAAGATGAGGTCTGACATCCGAGGACCCTTGGAAACCACATTTCTCCCTGTGGGTCTGAGAATGGCAGTGTGTGCCATGCTTGACTTATACTGTGAATCGTGGATTTCTCATATGAATGGATGATATGATTCCTTTAATACAAACTGTTGTTACAACATACTGTGGAATTCAGAAGGGTCTCTTGTCCTATGTTTTTCTTTTTCATCGGCAGATATTAAACATACATCTATGGTACAAAGAGTGGGAGCCCAGATTTCCTTTGACAATAAAAAGGTTTTTCTCAAAAAATATAGGCAGACAGCATTAGTGATGGGAGCTTGCTGTCTTTTTAGCCCCAACCCCCAGTGGCAGCAAAGCAGGCCTAGAATGCGCAGGGTGCTTTTAATAGTGCGGTAGTGTTTGCTATAAAAAGCATTAGGCAAATTATTTGAAAGAGCGTGCAAATGTTGAATGCTCGCATCCCGCCTTCCTCCTCACCCCAGAAGGAATTAAATGGAATTATATCTTGAGACATATCTTATGCTAAAATGGGAAATTGTGAAACTAGGCAGAGCAGAAAATGCAGTATCTTTATTTCTCAAGAAATTGTACCATCTGTTTTTCACTCCCCCACCCCTCTGCCTCTTGATCATACCTTCTCTGAGGGGCAGATAGCTCTGTTCCCTGCCCCCACCACACAGAAACATCCTCCCTTCTCTGCCTCTCCTCCCAAAATGGCCACGCCTGACCAATCACTGGCTCATTCCTCTTGGTTACCCTTTTCTGCACCTTGGCTCACCCTGTCGCTTCCCAGGGGCACATTCGCCCCAAGTTCTGCATCATCGGCCACATTTATCTACCTTTTGAACCCCCACCCCAAATCCGTTCCCCATTCTGAAGTCCAAGGAACCTTTTACAATGCATAATCTTCTAAACTCCTTTCCCGCGCCCCTCAGGACCAAGCCTCGGCATGCCCACTGGACACACAGCACTTTCGTCCCCTGCACCTTTGCACTTGGCATTCCCTTTGCCAGGAGTGTCCTATCTCCTTGCCAAGATCATATCTTTTATCCTCCCAGACTTAGTGAAAGCATTAATTCCCATGGAAACCTTCCTTGAACCTCAGCTTCTCGTCCAGAATGGGGCTGGATGCGCTTCTGCGAAGCTGTAAGAGCACTTGGGCTTCCCTTCCGGTAACCCCTGTCCCACCCCATCCCAGGTGCGCCTTCTCCGCCTGCATCTCTTTGCCTATCTGCATCTCATTTTTAAAGTAGGGCTGCCGCTTGAGGGCTCAGGGTGGTTCTGGGCCGCAACACCTCTCTCAAGACCAACACCTTACTAGGATGTCAGTGGATGCCCTCGTGGAAATGTTACTGAATGTAGACCCACCTGGGGCTGGCGCTGCAGGGCCTGGCTTCCAAGATCAGAGGCACCCTGGGTCAGAATGCTGTGCCATGCGCACTCCAGTCTGTTAGGATCACACAGGCCCAGGCTTCTTTCTTTAATGTTTTAGCAGGAGCAGTGGAGCCCCTACCCCAGCCCTTCCCCAATTTGGTGGGCCTTTACTAATTGGCTTTTCTCAGAGTGTGTGGGAGGTGGTAGCTGGGAGGAGAGGGGTTTTCTTCGTTGAGCAGTTTGCCCCTCACTCTGATTACCATGCTTCTGTTCCCCCCACAGTTCTCTTTATAACCCAAAGGAGGATGCAGCACAGTGAATCCTTGAAGCTGGGCGTGGCCAGGGGGCTCACGCAGGCGTTGCGGAAGGCTTTCCACCAGGCGGACCTGTTGGCTCACGTAAGCACCTCACTTTGTAGTCAGGCTGGCCCACCTGGGCCCAGAGGGTGTTGAGATGGTTTTCCTCTCTCCTGGGTGCCACACCTGCACCAGTCTTTCTCCATATAGGCAAATAGTTATTATGTTGCAGCCGGAGGAGAAGGTCACGTTTTGAAATGAAAGTTGAGACTAGTTGTCTTATGTCATTATTTTGATTTTTTTTTTAAACCTGGATTTATGGTTTTCAATCACCCTCTTGTCCTTATCATTTGGGGAGAGTATTTAAGATTGTCCACATATGTTCTCTTGAAGCCATCCTTTTTACTTGGTCTTCTACATCATTGTAAACAGTGATTTATTTCTAGACATTTAAAAATTATTCCAACTAGTAAATCCCATTCAGCTTTGCTTAAATTGCCAGCAGCAGACAGAGAAGTAAACATCTTTTTTCTAACAACTCTTCAATGCCAAGTGTATTTAACCATCGCTGGCTGAATTTGATGGCGTAGCCGAGTGATAGAAGCTTTGTCTTACACTCTTTTGGTTTGACTCCAAGTGTCAAAGCAGTAAACGCGATTGGCAGTCAGTGGACTCCCTTTTGCACCACTTAAATATATTGTTCTGGCATCTTCCTCTGTTGTCCCGTTCCACAGCTGTGCTTAGCTTACTGGTCCCCCCCACCCATCACACCAAGAACTGCAAATGAGATTTGGCACAGACTTTATTGGTCAATGTCAATCTTTCAGAATTCGAGACGGGGGGGGGGGGGGGGAGAGAGAGAGAGAAGGAGAATGATAAAGATGTAGTCTATGAAAGGCTTCTGTGGTTTCTGTACCCGAAACTTTACTTGAAGGTTGAAAATGTAAATATCTCATATAGTTGCCTGATACAATTTTTACTAAGCTTCTGTCATTCTCCAATTACCTTCGCTGCTTCGATTTTTTAAATGCAGATCATCACAGTACATTATAACAATTTATAACACTTAGCATTCTTTTTTTCTAAATTGGCCTACTTTTTACATTTTATGTGCATTTCTTTTGAAAGGATTTGATATTACCAATGTAAATCGAAGCTGAGATTATTTGCCATAAATAAAAGGTAATGGTAAGAATGAGAATAATGTTTTTTAAGAGATCTCCATACTGTTTTACAAAGTGGTTGTACGAATTTACATTCCCACCAGCAGTGCAGGAGGCCACGCCAGCACTGATTATTATTTGACTTGTTGATGTAGCCCATTCTCTCTGGGGTGAGATGGTATCTTAGCGTTGTTTTGATTTGCATTTCTCTTATGGCTAGAGATGTTGAACATCTTTTCATGTATCTGTTGGCCTTTTGCATTTCTTCATGAGTGAACTGTCTCTTCATTTCATTTGCCCACTTTTCAATAGGATCCTTTATTTTGGTAGGCTTACTTTTCTTCAGCTCCCTGTATATTCTAGTTATAAGCTTCTCCTGGGAATATATCCAAAAGAGACCAAAACAACATATAACAGAGATATATGTATACCCATGTTCATAGCAGCACAACTAACAATAGCAAAAATATGGAAGGCACCAAAATACCCATCAACAGACCAGTGGATACACAAAATGTGGCATTTATACACAATGGAATACTATGCGTCAATAAAGTCCAGTAGCATTGAGGCTTTTGCAGGCAAATGGAAGAAACTAGAGAACATCATGCTTAGTAAAGTAAGTCAGAGCAGAAGGTGAAACATCGAATGGTCTCTCTGAGAGACCCAGATCACAACACCTATGGAAATTAAGACGAATGGAAACCAAGTAGCTTATAGATTCAAGCTAGATGTTTTTGTGTGTAGAAGTCTCTGGGGCTGAGCCTGGTGTCTGTCTGTTTGTTTGTTTGTTTGTTTGTTTGTTTGTTTGTTTAAAGAACTAGTGAGAGTTAGAGAAGTGTTAAAGAAAAGTATTGAACTGAGGCATGCTCTTTGAGGTTAATGACAAGAGCTGGAAAGGAAGCAGCTTTCCCATTGGTTGGGTTGGCACTATGTGTGTGTGTGGGGGGGTCTGTGCCCATCGTTCACTTTGAGGTTTCTCTGATTCCACACGCAATCATCTTTAATACCATCTCTAGAAAGTAACACACTGTGTGGAGGGACCAACATGCACCTGTTCTGTTCTGAAAAAGCAGTTGTCTTGGTTTCTTCAGAAAACACTCATGACTTTATCCTCTCTTTGTTGGGATTGGTACCCAGAGCCTTGCACATGTTAGGCAGGTGCTCTGCCTCTGAACCACACTCCCAGCCCCACATGACACTCCTAATGGAGATGCAGGAACAAGGGGGAAAGTGAATAATCTAAACACCATGACCAAGAGATCTAGCCTTCCAAGATGGAAGAGTTCTAGAAGCGGGCAGTGTCCATTATGTATGTGTTCAGTGCCACTGAAGAGTACACCAGAAGGCGGCTAAGGTGGTGAATTGTGTACGATTGTGTACCAAAGTTAAAAAAAAAAAAACATACTGGGCTCTGTGGATACAACTCCGTAGTAGAGCCCAAGCCTGCCTTGGCCCTGGGTTTCATCCCCAGCATGGCAAGAAGGAAAAAGGGAAAAAGGGAGAATAGGAGGTCATGAATAGATATCTACAGTACAGGAATATATTGATACATGCATGTAGATAGTAATACATGTTTCTATATGTATATGTCTAGCTGTGTCTGTATACATATAGATGAAATGTGCATTCCTAGTTAAAATAACAGAAAAATAGTAAACTTAGAGGTTATTTTACAATTGTATTATGGTGGTGGTGGTGGTAATATTGGAAACAGTTACTACTGTCTCTATTTTCTTTCTTCCAAAAATACCAGTTCTATAATAAACATTACATTTAGTATATAAAAATAAAAATAGTGAGCACTCAGAAGTGTTAATAAACAACACAGAGCAAACTAAGAATAAATCCTGGGGTGGAGGGATAGCTCAACAGCTAACGCTCCTGCCTAGCAAGCTCAAGACCCTGGATTTGCTTCTCCCAGCACTGTATAAACCACGTGTGGTGGCTCGCACCTGTAATCCCAGGACTCAGGAAGCTGAGGCAAGAGGATCGCCATTCGATCAAGGTCAGCCTGGGCTCCATAGTGAGTTCAGGACCAACCTGGACTACAGAGCAAGACCTTTTCTCAAAAAAAAATTAAAGATAAATTCTGAAGTCTCAGAATTTTTCCCACTGGGACAGACCATCAGTGTCCCTTAAAATTTGTCTATGAGAGAAGCTATCTGTGACTTAGGCCCGCCTTGGCCTTGAACCAATTTTTAGAGCCTGTCTGAAGGAGTCTTCTCCTGGCTCCTAGGGAGGTTTTGCTTTATATGCCTCTTGACTCATCCCCTGAAGGTGTCCCACATTTCTGCCTTTTAATTCTCATAAATGATGAGAAATTTAATAAAGCAGTTTTTCCCAGCATCCCATTCAACCTGAAATCTCTTCTCTCACCTCTCTGCCCTTTTTTTTTTTTTTTTTTTTTTTTTTTTGCCAGAGGGTGGGTTGGGGTGGAGGATAAATAGCACTCACAGGATTATTCTGTGGCACTTGAATGCCACATATTTAATTTTTCCCCATGTAGGTGTGATGTAAATTGTGTTTTGTTATACTGGGATATTTTGCAATCCACCAATCGACATATGCTTTATGATATTGTTAGAATATTGGTCGGGTGAGAACATCCTCTTTCCCAGCCTTGCTGAGTAATAGTTGTGGCTCCAAGAAATGCTGAGAGGCGCTTACAGTACCATGGAAATAAACAAGGGTCTGGGGGTTCCTTTGTTTTGTAGGTGGACATTCTGGAACATTCTCACAACGTCACAGTTGGTTATTACGCTACCAAAGGGAGGTTGGTCTACTTGCCTGCTGCTGTGACGGAGATGCTGGGGGTTTATGGAGTCAGCAACGTCACTGCAGATCTGAAGCAGCATACCCCGAACTTACAGTCTGTGGCGGTCCTTTCCGCTCCATGGAAGCCCCCGCCCGCAGGCTACTTCCAGCTGAAAACAGGCAAGTAACTCAGAAGGGAAGAACTCCTGTGCGTTCTGGGGTCAGGGAGTAGATATCTGCTTAAAGGCCTCATTCCTGGTTTCTCTGTCTTGTTTTGAAGTCCTTCATCAAAGCCCCCCCCCCCCCCCACTAATCAAGTGTCCAAACCCCCTGCACATCACCCTAGGATTTTTGAACCCTGAATTTATTAGAAGTGTTCCACATTAGGAGTTTTTCTCTCCCATTTACATAATTAACATATAAAGTCCTCACTGCAATAATTTTTCTATGTATTACTAGTGGATGCTAGTAAGAGTTGAGCAGCCATCAAGTGTATATAGTTTAGAGCAACAAGTTTTGGAAGTCACCGCATCAGAATCTCTGTGCTTAGGCCATAGACACTTTCTTTCTTTTAATCTCCCTAGTGATTTTTGATTTGCAGAGTTTGTAAACCACAGAGAGGGAAAGCCATTGAGATGGAAACCCTCAGTCAGTGTAGTAATGGAGGCCTATTGATTTTCCCCACTCCAGAGAAAGAGAAGACACATCTCTCTTAGGTTATTATTTCTGAGTCTTTGAGCAGATGTCTCTGTATTCTGAATGAATAAAATCACAACTTTCTCTGCATTGGAGGTGAACCTCAGACTGGATCATGGATTTAATTTTGTCTCTGTTATCAATCGTTCTAAGAGTCACTTTTAAACTGTAACCAAACCTTGTCAGTCTTACTGTTTATTTGCCTAATTTCTTGAATCAAAAATTATGCTGTTTTATATCATAACTGCTGTTAAATCAAAGGAACGAAGTCAGCAGAGCTTTGGCAAGTGCTGATAGTGGTTCTTATTCTAGTGCTACAGTTTGTGAGCCAATCAGACAACATACAGTCATGCAAGTTCGCTCAGACGATGGAGCAGAGGCTGCAGAAGGCGTTCCAGGATGCGGAGAGGAAAGTCCTCAACACCAGAAGCAACTTGACAGTTCAGGTAGGGCAGAGGGAGCTCTGGGCTGAGAAGTTGACAGGCAACCATGATGCCAGAAGTGACTTGGGTGCCCAATTTTAGGCTTCCTTGTATAAATGTAACTCTGTACTCCAGATGGGTAATGTAGACAGTCATGGCATCTATGAGGATGTCTGGGGTTGGGCTGAGACAGGAAGAGTGTGCTGTGTCAGTGTGTGCCTGCTGTGGTTGGCGTTTCGTATTTATTTTCTCATATGATGCTTCCTTAGCCCCTTCTAAAACACTTGGTATTTTTTAAAAATTGAAGTAAAATCCATTTAGTAAATTTAGTAAATGCATTACACAAAAGGATTAAATAAGCCTATTTTAAATAGCTAACATCAAGGTTTGCCTGTTTTGTGATTTGCATTGGGCTGTATTTTAGTTACCTACATGAAAAATCATCAAACACACAAGTGCATCGCACACACTCACAAACACACAAACATACACACATTTTATATTGAGGGCTTACTGCATGCCAAGAACTGTGCTCAGCGTTGTACAAATATTTGCTACATAATTCTCAAGACATCCTTCTGAGATACTCCTACCCTCATTTGGCTTAAGAGGGAACAGAGAGAGGTTGTGAACATTCTAGAGAGTCACATGGTTGGAAAAGAATGGAACAGGGACTTGAATTGATAGGCATCCTCTTAGCCACTAAGTTAGCCTACCTTTAATGCAGTGGACAAGTGGAGTCCTTCATGAAACTTTTGGCAAGCCCCTGACTTCTTTCCAGGGAAGTCCCATCCTGGTTTACCATGTAGTTCAGCTTCCTGGATGACAGTGTGCACACCACCAGCAGCCCTTTTCAGATGCATTATTGTCATTATGTAGATATCATAACTTAGGACAGGTGCTTCTTAATCATATTCATCCAGCCCCCAAATTTCTCTAATTTACTGTTCAGCTTCTCTGTTTTGACTGCTGAACTAAAGCCTGTGCAATTAGACCTAGTGCTTTTGAAATTGACATTTAGCATAAATGAATTATCAACTAATCCAATATGTGGTAGAAAGCATACAATTTAATTTGAACCAACAGCTTTCTTTTTCTAGGCTCATCCAAAGTGTATAGGGAAGTATCTCATTATGACTTGGTTCATTTTAGACAAAAATCTAAAAATGTGTCACAGACTTAAGATTTATGTAAGATTGTGACTCAGCTGTCTTGTGGGAAATCTTTCTTTTTTTCTGATTAGAATTGTGGTCCTCACAGGTACATGAGCTTAATTGTATCTTGGCAGAAGAACATGCTTTAATTGTATTCAAGAAGCACAGACCTATTGAGCAGCTTCTATTTATCAGGAAGTGGGAGGGTGCACTTAGGTAAATAAGCTGTCCTTGGCCTTAAAAAGCTGCTGTTGTTGTGTGCTAGTTATGGACAGACCATCAGATGAAATTTTGTTAACCAAGTAGCAAACCTTCCTTGGAAAAGTCTACAATGAGTGATTTGAATATCACATCAAACTAGGTTATATGTGCTCTTGAACATTTTGAAAGTTCTTGAACTTAAAAGATAACTGGATGAATTATTTTATTCATCCTCATTTCACTTTTTGCCTGGCCTTGCCCCAAACTGAATTTATTGCCTGGATTTAACGACCCTTTTGTCCCCAAACTATGTCTGCATAACCATATGCTAATCATATTCCTGGATTTGTCTTCCATGTTTTTCTAGGACTTGGTTTTGTAATTAGTAGATTTCCATTTTATTGTACTAAACTTAATTTGTAAGGAACTTCTAATTCTTTGTGGAATAAGACCATGTAAATATTTAATTCATTCACTAAGGAAGTCAGTGAAAAAAAGTGACTTTTAAAAAACGAGTATTACTTGATAATAGGAACCAGATTCCAGTTGGTTGTGACAGAATCAAAGCTTGGAAGGTTTAAAATAGGAAAGAAAGTGATTGGCTCATGCAACTGTAAGTTCATAGCTTGTTTACTTTCACTACAGCTGGATCCAGGGACTTTAGTGACTTCTCCTTGAAGTTCTCACTTCGTCTCTTGGCTTTGCTTTGCTCTGGCTGGCTGTCCTCAGCCCCACTGGGTGACCCCAGTACCTCTGGGTTTACCTCATTCTTGCTGCTATAATCTTGTGGAACAAAAGTGCCAGTTCTAGAGTTGGCTCTCAGTAGACTATCTGTGCTTATTTCTGGATCAGAAATGGTGGCCAAGGAGAGGACATATCCTAGTCAACTAGGTCTGGCTCAGATTCTCAGTCCTGGAATGTGGGTGGGGCAACCCTATCTAAAGCACATGGACAGAAAGGAGAAAAGAAGTGACTCTCCAGGAAAACAGTGTCCCTGTGGTAGAAGAAGGGAGAACAGATGCTGGGTAGGCAAAGTAGCAGCTTTGGGCCCATCAGCTATATGTCTAAATAGACCATGGCTTGGATGAGATGAAGTCAGAAGCTAGAGGCACCCAAGAGTCAAGGGGGGACAAGAAAGTATCTCCTGTAGGAGCTGCTCTTCCTGGAGAAAGGTCATGACTTTCCAAGTCCTGTGCTGTGAGCTTGCTCTCAGGCCGGAAGACCTCTTATTTTCGGAACTGGTGTCACCACCAGAACTGATCACAGTTTTCTTAGCGAGAAAAATGAATATCTTAAATAAGATGCAAGCAAATGAAAAGACAATCTATGTTCATGGGTCAGAAGACATAAGAAGGTTAATATGTCATTTCTACTCACACATGTAATGTCATCACTACCAAAGTCCCAGTGATTTTTCCCCTGAAATACAGAAATCCATTCTAAAATTCAAGTGAAATTTCAAAAGACCTTTGACAGCCAAAGTGATCTGGGGAAAAGAAAGAAGAAAGTTTAGAGGCTCTTAAAACATAGTACAAGGCTATGATAATCAAAACAAGGTGGTGCTGGATATGCTAGCCATACAGACTAATGGGCTAGATTACAAAACCCAGAGATAGCCCTTTGTGTAGGTGGTCAGTGGGTCAGGGTGCCACAACTGTCCATTCAGGAGAAAGGACAGTTTTCTTGGGAACACTGGATATCCACATGCAAAAGAATGACACTTACCTAACATCACCTACCAAAATTAACCCAAAACGAAACTAAGAACTAAAACTACAGGACTCTTAGGACATAGAAGAATAAAATTATCTGTTGGGTCTGACATCAATAGCACAAGCAACAAGAGAAAATAAACAAATAAATTGGACTTTGTCAAAGTTAAGAACTTTTGTCCGTCAAAAGACATTAACAGAGTGAAAAGACAGCCCATAGAATGGATAAAATATTTGTAAATCATTTGTCTAATAATGGCTAATATATATAATATATAAAGAACTTCTGCAATCCAAGGATTTTTCAAAAAATCAGTGATTAGAACTACACAGGAACTTGAGTCATCAGTTTTCCAAAAAAAGTTTATAATCCACAGGAACATGAAAAGGTACTCTACACCAGTAATTATTATATTTATTTAATCTAAGAAAAAATATGAGGTATCATTTCACATCTATTAGGATGAACATTCTCAAAAATAAAAAGGTTTGGTTAAACCATTTGGATAATTTACAATTATTTGAAAAATGGATAATAATAAATGTTAGTGAGAAGGTGAAGAAATTGGAATGTATAACCACTTTGGAAAATAGCATAGTGCTTTCTCAGAAAAGACATAAAATTACATTATTACATAGCAGTTCCATTTCTCTCTCTCTGTGTGTGTGTGTGTGTGTGTGTGTGTGTGTAATTGAAACCCAGTATTTGAACCGGTATTTGTATAGCCATATTCATAGCATTATTTATAAGTGCCAAAAGGTGGAAGTAACCCACGTGTTCATCAATGGGGAATTGATGAACAAATGTAAAAGTATATATGCAATCGAATATTATTAACTTGTTAAAAAGAAAAGTGATTGTGTCGTATGCTACAACATGGTGAACCTGGAAGATATTTGGCTAAATAAAATAAGCAAGTCACAGCAGGACCCATACTATGTAATTTCTCTAATAATAGACATTTAGATTTGTGGAACTAGTAAGTGATTTTCATTTATAGGAAATATCTAGAAAGTGAAATGGTGGTTATGGGGGGTTGAGAGGAGGGAGAAACCAGGATTTGTCTAATGGGTATAGTTACAATTTGGAATGATTAAAAAGTTCTGATGATGGACTTTGGTGATGATTGATTTCATAATAGCATGAATTGGATATACTTAATGCCCCAGAGCTATCTAAGTAAAAATAGGTCACATGGTGAATTTTATATTTTATATATTGTACTGTAATAAAAAGTATCACTTACATGGCCAAATGCAGCATGTACAGAGCCATCCATACTGCAAACTTTGCAGGCTTCTTGGAGATAAAGGGAAATTGAATTTTGCTAATATTTTAAAAAATATACTCACAACAGAGATAAAGCCTGGAATGTTGTCTTGTATTGTCGGGGCTAGAACCCAGTGTCTTTCACATGCTAGTAGTCTAACCCAGAATTGCATTCTCAGCCCTGAAAAAGCTACCTTTTAAGCCGTTGTTTAGTCATAATTCTTTTAAGTGGCAGGATGGAGAAGTGTTTTGAATTTTCAGAAAGCAGAGCGCCCTTCTTATTAATGCCTTGGGGCAGAGGGTGGACACCTGTGTTACACCACATTCCAGAGGTAACTTTCCTAGGAGTTGAAGAGAAGAAGGCCTGACTGGGCTTCTCTTTCGTCATGGGACTGTGCACGCTGAACGAGGACTTCCACTTGTGGGGGAAAGAGTGGGGAATAAGGTGACGTGGGAAGGTCTGAGCAAGTCGGGGTGCCAGGCAGCCTCCCACAGCAAGGGCAGGACACCCTCCAAAGGGAGGAGTTTAGGCGAGTTCAATGAAAGACGCCCCTTTGTGGCAGTGCGGACAGGGACAGCAGAGTGCCCAGAGCTGTAATCACTGGGCCCCGATGCAGCAGGGGCAGGCAGCAGTGAGAGCTGCCTGGCAGGGGCTGGCACTGGCGGCACACGGGGGGACCTGGCACTAATTCCTGATCTCCATCTGTGCTCTGTCCTTATCCACCGAGTCCCCGTTGGCTGACGCCAGTGGAGAAGGAGCCACTGGGGTGGTGTACAAAAGTCTCTTGCCTGCAGGACATAGCACAGGACATACAGGGAGGGTGGCAAGTGGTGGAGGAGGGAGGCACCCTGACAGAACTCAGCCAGAGTGCCTCACCACGTCCACGACTTCCTCCTGCATGGGTACTTCAGATTTCATCTGTGGGATATTTTTGTCCATGCATTGACCCAGAAAACCTCATTTTCCCGCAACTAAAAAATGGAATTAGAAATAAAAATGTGAGAAGTAAACCATGCCATCTCAGAGGTTATTTTTTACATGTTTTATACTGAATTAATAGACCACAGGGAAATGTAATTGCTCTCTTAAAAAATGTATTTTGTACTTCTGAATTTCTTTCAGAATCCGGCTGCGCTCCCCTGTCCTTGACAGCCGGTGACCAGCTCTCTACACTGTTGGTCCTTTCAACCTTAAAATTACATGAGGGCGTGACTCTTGTGTTCTCTGAGTGCTTGAGCCCTCCTCCTGAAATTTAACTTCCTGTGCTCTGCTACATATGTTCAGAATCATTAATTTAAGGTCCCTTGAAACAATTTTGCCCCAAGGAAAGATACATTAGTGGTTCAGAACCGGAAGTCAGACTATCTGAGTTTGAGTCATGACTGTCACTTAAGAACAGTGTGACCTTGGGCAAGTTCCACAGCCATTCTGGGCCTCAGTTTCCTCATCTGTAAAAGCGATTCAGAGCCAGACACACATCCTGGGATTATGTTGAGAGTTAAATGAGATTCTGTGCCCTTAGCACAGAGCCTGGCACATGGCAGGCTCTCAGTAAGTGACGATCGTTGCTGTCGTTCTTGTCCTTCCCTGGCTGTTTCCCGCCACCCTTTCGTTCCTTCCTGCGGTGCCTGGATAGACGCTGCCTGCCACGCCTCCGTGTGAAGCAGACCCTCCTCTTACTCGCCATGTTCCCCTCCCCTCCCCTCCTGCGCCCATGCAGATGGTGAGCACGTCCAATGCCTCCCAGGCCGTCACCTTGGTGTATGTTGTGGGCAATCAGAGCGTGTTCCTCAATGGCACCGTGGCCAGCAGTCTCCTCAGCCAGCTCTCGGCAGAGCTGGTGGGCTTCTACCTCACCTACCCGCCGCTGACCATTGCCGAGCGTGAGTACATCCGGGTCACTCAGTGGCACTCTGCTGGGCCAGGCCATGGGCTACCTCAGTTATACCAAAAGAGCAGCTGAAAACTCTACTCAGTGGGAGTTGATGACGAGCATATTGCATATTGAGATAGCCATGCCTGATGATGCAGGCCTGTGATGCCAGCACTCCGGAAGGCTGAGGCAGGAGGATCACAAATTGGAGCCCAACCTAAGCAGTTTAGCAGCTGAGTGAGACCCTGTCTCAAGGTCAAAAAAGAGATGAAAGAAAAAGAGAAAAAAAGAATGCACACACTCATGCACTTGGCGGTGCCTTTACCCTCCACATGTCTCTCATCTCATTGAATCCTCACAACCATCCCCTGTGGTGAGTGCAAAATTAGAAGAGAAAAATGAAGCTCCAGAGGTCTCATGAGACACACACTGTCCCACAGCCAAGGGGCAGGGACCCTGGGGTGTGAACCCCACAGCCTGCCTTCTGAGCCCCCAGTCCCGCCCACAGGCGCATCTGGCCTTGGAGGCAATCTAGATTGTCATGGTTTTCTTCCTTATCTACCATTAGCAAGTGTTCCCAGACCTTCAGCCCTGTCCCAGCTGCAGACAGAATGCATCCCCTTTGCAATCAAAGTCGTGACTCCATTTGATGAAGTCCCCACAGTCTGTGGCTTCCTCATCTCCCTCTAATGTGTCCGTTGCATAATCTTCATTACCATGCAGCAGGTATAGCCTTCGAAGAGAGTGCAGCCTACTTTTTGTCCCCAAACATTAAGGGAAGCAAAGGTTCCTGAATTTAATTATTCTTATGTTTTACAAGGTCGCTGGGCTGGGTTTTTAAATACTGATTAGCAAAATTGTTTCTTAATTTTCTTCTGTGGTTCTTTTTGGTACTATAGATACATAAGACAGGAAGTGTAAATGATGTATTTACCACCACTGAGAATTTTGTTGACAAGCTTTTGCAGACTTCCATGTAGTAAGGAAAGATGGTTCTGGGTTTTATGATGATGTCATAAAGGATGGTGTTATGTCCCATGGAGGCATGTGCCGAATTAATTTTTTATCATTTTGATACTCTGTTCATAACCACACCTATGATTTATTAAGCACCAACTGTATGCCAGGTGCTGTCCTGAGTTCTTAAGTGTATCAGCTCTAACAGTCTCCGTCCTTGTAAAGTAACAAGAGAAGTTTTGTTACAGGCATTGGCTATTGAACTTAAACCTTTGACATTGGATAAGTCGCTGTAAGAGATAATCATTCCTCCTGCCCATAGTGTTAGCTGGATAGTTTTAACAGAAAGCTCCAACAGGATAGATTGTAGATGTGGGTTCTGATAATGAAGTTCATTCCATTTAAAAAGGTACAAATGGAAAACTGTAAAGAACAGAAGCTTACAGACCTTAAAAACTCTTCATTGGAAGGTTGACCCTTTACTAAGTCCTGCAGTTTTCTGAGCGTCACGGTTAGCTTGACCTCATGTCATAGAGTTCTCAAGTGTGATAAAGCAGATTAGCTGCTTGCTAGTTTGTCATGTGTGTACGTTCCAGTTGGCAATATTGTACATGAAATCATTGATGCGCTTCCTGTTTGTTTCAGCACTGGAATATCCCAACCTTGACATATCGGAAACAACCCGAGACTATTGGGTAATTACAGGTAATCTATTTTTTTTCCTGTATGAATTATTACATTGGTTTTTAAAAATCTGTATGCCAGTAAGTGGTCGGATGGGTGCTTTTCTTTGATCTGTCTTATAAAAGTTCCTCTAGAAGACTAGAAAATGCTTAAAATCACACTAAGGATGATGATTCGATAAACAAGTCAAAAGCGCTATTTTTTTTCAGCAGTGGGGATAGAAGCCAGGTCTTTCCACTAAGCTTACTTCCCAGGACGTTTGTATCTTTTGTTTTGAGATAGGCTCTTCCTAAGCCGCTTCATTTCCCAGGCCAGGTTCAAGCTTGTGATCCTCCTGCCTCAGTTTTCCAGAATGCTGGGGTTGCAGGTGTATGCTACCCTGCCTTAGTATAACTGTTACTTTTAAAGCCCCTACCCAGCAGCCTTCTCTTGCTGAAAGTGGCAGCAAAACCCCAGGGGGCAGGTCTGTGTGAATGGTTGTGTTTTCAGACGGCAGACCCTTCAGCCCTGCCCTGCCCAACCCAAGGGAAAGTCAGAGGCTGGCTGTCCCCAGTGCAGTCCTGCCCCCTGGCAATTCTCGAGTCCTGGTGGGGAGGGTGGGTGGAAGTACAGGGAGGGGTTGGTAGTGTTTGCTTTTTTTTTTTCTCCTTGACATTTTCCAGCTGAACTTTATGAAATAGCAAAAATGTTCTGTTTATGTTTTCCAGAAGCCAGACAGTGGCTCTGAAAGGGAAAGGAACAAGGATTGAGAGCAAAAGGAGAGGGCAGATGTTCGTAGGAGGAAAAGTACCCCGCCCATCAAGGGGCAGCGGGGCCGGGAGGGGGCTGTCTGAGCCTGCCTGCACCGTGTGCCGCTGTGCCAGGGGTGTCAGCTGTAGAAGGTTGTTGGTGGCTGCGTCAAGGTGTCTGTGAGGTTGCTTTCTCCTGAGGCTCCTCTCCTGGCCTTGGAGATGCTCGTCTTCCCGGTCGTCGTGGCTTTACCCAGTGGGTCTGTCTGTGTCCCAATTTCTTCTTTTTGTAAGGACAGCAGACATGTTGGGCTGGGGTCCACTCTCATGACCTCATTTTAATTCCACTATCTCTTTAAACTTTCTGTTTCCAAATATAGTCCCATTCCAAGGTACTACAGGTTAGGCGTCAACATGTTAATTTGGGGACCAAACTCAGTCCATAACAATGTAGGTAGAAAACCCTGTAGGCGTGGAAGGTGGACCTGGGCGGGCAGGCTGGTCTCAGACTCTCTCTTCCCTGTCCAGTCCTCCCTTCCCTTGATGTCCCAAGCAGGTGGCAAATGGGCGGCTGTCTGAAATAACAAGTAAAGAGCACAGGCCCCTGCCAGACGAGGCTTGCCTAAGAGTTCCACATTTCTTCCTCCCCCCTACTGCAGAGACTTCGATATGCAGCGATTATTTAACCTGCTAAGAAGGCAAACTAAAGGAACACATTTAAAATAAAATTAAAACCAGCTTACCAGGGTTTATGCCCAAGAGAGAGACATTACCAGCAACACATTTTTGGACCCAGCAAGTTATGTAACTTTTCCAAAATCATGTTTCCTCCCCCAGGGATGGAGCTTTTTCCCTCGCAGAGACTTCCTCCTTTTCTGAACCTTAAGGTTCACACACACACCGATCACGCCTTCCCTCTTAAACCCAGGCTGTCCTGGACAGCTGCCCATGTCATCTCCTCACCCCCTTGTGTCCTGCCTCGCCCTGCCTCAGTTTTAGTGAGGTCACCTGGAGAAAAACCTTTGCCCAATGTCCTGACTCCAGGGTTCCTCTGGGTCCCAGCCCACCTGGCTCACTGTTACTCACTGGTTGTGTTGAGTCTGCAGTTACAGACAGGACAGAGTGGCCCCGCCACTGCCTGGGGCGGGTTGCATCCCTTGGTTGGTGCGCAGGAGAGGCTGAAGGCAGGTTTGAGGACAGCCATTTTTTTTTCCCTTGGGCCATGGCCACTTCTGAACCTGGGAGCAGCGACTGCCCAATTGCCGCAGCAATAACAAAGGCACAGGAGATGAGGGAGCTGAGATGAAATTGTGTCGTTCAGCCTTTACTCCTGGAGGCGTGTCCCAAGCCCTGACGTCTGCTCATGGCTCACAGCAGTGAGGACTGTAGTCTGTGGAGAAACTCCCCAGATGTGCCTGCAAATGTTTTCCAAATAAACTTGTAATAAATATGGTTTTTACACACTATATACTTCTCCTGTCCCAGAGTATATGTCTGTCGCTCCTTGATGGGAAAACACTGGGTTTAGGTGACTCTGTAGACCCCTTCTTTTTTTTTTTTTTTTTTGAGACATTGGGATTTGAACTCTGGCCCTTTGCACAGAGCTTATCCTTAGCTCTTTTATATTATTTTTTATTTGAGACAGGATCTCACTAACTCACAAAGTCACCCAGGCTGGGCTTGGACATATAATCTTCCTGCCTCAGCCTCCCAAAATGGTAGAATTCCATACATGTACCACCATGTTGGGCTTCTATTATAGCTCCTCTTTATGTAAAACTTTGGGGCTCCCTTCCTCTAAGACTCTGCAATCAGGTTTGTAAATATGAGGCAAGATAGAAATGCCCAGGCTCCGTAGTACAGCTCAGCAGAGGGAAGAGCCCATCCCAGGTTGGTGAGTTTGTCTTTTTTACTCACCAGAGATGACATTTCCCAGACCCAGTAATGGATGGAAGTCCTCCGTTCTCAGCTCTGCCATTAACCAGAGCAGGTCACTTGACCCCTTGGGCTTCACACTCTGACCTTTAGAATGAAGGAGCAGTTTTGGCTGAGCACGGAGTCTTTCATCTCTGAATGTGAAGAATTCAATCCAAATAAAAGAATTTTAGTCCAAGTGCAGAAGGCTGGGCCAGTCATGATTCTGTGAATGTTAAAGCCCAATGTGGTTGTACATACAGAAGAAATAAGACCATGGGGATGTAGAAGTCATGGAATCTTCTGGAAGAAGTGCCTTTGAACACAGCTGCCTCCTCCAGGCTGAATCCGGGCCTGTCCTGTCACTGGCAGAGCTGTGGGTGCCCACCATTCCCAAATGCCTCTGGGTGGGCAGAGAGGGCCATAGAGACCAAGGCCTGCTGCACTTCTCAGGGGGACAGAGAGGAGCCTTATGCTGCGTCGTGATTTCATACTGTCTGTGTTCCTTCTTTCTCTGGTAAAAATGTGTCTAGCCAAGAAGGGGCACACTGTGACAATGATTATCAATCATCATCAGTCTTATCGAGTGCTAGAGTACAATGTAAGACTGTGCTAAAAGCATTTTTTGTTGGACTCTTTGTCTTTCACGATGATGCAATTAGGAGAGCAGTCAGAGGAGAAACTGAGACCTGGAGAGACAAGTGACTAACCCAAGAGTGGCAGGGAGAGGGATCTAAGTCTCCAGCGTGGACCTCCGCGTGCAGTTCCCACGGCCTCCAATACTTCCTTCAAGAGCTTTTTATGTTGTAAAACACACGTGACAAAAAACTTACTGCTTTAACCATTTTAAGTGCACAATTCTGTGCAACCAACCATCAAGTTATAGAACTTCATCACCTGGAGACTTTTGACTGTTTCCCTTCCGTTCCTGTTCCCTTCCCTTCCTCTTTCTGCCGCTTCCCCTTCCCCTCTTTTTTCTGGTACTGGAGATGGGCTCCACGGATACTTTGTACTCAGCTACATCTTGGCCCTTTTTATTTTTTATTTTGAGACAGAGTCTCACTAAGTTGCCCAAACTGGCCTTGAACTTGCAATCTTCCCCTCTGAATTTTTTTTCGAGTAGGTGGGATGACGGTTGCCTTTATGTGATGTCTGCCTTTGAGTCATGGCTGAGATTTTCACAAAATAATCCAGGAATATGTCCCTTGACTGTCCATATCCCCTCTCTCAATCCTATCCAGTGGTCAAGAGAGACCAGCTTAGAAGTAACACTTCAGCAGCTTGGTCTGTAATTTCGTCGGAAGTGAGTATCTTTGAACAACCAGTGCACGGGCTTTCAGAGACCTACCAGCTAGTTCCCAGGCATTCAGGTCTTGTCATGGTGTGGACACTGCAGTAGCTTTTCATCTTGTTTGTAAGGGATTTCAGCTGACAGATGAGCCGGGAACCTCACACAAGGGCCCTAGAAAGAGAGCTGTTTTATACCCTCCAGGGGGATTATTTGGTGTTTATAGCCTCCAAGAAGTAATTCTGGAGACTCAGCTGTGGGTTTTATTTCTCTCTTGCTCTGTTTCAACCTCATTCCATGTATCCCATTGTCACTGGCTGCCTGGTCTGGCCCTGTGTACAGCGCCTTCATTAGTGTTGGCTACGGGGAGTTCCCCACTGTATTAGATGCTGTAAAGATAGCACGTGCTTCATCCTCAAGCAATTTGTGTATCTCGGTGGAAGGGGCATTAATGATCACTCACCGGGCTCTGGTAGAACAAACTCTGTTAAATGAAAACTGATAAGGCATTCCCAGTCCTATGAATTTTAATCTCTTGAAGAAAATAATAGTTGTTTTTAAGCACTTAAAATTTTGTCATATGACTGTGTTTGGAGGCAGTATTTCTGCGCTTGGGATGAGTGTGCTTCCCAAGGGACATGGAGCAAGGTAAACGGGAAAAGGCAGTTTCTCCCATAGAAAGTGACCTCAGCAGTTCTAGGAAGGCCCTGTGCTCATTGGACCCTCCTCCTTGTACCAGCCCTGGCCTGGAGCTCCAGCCTCAATGTCCTACTGTTGATCTCAGATGCTCTGCCTATTTGCTGAAGCCTAGGGGAGGAGGGATGGGAAAGAAAAGAGTTGCATTGACCTTCCAGGCCCAGGCACTGTCCTAAGCTCCTTTGTACCTTCCCTGTCCACTGAACCTTGGAACTCACTGGAACATGGTCCCAGTGATACATACTTTCTCACTCCCTTTTTACAGAGGAGGGCTTGGCTTCAGAGGTGGCCAGTGGCTTACCAAAGGCCCCACAACTGGCAGGAACCAGAACTGAAAACAAGACCACTCTTTACATTAAGCTCTTCTGCCCTTTAGTGGGAGAGCACATGAAGGACCTGGGACAGCTTTGGGAGTGGGCACCAAAAGGAGTCCCCCGGGAGAGCTGAAGATGCCAAATAGGGTGGTTTTCCCTGATGTACGGCAGGATGGAGATGAAATTCCTTAGCCAAGTTGTGAGAAAGAAGAAGAATAAAATTGGGGTAGCTCTGAGCCATCACTTTGGAGTGGGAATCAGCTAATTCAGCAAGCTAAGCCTACAGCTCTTCTGTGTTCCCATGTGGACTTGGGAAGCTTGTATCATCTTAACATCCAGGTTTGATACGATAGCATTAGAGGCCTCAGGGCTCATAGAGGAAAGACCACAGGCTTTGGGTTATGTGGGCTTGGGTAGGCACCCTGACTCTGATAATGACAAGCTGTGTGGCCTTGGCTGCATTGCTTAAGCTTTTCACCATCTGGAACATGTGGGTGATGATGGCTATCTCTTGGGCCATCAGGAAGGTGAAGTGAGGTAAGGCTGGCCAAGCCCTAAGGAGAGCCAGGGCAGTTGATATTAGTGGCTGTGCAGGACAAGTGGTAGCTGTGGTCACTGAGTTAGCGGGAGCCTGTCCACTGAACTCCCTTCTGCCTTCTGCGTCCACAGTGCTGCAGGGTGTGGACAACTCACTGGTGGGCCTGCACAACCAGAGCTTCGCGCGGGTTATGGAGCAGCGCCTGGCTCAGTTGTTCATGATGTCACAGCAGCAAGGCCAGCGGTTTAAACGGGCCACCACCCTGGGAAGCTACACTGTGCAGGTAGGTGTGTGTTGTAGCACTGGGGTTTCCTGATCACAGTGGGGGACTATGCTTCCAGGAAATAAATACATGTATGCAGAGGAGAATTGGTGCTAGCAGCTAAATAAGGTATTTCAGCAGTGCTGTTCTTAGTTTTCAGGGTTGAAGGTCATTACCTTCCTCCTACATTGTCAGAAGGAAAAGAGGTCTCAGAACAAATTCTGTACACATGCAGATATTTGTGAAACAAAATGTCCTGTTGCCCGTTGTTTCAGTCACCTTGTCACTGGACACAATATCAGCACCCACAATGTAAAGCAGGAGAGGTTTATTTGAGCTTATAGTTTCAGAAGTCTCAGTCTCCATGCATGGTCAGCTGGCATCAGGGCAAAATTGTCATGGCAGAAGGCCATGGTGAAGGAGGCTGCTTATCATATGACCACCAGGAAGCAGAGAGAGAAGGGAGGGGCCTGAGGCAAGAATAAGCAGCCAGGTCACAGCCCTCAGGGCCAATTCCTCCACCCAAGCTTCCCCTTCTAACAATACCTAAAATTATTGATGGATGAATCCGCTGATGGGTATAGTACCTCTGTGATCTAACCACCTTCCAAGCACATGAGACTTTTGGAGGATTAGATTTAAACCATAATGTCTATATTTAGGTATATTTAGGCAATTAAAAAACAGAATCTTGCAAGCCTGTATGAGCACATGTCCACAAAGCAACTTAAGTGAGTGTCTTAGTTACTTTTTCGTTGCTGTGACTTGATACCTGACGTCCACAAATTTAGGAGAGGAAAGGTTTATTTTTAGCTCACAGTTTCAGAAGATCATGGTGAACTCAAGGGCAGCCAGCAGCAATGGAAGTATGTGGCAGAGGCAGAGGTGGAGGCAGCTCCTCACGACATCACAAACAGGAAGCCAAGTCCCATCAAGTCCAGTCTCTACCCAGAGGAAAAAGCTGTAACAATCTCCTTTCTTCCTTCCTTTTATACAGTTTGAGTTTCCAGTTGGACCTCCCATATCCGGGTGGGTGTTCTTCTCTCATTCACTGGTCCACAGATCATTCACACTCTAACCCAGGCTGGTTCCTATCTACCTAATCTAGGCTGGTTCCTAATTACCTAATCTAGGTGTGGTTCCTAATTGCCTCAAGTTGACATAATCTCTCAAAGGTCACAGTGAAGAAGAGGACATGGGTAGGTGTTGCTCTACCCATGCCCAAAAAGCATGTCCAAGCATGCCAGCTGGAATTCACATAGCGCCCCCCCTCCCAGACCTCTCCGGCAGGGATGCTCTTGGGATGCTGGAACTCACTCTGCCTGTATTGTGCTGCCTGGAAGTATCTGGGAATTAGCCAGAGATTGGAGGATAAATATGCCAGTTCCCTCACTTCCCAGCTAGGGGAATTCTAAAATGTATCCTTACAGTCAATTCCAGAGTTTTCCACTCTGGAAGTTTTAGTTATCCACTGCAGTACCTGACTTAATAATCTACCCTTTATTGGCTCTTTTCCCATCTGCATATCACCCAGTCACTCTCTATTTCTTACCCGTTTCAAATAAACTACAAGTACTCAACTCTTCTCTGGGTTTGTTTCTGCTGGAACCCACCCAGGACAGTCGGAACCATGCCCATGGGAAGTGATTCTAAGCCTCCCTAGACACCTTATCCAGTTTCTGCAAGAATGGGAGTGTCTTGTGTACCCGTGCACATATTTTGTATACCACTGACTTCACCAATGACAGCCCAACTATAATACTGTTATGCCAATTAATGGAGAGCTCTGTTGAGCACTGTGTCAAATTACAGAAGCTTTCCTATTGGCAGCCCCTGGAGTGTAAGCTTCCTAATTGGAATCTAGCTGGCTGCCCCTCGCATGTGAACTCCTGATTGGTAATTGACCCCATCTAGCAAACATGCATAGTGTCGCGTTGTCTATGGGGAATGTCTTAATGGAAATTGTAGACATTAATACACTCTGTTGGCAGATCACGTCCCTGTGCAGTCTCGAAATTCAAACAACCTATGTTCTCTCCCTTCGTAAGTCAACATCTTCTCCCTGATGGACACCCTGGGTCCCCTTATTCACAGATGAATTTGACCTGTGTCCTATTGGCTGTTGCTTTGGTTCTCAAAGTCTTTGTAGTCTCTCATTACAAGGTAAAAGCGTGGTTAGTTTTGTGTGCCAGATCTGTGGTTTCTTCCTTGTGCATTCCATCCAAGCCCTATAAATTCACACCTCCAAAAGACAGAAAGGATGACACTTCTGCTCAGGTGACTATGAAGTGAGATTTTCATCAGCCAAATGGGAAGAAAGATCACTTTACAATCTTTGTGTTCCTTGTAAACCTGAGAAACCTAGCATATTCTGCTAATGTGAAAGGGCCCTGAGACATGTCTTCTCTTACTGTTTTTTTTTTCCCTCTGTGCTTCGTCCAGTTGGCCCTGTAGGTGCCTAGAAAGTCAGAATGAAGCAAGTGGGAATGCAGTTTTGCAGATCCTCATTTTACCGAGGCCTTAGATGGCCTTTGGCCTCACCCTTGGAGAAATCTTGGTAAAAAGAGTTTGTTATTTAAAAATTGAATGAAGTTAGTAGATATTTCAACAACGATTCACTTCTACCCACTGTACTAACATTCTCCCACGTCCTTTCCCACTTGGGAAGGGAAAGACACACCCAAGTTTCCCCCCAAAATTCATTCTCTGTAGCTTTCTATTCCGAGAACTTTTTTCTGAGCTCAGATAATTTTAAAATATGACCTATGAAATGACTCTATTCTGGATTTCTCCTAGTAGAGAAACCATGAGATATTTAACCTTCTGTGTCTGACTTACTTCACTAAGCATGATGGTCTCAAGTTGCATCCATTTACTTACAAAAGCCCCCAAACTATCTGTATTTCTAGACCAGTAGTACTGCGTTGTGTATATATACCACAATTTATTTGTCCATTTTTCTGTTGATGTGTATTTTGATGAACTAAATGGGGAGGGAGAGTGGGAAGTAATTGGGAAGGGGAGGGGGGAGGAGGGCCAAAAAGGGAGAGGAGAAGGGTTTGAAATTTTGACATGATATATATGTGCACAAAGTACCCAAATTCAATATAAATGTTATGTATCACATATATGCCTATCAATAAAATGCTTCCTTCATGAATATGGTAATGTGGATGTTTGAAATTTAAAGATAGTTCCCTCGTTGATCTGTTTGAAAAACTGAGTCCTGAGAAGACATCATCTGATCAGTAAACATTTTTAAATGTTTGCCTCCATCTGTAATCAAGGTCATGCAAGTTTTGAGTTTCATTTAGATGCCATTCTCATGTAGCATAGATTAGGAAAGTGCTACTCTGGGCGGGGAGGGGTGTGTGTGTGGGGGGAAATCGACTTTCTGGAAGGCAAGTGAGTTGTTTAGACACGAACCTTTTAGATAGTCACAAGTCGCTCTTGCGGAGATAAAGCTAAGCACAAGGACAAAGGGTGAAGACATTGTTTTTCAGAGAACATCCCAAATGTGGTTCTTTAAGGTCAGGGCTGCCTCTGCTAACTCCTTCTTGAAGATTCCCAAAGCATATTTGCATAGTGAAACTAAAAAATTACTTACAGTAATCTCCTTAGTCTTGTTTGATGTACTGGATTCCAAATTTGAACATCGTTAAGACTATATTTTTTAGTGATAATCTATGTTATGCCGTTTTATTAGAACATTTTCAAATTCAGAGAAAAATTGAAAAATTATGTAGCAGCCACCCGTAAACTCACCACCTAAGCTTCTTTACAGTTAAGATGTTATGTTTTTATTTTATAGAAATATCTATATTTGACAACACCTATCCCATTTTCATACACCGTCTATAATATACCTTCTGTAATATTCATTTTCATATGCTTCTAGATTTGGAGGCTCTGGAACTTCATGCATGTGGAGTACTATAGTATATACACCTGTATAAAGCTTTTCTCCTTCTGTACTGAAGTGTTTTTGAGATTCATCTATGTTGTATTATTTGGTACTTTATTCATTTTTATTGCTGAATAAAATAATAATATTATCTGTGTGAATAAAATGCCATTTTTTGTGCACTAGGCATTGAACCCAGGGATTCTCTGCCAGCTAATTACATCCTCAGTCTCCTGAGGAGTTGGGATTACAGGCCTGCCCCATCGTGCCTGGACTGCATAGTATTTCATTCTGTGATATTATCACGACTTCTTTTATCCACACTACTTTTAATGAATTTTGAATTTTTAAGATTTTTTTTATTATTAACAAAGCTGCTATAAATATTCTGTAATAGCTTTTAATATTCTAGGAAACCAAAGATCCATAGCATGTGCCTTGGAAAATACATTGTGCTAAAATACTGACTATTAAATATGGGAACAAAAAGTTAGCATCCTAAATTGTTCAGTGATAAAGGGTTAATTACATTTTCCAGGCATGCATATAATACCACATTATATAGGTGTTAAAAATTCAAGTTTCTGCATTGATGATTATTCATTGTTAAGTACAACAGTGAAAATTAGTAACAGTATAAATGTTTAATAAGAAAGCACTTATTAAATAAGTTTGTGAGGTAGGTATTTTGATGCCACGTAGAGGTAAATATTTATTCTTCTGAAATATTTAAGGCTATTTCAAGATGCAAGTAAAAATAGCAAGATATAATATTGTACTCTTACAATAAATAATTTTGTAAAATAATAAAGGATAAGTTTGTGTGGCCAAAAAAGACTGGAAGCAAATCCTTTAAAATAATAACAGTAATCAGCTAGTGGCAAAAGGACTTTAGATCATTTTTATTTTATTTAATTTCTTGGTGCTATTTCAAATTTTTCCAAACTGAATGTGTACCTCTTTTATAGAAAAGAAAGCAGAAATATTATTTTAGAAAAAAGAACCTAGAGCTTCCAAGTACTACCTTTATTCACCATCTTTTAAATTGCAGGTGTATGGGTGAATTTTCCTTTTGAATAACTGCACGTATTATAAATTAAAAATCTTGTTTGAAAATCACCTTGCATGCCCTGAATTAATGTGGAGGCCTATTTTCAAATGAGGCCAGAGCTCTGTGGAGCTTGGGAAACATCCCTAGAATGTGTGTTCGTCTCCAACTTCAAACTGTGATTTCCAGATGTTCGTATTTTTCAGACCCTCTTTATTTCTTCTCAGACGGCCTTTCCAGGGATAGCAAGTTTCTTGAGATGCTGGCCCCAGGGAGACCAAAGAGACTGGCTTATTGTGCAGATATGTTGTGGATCCTCTTGGCCACAGCAGGCTTCAGCCATGGGGACCAGAGAGCCTGTTGATCACCTGGGGACCCGGGGACCGGTGCAAGATGCCTTGTAAACACACGGCCTCTCTTTTTCTGAAAGATGGTAAAGATGCAGCGTGTGCCAGGACCGAAGGACCCGGCGGAGCTGACTTACTACACCCTGTACAACGGGAAGCCGTTGCTGGGGACCGCGGCAGCCAAGATCCTGAGCACAATCGACTCCCAAAGGATGGCCTTGACTCTGCACCACGTTGTCCTTCTGCAAGCTGACCGTAAGGGAACAGTCTTCATTCAGTGTTTTAGATGCTGCCAAATGTTTTCAGTGAGTCAGACCGAAGTTAAGGATGTCAAAGCTAAGCCCGTCTCTGTTCTGGATGGTTCTTCAGTGGATGAGCTGTTTCCAGTGTTGTTTGAAGCGATAGGTTTTGGGTCAGGGATATATTTTCTAATACCCAGATTACCAACTGATATCACTCTGCTCCTTAGTGCTTCCTGCTTTTCCCCATCAATATAATCTGGTGAACGGATGCGAAAGGTCACCACAGCTGAGATTATATGGATGTGTGCTGGGGGGGGGGGGGGGGGGGATGAAAGATAATTTGATTCAACAAGCATCGTAGAGTCCTGCATAATCTGGCTGGTGCCGGGGAATGTGTAGCCACAGCGGAGGCCTGGCCTCTGCAGGAGAGTCAGTGAAGGTGTAAAGTAGAGGACTGCAGAAGGGAGCGGGGAAGGCAGCGGACAGTGGGGCAGGGTTGCGTGGAAGAGCCACCTGGAATGAAGGAACAGAGGAAGGATATTGAAAACAGTAGCTGCCTCCGTGAGAGCGTACCCTGTGGCAGCGACTGTGCTACGTACCTCACCCAGATTTTCTGTTTTCTGTTTGCACTGGGGCAGTGTTTGTTTCGTTCCAAATTACAGGAAAGGAAACTGAGTCTCAGAAGACTGATACTCAGCCTCACAGAAGCAGTGAATTTGTATCCAGGACCCAGATCTGGATGTGTCTGACCTCAGACCTGTGTTGCTAGTTTCATTCGCTTTCGTAGTCCTGAGGACCTTCACAGAGAGCTGGAAGCCCACTTTTTTGTTGCTTTTGTTGGTTAGTGTTTACATTTTATTTTATTTTGTTTTAAGACAGGATCTTGGTGAATTTCTCAGGCTGGGTTTGAATTTGCGATCCTCCTGCCTTTCCTTCCAGAGTGCTGGGATTAGAGGTGTGTGCTATCGTGCCTGGCTCAGACCTGTGTTTTTTTGTTTGTTTTTTGCTTTGTTCTTGGTTTTTGTTTTTGTGGTGCTAGGGATTGAGCCCAAGGCCTTCCCACGGCGCTACATCCTCAGCCCCTTTTCCATTTTTGATTTCGTGACAGGGGCTTGCCAAGTTGCTAAATGGCCCAGGCTGGGCTCAAATGTGGATTCTCCTACCTCAGCCTCCTAGCGTGCTGAGATTACAGGCCGGCACCACCTGGCCCAGCTAATCCTATATTCTTAACTTCATTCTGCAGCTCAGCAGAGGGAAAAGAGGGGTGTGTATTCTAGGAGCAATAGAATAAAGGAGAGAAGTGCCCAGTGTACTGGAAACATAAGGAATTCAAATACCCTGGGCCAAGCAAACGGGCAGAGAAACTGATGGAATTAGAAAGGTGTACCAATAGGAAGATGCACGTCTTGGATGACAGGGGAAGGACATGGTATATAATGTGCCAGGCAGTGGAGAGCTATGAAGATTTTTGAGGAGGGCTGGAGTATCATTGGGAGTTCCTGTTGTTTAGGAACATTGTTCTGAGCCGGGAGGAGGTACGAGGTAGCAGAAACAGTTAGAAAGCTATATGATGTCCCAGACATCAGGGACCTAAACAAGGCTGGTAAAGGAAGTGGAGGAGGGGAGCATATAACTGTGCGAGATCGTGGGTGGCAGCAGTCTTGGTATTCAGCTACCCCTGTGCGTGGGCACCATGGAAGGTCATCTCCCGTGGGTTTCCTAGTTGGCGTCCGTGCTGCTCAAGGAATAGGACATGGGTGCGCACACCTGGATCATGGCTTTCCATGCCTCTTACTCTCTAGTCTTCACCGGGGACATCGGGGACACTGTTTGCTTCCAGGGTGCTGGTTCCGACCACGTGCTGTCCCTGGGAAAGATGAGGCACACTCTGTAAAGGCTTGCTTTTGAAATGACATTTTCAACTAAGATTCACTTCCTCTTCTTCACTGCCCTCCTCAGGAGTTCTGGGCCACCTCTGGTCACCCACTTGCTCTCTCTGTTTTGCTGCAACCCCTTGGTGGGTTCCCCACAGTTCTCAGCTTCTTCCTCTTGTGGAAGAGAATGAATCATAGAGGACAGGAGTGAAATCACAGGTACAAGAAGGTGCAGACCCAGAAAAGTGCACGGATTCAGGATATTTGGAAGGACAGAGCTGGTGGGACAAGAAGATAATGGATTGTGTGTGTGGCAGGAAAAGGGAAGGGGCGAACAGAGGCACAAAGAGTGATAGGTGTTGGCTTGATCTCCCTGGCACATCCTACTACCTAACAGATCACTCTTAAAACTACTTGTCATAGTCAAATGTTTTTTCATTGATCTCCCCAGTGTCCACTTATACCAGCTGTTGACTCTGATGTTTGAGATATAGGTGTTGGCTTGAACGTAGGTTGTGGTCCATGAGTGCAGAAAATGTGCAACAAAGAGACTGTGGGGCAGGGGTGGGCAGGAGGGAGACAGAATTGGGAGTTTTGGTCTAAACTCCTTAAATTTGAAATGCCAGTGAGGCATCCCTGAGCTCAGAAGTGAACGTGGGAGTCACCAACATACAGGTGACAAGGAAGGGATGGGCATAACCAGAAGAGGGGTGTAGGTGGAGAGAAAAGGATGGAGCTGAGGTCTGGGGATCCACTTGTGGAACAGCAAGAACCAGTGGAGGACCCTGAGCAGGAACGGCCAGGAAGATGGTAGGAAACCCACAGAAGAGCAGGACTCACAGAGCAAGGGAGAAGGGGGTGAGCTGCTGGTGAGAGGCAGGGCTTAGTTAGGATAAAAGCTTTCGGGAAGGGGAGGGCTGCCAGTGGCTTTGGCAGCTGTGGTCTCCTGGGTGAGTTTGGCTAACAAGAGGATTATGGTGGGAAAGTAGTGACATTCATCTCAAACACCTGGAGGGAGCCAGAGAATGACACTTTGGTAGAAAGGATTTACTCTTGCTCATCCCTTCAACAAAAATTTATTAAGTCCCCACTGTGTGCCAGGCACTGTCCTGGGTGCTGTAGAATCAGCCGTGAATGAAAGAGACAAAATAGTCAGCCCCTGGTGGGGCTGACATTCTGGGCTGGGCAGATTCAATAAAGGAGATGAGCGATCTGTTAGGTAGTAGGATGTGCCAGGGAAGAAAGCGGGCAGGGAAGGGCTGGGAGTACTGAGAAGACAGTGGTTGCAGTTTTAAATGGTTGGGAGAGAGTGGGTCAGGAAGAGGCCCAGCGAGGAGGTGGCCTCTGAAGGGAGGAGGGCAGGTAATGGTCCCTGAGGGTACCTGGGGACCAGGTTCCAGGCAGCTGAGAGTTTGAGACCCAACGCAGAGGTTCCTGAGTGGGCAGAGGGCTTGGTTAGATGAGAAACATGGATGAGGGGCACAGTTGCTGGGCCTCAAGGGCCTGAGTGGGACAGAATCCACCGGAGAGTTTGGGTAAGACAGCAGTGTAGACCGAGAACTCGCCAGCTGTTAGACGCTGGGCCGATTCTCCCCAGTGTCCACTTGTACCAGCTGTTGACTCTAGTGTTTGAGATCAGGTAGGTACTGGTCACAGAAATAAGCTGTAAGCATTTTTGAGTGGATTCCTTCTCCTTTCAGTGTTTGCTCCATGTGAGAATAATTTTTCTATAATATTATTACTTGGGTCCTTTGACGTCATTCCTTCTGACGAATGTGTGTGCATGTGAGCTCACCACTTCCATTCATGTGTGTAAACTTGGAATAGACTTAAAACTACTTGTCATAGGCAAATGTTTTTTCATTAATGTCCAACCTCCCTGGGAGCTCAGTTTCTTCATCCGCGAATTGGGGTGAAATTAATGCACTGGCAAAGGACTGTCCCTGCACTGGGAACAGAGTGCTCACAGCGTGTTGTCTTCTCTTTCTTTCTGTCCTCTACTGAAACTCTTACTGTTTCAATAACCAATTCTTTTCACCTCCGTACATGACTTTGTACTTTTCAGTGATGTGCCAATGGCTATATTGGGTTTGGATGACTTCAATTGACCTAACTTTAATATCGCTTTGACTGTTACATGAATTTATTAATGTACATAAGATAAATCTATTCTCTCTTCATTAAAATAGAGGTGAAGAAATTTTTCTCATTACACCAAAAGAAATACATAAAACAATGAAACTGAGTGAAAACAGGGCACATAAATATTTCATTCTTCCTAGTGTGTGTGTGTGTGTGTGTGTGTGTGTGTGTGTGTGTGTGTGTGTGTTGTGTGTGTGTATTTGGATACACATTAATACACTGTACATTTTCTCCATTAGGCTAGGATCGCCTGGCAAAAAGAGGCATATTGATAGTGTTCACGGAAGCTCTGAGCTTTGAGAAATGTTAATGGCATGAAGCTCTCATATAGACTCTGAATTACTAAAAGCAGTGGCAATTAAGTGTGTAATGTCAACAGGAGTATACTGTCTAATGAACTGTTTTCAGAAGTTAATAATGTGATTAATCACTGATTGATAAAAGCTGTGAAGAAAGAAGATCTTTGGTGCCAGTGCTATTCAGAGCCCCAGGGCAGCCAGATGACAGGCAACTTTTGGCTAAGAAGGGGCCGGTTGAAGTCAGGAGGTGGTGGGGACAGAAAGGAAGTGGCTTTCTCAGTCTCTCCCCACGTGGTCCATACGGTGAGGTCTTTATAATCCAGGGTCTACACCTTCAGTTTTGAGAGTTTCCTTTTTCATTTGAGTGGATGCCTTTTGTCTTGGTGCAGTATTTAAAATTCCTTCATCTCTGTTTAAATGGAGGAGAGAATAGGTTCATCTTAAGTACCTTAATAAATTCACTAACAGTCAAAATGATATTAAAGATAGGTCAGCTAAAGTCAGCCATACCCAAGGTATTCATTGGCACATGACCTAAAAGTAAAGTTACGTGCAGGAATGATTCTTTGGAGTTACTCGTCAGTATCAGAAGATCAAATCATGCTAACCAGACTCACTAGAGATTGTTATCTAGACCAAATTTTGAATATACTAACTTAAGTATGAACTAGAACAACCACTCAGATGGGATTTCTAATTTCTGACTCTGTCCTATAAGAAAGTCTATATGGGGAATCAAATTGCAACACGGATAATGGTAGTTCATGTGCATGCCTTCAATTTTTAACCAAGCATGTTCTATGTGCAAGACCTTGTTAGGGGTTGTACATAGATTGTAGGAAAGACCGCACATTGCTAGTGAGGAAAACTGATACTGACCCATCTTTTACCTACTCCTTTTCTTATGATAAGGAAAAGTACTTTCATTGAGTATCTACTATGGATCACACTGAAACACTGCAAAATAATATTCCCCCATTTTACAGGTGAGCAGACTGAGACTCAGAGAGCTCAGGTAACCTGCCCAAGATCAAGTCTTCCTGACCCTGAATGCCTTTGCCCTCCACATCCTGTCATCCGTCCCATGACTTGGGACTGGTGGCTGGCTTATGTTTGGATTGCTCCCCTCCCCCAGAGCTCCTTGTCACGCGCTTCCCCCTGGCCCTTCCCACAGCTGTGGTGAAGAACCCGCCCAACAACCTGTGGATCATCGCTGCAGTGCTGGCGCCCATCGCTGTGGTTACTGTCATCATCATCATCATCACAGCCGTGCTCTGCAGAAAGAACAAGAACGACTTCAAGCCGGACACCATGATAAACCTGCCTCAGAGAGCAAAGGTAAGAAGCATGGGCAAGGGGCGGGGCTCAGGCCTGAAGCGCCCCTGCTTGCCTTCCCTCTGGGACTTGGAGGCCAGCAGAGGAGCTTTCAGGAACAGTGACATGAGTCCTCACTTTGAAAGAGACCCTTCATAGAAGCTGTCTAATTCTCATCGCATCCCCTTGAGGAAGGACTATTATTTTGCAGGTGGGGAAACTAAGGCAAAGAAAACAATAAGCGAGAGAGATCTGATAGGTCTCTCTCAGAAATAATTTGAGTGAATTCCTTCTTTTTACATGTGGAAAGTACTCTGTTCAAGGTCATGTACTTAGTGAGTAGCATAAGGAATGGTAGAACCAGGTCTGCTGTGGTTGGAATGTTTGTACTCCCCAAATTCACATGTTGAAATCCTAATTCTTAGGAGGTCAGTCCTTGAGAGGTGATTAGGCCATGAGGATGGAGCCTCCAGGAATGATATTAGTGTCCCTGTAAAAGAAGCCATAGAGAGCTCCCTTGTTTCTTCCATCATCTGGGGAGGACATGGGAAGTGGGCAGTGTGCAGCTTGGCCAGGGCTTTTACAGAGAGATTTTGGATTTCCAGTCTCAGAACTGTAAGAAATACACGTCTGTTGCTTGTAAGCCTCCTAAGTTTGTGGAATATTCCTGTGGTGGCCTCAACTGACTAAGGCAATGTCTCTTTGCTCTAATGCTAGGCCCCTTTAGGCACACTGACTTTCAAAATGTTCTGAGTTCCCCTGACTGGAGTGACTTATCTTTAGCAGCTGCCTGATGGACAGGCTGCATAGCTGAGGCATGTGGCTGTTGAACACCAGGCCTGTGGCTTCCCTGAAGCCTGGTCTGAGCCTCGTTCTTCTCCCTCACATCTCTGTCCTGTCAGCTTCTGGTGACTGGGAGGGCAGTGGGCTGAGGAAATTTTGAAGACTAATTTTCCAGTCACCTAGCTGCCTTTGTGATGTTCCCAGAGAGAAATGTCTTCGCTGTGATAACGCATTGCAATTTTTTGGACCCTTCTAAGTCTTTCACCTCATTTGTTTACCATAGCTTCCCTATGAGATAGTTCACAGTCGAGCAGGTTTTATTACCCTCAAATGACTGCCAGGAAACCAAAGGGAAAGAGGGATTCATTGGAAGTCAAGCAACTAAAACAGAAGGGTGGCGAAGAGCCCCACCTGAGTCTTTGAGCTCTTTCTGGGTCATACCTGAGATATGGCAGGTCAGATCCTCCTCCAGCTCCAAACCTCTGACCTTCGTCTATCTATGTGGAAAAGAAGCAGCAGGTTGCCTCATGCTTTCTGTCCACGGGTCTGTGTGTGAGCCTTGGAGATTGTCCTTACTGGTCCTACATCCCTCTACTCTTTTCGAATGATCATCCTTCACTGGAGCAGAAGAGGTTTTCTATTATTTGCTAACCTGACACTCCTGTTGGGAAGCTGTGCCTTGATCAAACACTCTGTCTTCTGAAAAGCCGAACTCAGAACACATTTCTGCTTCTCGACACAAAGGCACCCGCTTTGCAGACACAACAGGATGGTGGTGAGAAAGGGTGTACTGGGAATTGCCAACCTACAGAAAATAAAACTGTTCCAAGCAGGAATACTTGTTCCCATCTTAGCTTGAGTACAACGTGAGCTTTCAGACGTCTCAGGTGACTGTTCAGACTGTAAGGGCAGTCGAGACCAGGAGAGCCCAGTGTGCCTTGCTCAGGTTGGAAGTAGCTCCTGTGTTACAGATTAACCCAAAATCTTACCTGCCAACGTGAGCGGGCAACACACGATTGCTGTGTGCCTCTGGCTTGAAAGTTCCCTGAAACTAGAACAGACGAGTGTTTGTGGATTTCCAGGGCTCCTTCTGTGTGCCTACCCTATGCGTGGTGCTCCCTGAGATGAAAGTCAAGGAAATCAGTGCCCCAGAAGCTGATTGCCAGCACTTGCGTATGGTGCAGCTGGTGGCCTTCTGTCTCTGAAGCTGGGAGAGGCGCTCTGATTTCCAATGCCCTATTGTCACAGGAAGCCAGCAGAGTGGAACTGCCTCTGTCCTGCCGCAGTCCTGCTCTTACAAGTCAGGAACACTGCAGTATCTGAGAGAGAGAGGCAGCATTGATTCCTACAACCGTGTGAGTGTGAGTGGGACTCAGTGAATGCCAAGAGATAGGCAGAAAAAAAAGGTTAGCTTACACCACCGTCCACAGAGTAGGCAGGTGGCCCCAGGGACCTCCTGGCATTTTTATTTTATTGATTGGTTGATTGACTTATAGTATTGGGGATCTAGTTCAGAATCTTCTTGCTGAGCTATATCCCTAGTCCGTTTTTGTTTTTCATTTTTGACACAGAGTCTCACTAAATTGCCAGATTGCCTAAGCTAGTTTTGAGCTTACAATCCTCCTGCCTCAGCTTCCCAGAGTGCTGGGATTATAGGCCCGTGCCACCACAGGCCTGGCTATCACTGCATCTTTAGAATGCAGGCTACAGCATCAGAGGAAGACCTGGGACACTCCTGAGACTCAGTAATGAACAACGAGCCAAGCAAAGGAGGTAACTGACTTTTGTGGGAGCTGAGGCCGTGGATCCTACGCCCACCTTCAGAGACCAGGTACCCAGAAGAACCTCGTTCCCATTGCTGTCAACTGGGCTACAACACGCAGAGAAACGGATGACTGCGAGGGGCGGGGCATCGTGGCTTTTGTTACCTCCTTTCTTCCTGGTTCACTTCTCTTTACTCCTTGTCTTCTATTGCATGCCCTCTCCCCTAGTTTTTCCTTCCTATATTTGAGGAGAACTTGACTCCCTGATGTTCTTAGGAGAGGCCGTCTCCCACAGGGCAGAGCTTAGAGACTCTGCAGCAGTAGGCATGAACAGCTACTCATGACAGGACATTCAGCCCTGAGGAGAGTCACTGGTTTCCTTTTCCTCATATTCTATCTGTGTGGCCTCAGGAAATAATTTACCCTCTTTGTGCCTCACCTTTTCCATCTGTGAATTGGGGATGTGACAGTATTCATGGATAGGTTGCTGTAAAGTTTAAGTGAGTTAATGTATTAAAATTGCTTAGAGCTGACCCTTGTATATAATAAATATTGCATGAGTCAGCTTTTATTATTACCATGCTTTTATCTTAAAAAGTGTTAGAATATGTTTATTTTTGAAATTATTGGAGGTTATTTTGATTTGATAATTTTATAAATCTCATTGGCGTATCCTTACATAGATACTTCATGATAGTGTTTACTGAGAATGTGAGTGACTAGTGTGTTCCAATGGGCAAGTCTTTAACCTTAGGAAGTCTTCACCGTTAATCTGGAAATCAGAAAAGTGAAGAAATGTCTTGACCTTTTCACCATTTAGCTGTATGATCTTGGACAAATCTCTGAACCTCCCTGAGCTTTTCTAATATTAAAAATGAAGATTGTGATTTTTTTTCTGCTTGCTTTCTGTGTTAGTTTTGAGGATGAAGTGAAGCATCAGTGTTCTGTGTGCTCTCAATATTAACCATACACAGGGATTTTTGTTGTTTGCTTAGTAACAATAGCTACCTTTCCAGTGCCACTCCTTCAAGCCTCCCTTTCTGTACACCATCATTGGCCTGTCACCCGAAGTGTCCAGTGGATAACTTCAACCCTGTGTGAAGGGTAAGAGGTCGGATCCAGACAGAAGAAAGCTAGGACCAGAACCAGCTGGTCCCCATCACCAGGTCCTTGAGAAGTCTTGGCTCTTGGACATGTTCAGTGTCCTATAGACCAGCCAGGAGCCTGGACGAGTACAGTATAATGCCCAACCAACATAGTGACCAAAGCAGGGAAGGCGGGGCTGTGGGCTGAATCCTTAAGAAATAACCAATGTCCTCGTACTGGATCACCTAGGACTAGGTTCAAATGCTGGTTCCATTACAGACCAGCTCTGTGATCCTGGATAAGTTGCTTAATCTGGCCAAACCTCAGTTTCTTCATCTGTAAAATGAGAACTCAGAGCACCTACCTTTTTGAACTGTAGTGAAGATGTGGTGATATAATTCATCAGTATATCTGCTACCGTACCAGTAATGTTCATGAAACCAAACCTGTGAGCTCTTTGAAGATGACAGACCAAATTACTTATCTTCATGTCTGCAGGGTTGAGACAGTCCCCCAGCAAGAGACAGTGTTAGAACAAAACTGAGTAGGATAACGGGGAATGAGGCTGGGCAGGTGGGTGGAAAGGGCCTTGAACACCTTGCCAAAGAGTTTGAGTGCCAAATCTTTTAATGATACAGTTGGTGGCCAGATGTGCTTCAAAGGAGAAAATGTAAGGGGTTTTGATAGTGGGTCTGGAAAGGAGCTGAGCTGAAAAAAATAAGACCAAGGCAGGAGTTAGGGAATAGTGGGGAAAAAGAGAGCATTCCAGAAGTCGAATCTAATTGGTGACTGTCTTAGTTACTTTTGTGTTGCTGGGACACATTACCCAATAATTACCCACATGACTCCACAATTTAAGGGAGGAAATATTTGGTTAGCTCATAGTTTCAGAAGTTCTCATACACAGTCCATTCATGGGCAGCCGGTAATGGTGGAAGCGCATGACAAAGACCCAGCAGGAGGAAGAGCTGTTCATGGCACAGCGGACAGGAAACCACGTGAGCAAGGAAGGGCCGAGCTGGCATTTATCTTTTCAGGCCATGTCCCAGTGAACGGCCCCTTCCGGGTAAAGCCCCAGTGTCCTCTTCCAGGTCCAAGTCCCAGTGTTCCACCATTTCCAACCAGAGCTCACCTCTTAGCAGCACACGGTCCCACAGGTATTTCACAACATCCAAATACATGAGAGTTTTGGGGGACATTCCAGATCCAAACCATAACCATGACCAGTGTGGGAAACGTAGGTATTTCAGTGTTCTAGGGACATCATCAAAGACTCCATTCTGTTTCATGTAGCTCCAAGGAAAGGGAGTGAAGAGGTACTGTCTTCTCTTAGCAAACCCTGTTTCAGAATCTCAGTACCAGGTTCTGGCCTCAGAAGGTCATTGGTTGCACATGGGCCAAAGTGGTGTGTGTCTCAAGAGAAAAGGAAGTGGCCACACTTCCCAGAGTGCGTTTTCCAGGAAATTGGGAGAACCATTCACAATAAGACTACAGGCAACCTCAAATACAGCTCAAATACAGAAGCTTTGCTCGATTTGGCAGTAAAACCCCTTTCTGTTTTAGGACACAGTAAGATTTGACAGGTTGGACCACAGATTCCTCAATCTGATTGTATCAAGTTCTGGTGGACTCACAATGGAAACGTTTCATCCCAGATTTTCTTGAGGATGATCTCTGATGGCTCTTTCACTTGGACTATGAATTAATAGGAAAGAAAACAGTTGTAACTAATACTGAGTGTGTGTGCTGTGTGCCGGGCACTGAGGGGAATGTTGAACTTGAATTACTGGCTTCAACCTTACGGCATCACCTTGAGGGTGATCACAGGTCCCTCTCACACACATACGCCTCTCATCCTTTACATAGTATTATTCTCTCCATTCATTTTTCTCCACAGAAGAAACTGTAATGAGAGAATGTCAGTTCCTTACCCGAAGTCCCACAGCTAATAAGTATAGAGCCAGGTTTTGAACACAGGCTTTCAGACCTTCTGCTTTTAACCACTGTGTGATCCGTCCTCAAATCTGCAGTGCATGGCTTTGAGCTGTGAAGCAAAATAGACCTTCCCAGGAATTATTTAAACATGACTCTGAGTTCTTTACTATCCGACTAATAGATATCTGTTGGATTTGGCTCACAGCTGCCTTATTTACTTAGGATTTCAGACACCGAGCAATGAAAACTGTGCTGATTTCCTAGGAATAAGTTACAGGAGAGCCAGCCTGCTTGAGGGAGAAGTCTGAATCAAAGGGGGTTCTCGGAATTCATGTCACTCTCAGGGATCGTGCTGCTTCTCCTACAGCGATGCGGCTCCCTGTTTCCACATCTGCCATCTGCTCTATTATTCAAAAGTGGAGGGTGTAAAGCGGATGACATGCCTTTGTTTCTTGAGTGACAAACTGAGGTTCAGAGTTCGTTATTTAATAAGGTCACCCAGAAAGCTACATGTGAACATTCAGGAGTAACCACGTATTTCTAGGTAGAGGATGATACAGGGCCTGTTAGGTCTCTTCTCCCTTTATTATTTTCTCGTAGTGTATTTGTGATACATAATATTCAATTTGGAGAATTGATACATACATGTATTTTGTCATATGTACCAACCAAGAGTTGTTTCTAGTTATCAGTATGGATGGACTTAGGCCCACCATTTTGGGGGAGGGGTTTGCCCTTGATTGTTTTAAATGTTATAATAAAAAATTTTTAAGGAAATTTTAGTATTTGTGTATGTACTATATTAACTATATCACATATTTTGCATGTGGTCTAACATAGTTCCTCTTCACTCAAAAAAAAAAAAAAAGAGGAAAAATAAAACAACAAAAAACCCAGCAGGTGTCAGGCTGGACACACCTGATTTAAAGCTGTTGAAGGAACTGATTCTCACACAGGTGTTGTGTTGTGTCTTTCCGAGTTAGTCCTAATTGTAGAGACTCTCTACCTGGTATTACGTGTATTCTGATTTTTCAGGACTGAATAACAATGGGAATTTGAGTTAGCACTTGTTCATCAGAAAGTGCAGTTTGCTCCAATCCCATGCATTTTACTGCCTATCCTCGTAAAGTCATTGTTGGGAACATTCCTTTTGTAGGACAATGACAGTGACTCTGTTTCCTCTGCAGCCCGTGCAAGGCTTTGACTACGCCAAGCAGCACCTGGGCCAGCAAGGTGCCGATGAGGAGGTCATCCCTGTAACCCAGGAGACGGTGGTCCTCCCTTTGCCTGTGAGAGATGCTCCTCAGGAAAGAGACATCGTGCAGCAGGACGGGAGCACCATCAAGACGGCCCAGTCCACCGAAACCAGGAAGAGGTAGGCAGGGGCCGCCTTCTGCCTCTCCGTGTCAGCAAAGGAAAACGCTGACAGTGAGAGCAGCTGTGGCCTCTGGTGAATTCCACCGTTCTCTTTAAACACTCCCCATCATGCTCATTTTGAATATTAAAAAAGGGAGTTAGAGGGTGACAAGATCCCTAGTCCCTGCTCCCCGGAGCCGCTCTGTACGATCAGCTGCAGCCACAAAAACGTAGCTCTTCTAGTTATGCCAGTGAATTCGGCTCTGATGCCATACTTATGTTTTTAATCTCTCTTAGAAGCAACACCTTTGGTTCAGGATTGTTGTGTTTTGTCTGGCAGTTTCTCAGTAGGGTTTCTGATTCCAGCCAAAACCACTTATTGAGGTTTTATTTATTTTTATTTTTTTACTATGAACAGAGCACTTTGACAGGCATTAGAGAACTATATAAATGTGGAAGATGGATTGCTGACCCTGAGGGAATAGAGAGATAAATAATGAAGTACCAAGCTTGGTGCTGTGTGGGTGCCTGCTGTGCTGGCTAGTGGCCCTGGAGAAGAGAAGAGGGAACTTGGTGCTGCCCGGAGCATCCTGGAGCTGGGTGCTTCAGCTGAGCCCTGAAGAGTAGGTGGGAAGGGAAAAGTATCCACCAGAGAGAGTAGAGAGAGAACAGGTACAGGTGTGTCCTCTGTAGGGTGTGCCCCTGAAGTTTAGAGGTCAGGGTGGCTGGGATGGATGTAATGAAGAATAAACCCAGAAGGAGGATGAAGGTTGGATTGTTGGGCCACTTAACCACCACGCTCAGGAGACTGACTTTATTCCTAAGCAATGAAAAGCTATTGACAATTCTTTAGGGAAACAAAAATATCCAGCCTATATATAAAAAGGACTACTCTGATGGCAATGTGGATGACTTATGGGAGAATTTAGGTTAGAGGCCAAGAGACTCGTTACAAGGATTTCTTTCTTTTTATTTTATTTATTTTTTATTTTATTATTATTTTTTTGACACAGGGTCTCACTCTGTAACCCAGGCTGGTCCTGAACTCACTATGGAGCCCAGGCTGGCCTTGAACACATGGCAATCCTCCTTCCTCCGCCTCCTGAGTGCTGGGATGACAGGCATGTGCCACCACGCCTGACTTATGTGGTGCTGGGGAATCGAACTTGGGTACTTAGCGAGGATTTCTTTTAAAGAGGTAATGACCCCATGGCAGGTCCTATTGGCTGGCAGAACCATCAGTCCTGGCCAACTCCTCCCTTGCCTGAGACCAATATGGAGATCAGAAAAGTCCTCTCTTGCCTTCTTTCTTCTTTCTTGGCTTTCCTTTATCCAGCAAATACGTGTTACTTGTTTGCTGTTTATCTGGCACTGGAGCCACATCAGTGAGCAAGGCAAAGTTTCTTTTCACGTGGAGCTTACAGTCTGGTGGGAATAAATGGATAATAGTGTAAGAGCAAAGGTCTGTTTATTTCTAAGTCAAGTGGTAATGAGTACAAACAAGGAAACAAGAACATAGTTATGGGAAAGAGATGGAAGAGGCCATGGTGATACTTTAGACAGAAAGCCAGAGAGGACCTTTCTGCTAAATGGTGTTTGAGAATGAGCCTATTGAAAAGAGGTGCCAGCCAGGTTCCTGCTGTCTGCAGGAAGAATGTTCCAGGCAGATAGAACGCAAAGGAAATCCCTGACAGTGAGAACAGCTGTGGCCTCTGGTGAATTCTGCGGTTCTCTTTACACACTGTCCATGGTGCTCATTTTGAATATTAACAAGGGACTCAGGGAGGTGACAAGAGTCTTAGTCCCTACTCCCTGGCTGCTCTTTATGAGCTTTTGTGTAGCTCTTCTGCAAAGCTCAGAGGAGAAACTCCTTAATGTGCTGATAGAAGAGCAAGAAGTTCAACGAGATGAGTGTGAATGAGGAAGAATTTGGAGCAGGTGAATCGGAGAAGTTGTCTGTGATTAATCATGTCAGACTTTACAGGCCAAAGTCAAGAAGTAGAATTTTATTGTGACTAAAGTTCAGGAGTCTTTGGAACATTCTGGAGAAGAACAGTGATGTGATGTGACTTAAAGACTTACTCTGGCTCTGTATGAAAACAAGGCTGTAGGGACTCATCGGAGAAGCAGAGACTTGGAGGAGGGTATTGCTGTGGTCCAAGTCAGACAGTGGATGGACCGTGGGCACAGGTGGGTGAGGCACTCTGGGTAGATTCTGGAAGTATTTTGACAGAGGAGTTGAAAGGTTTTCAGGATAGGCTGTTGTGGGAAATGGAGATAGAGAGGAATGAATTCATCATTTATTGTGTTGGAGAAGACTAGAGGGGAAGAGGTTTGTGAGAGATACTCAGAGTTTGGAAATGGACATGGAGAGCTTAAGGTGCTCATAGATAATAATGCAAATGGGAGTGTTGAGAGCTCACTAATCAGAGAAGAGGTCCAGGGTAGAAATACAGTTTTGGACTGGTGGCAGTCACTAGGCTGTGTTTTCTTCCAGAAGCTCTTGGTGCATTGGGAAGGAGTACAGGGGAATGAGGTAGACTCCAGCTTGTGCACGCAAGAGGACTGAAGGCATATGCACTAGTTCTCTACTGCTCCGTAACAAACAGCTCTAAAGGGAGATTGCTTAGAGCAACCACAATATATTCAGCTTATGATTTTGGTGGGTTAAAGTTTGGCGAGCTCTACTGACTGCTTTTTCTGGTCTGAGCTGAGCTTGGCTGGTGGTGTAGGGCTTTGTTTGTACATCTCCCAGCCAGGTAGGAGAGATCAATCAGCCAGGCAGACTGTTGCTGACTGTGGAGGCCCAGGTCATGAGGGGGGAGGGGGTCTCTCTCCACCCGGTTTGTTGGCCTCCAGGTGACCAACACTGGCTTTATCATAAGATGGTTCCAGGGACAATAAAAAAAAACAAGCCCCGAGTGCAACCATTTCTCAAATCCCTGCTTGTGTCATCCTTGCCACCTTCCTGTTGGCCAAAATCAGTCAAGTTTGGAGATAATGTGAGAGAAGGCATCCCCCAAACTTTGGTTACACAAGTATGAACAATTTCCAGCTGGAACACTGGAGATGGTGTGGGATTGCCTGAGCAAGGTGGATTTGAAGGGTAGAGAAGCAACAGGTGATTTATCTGAATTGGCTTACAAATAGTATCACCACAGCAATTATTTTCATGGTGATCTTTGCCAAGTACAATAAAGGCATACTGACAACTTATTTATTGCCTATTTAGAAGACACTAGAAAGAAATAGAATTACTAAAATTAGGATGTTATAAGTAATATAGCACTCCTAGCAAAACTAAACCTTCTTTTCCACTTAGTTACGTTAAGTAAATTAAATGTGTAAAGTTTAATTTTTATTTTTTTAGATTAATTCTTAAAAATAGTATTGGAGCAAGCATTTTTCTTTGGGTTAGCAAGTAGTCAGCACTTGCTAATTGAGCTCAGTTATTTACCCTAAAACTTTTATTATGAAATACTAGCTTATGAAAAAAATACCAGATAAATAACATCTGTATTACTTCATGATTTCTACATTTGCTTCATTATTTTATCATAAAAATGTAGTTCTCTGAAGAGCCATCTGTGTTGTTGCCCAGGCTGTGGGAGAAACCTCATCTGTGCTCAAGTGTAGATGAACCTGGAAGTCTCAGATCATTGGGGAAGATTTTAAATGCCGTATCCAAGGGCAAAGCCATCCAGGATCAGGCTTCTGCCATGTCACTTTCTTCATTTGAGCAAGATGTGCTCTACAGGACCTCCCTGCTACATGGATCTGTTTGATGACCCCAAAATTTTTGAAAATCAAAATTAGGGGAAAACAGCTATTTGATGATTATTAACATGCTTCACTTTTTGAAAATTACTTTAAAACTTGAATCTGAGGATTCACTTTCAGAGAGTGATGCCCTTTGCCATGTGGTCTAGGGACGTAGTGATGCTATTTTGTTAGTGTGGGGCTACAACTGATGGAACAGAATGAAGAAGTAACCTCATAGGGGACACAAAGGACACTCACATTAGTAATCAGCCGTAATTGTTCAGTGATTGATTCAACCCCACCTCAAAGATTATTCTCCTAGGCATCTTGTCTACTCATAGCCTCAGAAAGAGAACCATTGAGTTTAATAACCTGAAACTATATAACCCCACAGGTGACAAGATTTTGCTCTTAAAATCACACTTTATATACTTTCAGATGAATGTGCATGCACACACACACACAAAATGTCAGTCTCTGGTTTTGACCAGGAGTTTGGACTTGATGACTCCATAAACAGGAGCCTACCACCTGATGCAAAGGACAGAGCAGAGTTGTGTTTTCTGTATAGGAATTCGATCATTGACACCTTTCCTTGGAGCAAGAACAGTCAGAAAATTGTTTCAGGATCAAATGAAGGGAAGAATTTTAACTGCTACAAAAATCACTAATTTGAAAATGTAACATAGGTTACAGAAAGCCTTTCTCCTTGCTTATTTTTTCTCCCAGAACTAAATGAAAACCTTTTGTTCCAGTAAAGCCAGCAGGGAGAGTAGTTGTCATTAAATATAAAACTAAAAATAATCCTGGGATGTATGTCTCTTCCACATGTGCGTATTTATTCAACCAGCATTTTGGTAATTAAATAGCTGTTGGATAAATAAATAATACATATTAATTAAATTAATGCCTGATCTATATTTTCCCAGATTGCTAGTTTTATAGGGTATATAAAGGTTTTATGATAAAAGAGATTTGTGGCCACGTAGATTGCAAAATGCTAGATTAAATGAAACGAGATGACTCTGACAGAACCAGTCAGAGCCTTTGATATGTTAATATGCATTAGGAATCTCCAAAGAATGAATACAGTAAATATTTCCCAAACTTGGCCTTGTTTGTGAAAGTTGGGCTGAGGACTTTGGTCTGTGGACTGCTCTTGGCAGATGCTGCCTTGTCCCATGAATGTCCCAACTTTCACTTTTAAAGGCTTTTGAAGTGTTACTGTGGCAGAACTGGGAACTCTAGATTCTTAGAAAAGAAGGAGGGAAGAGGAAGTAGCCCCTGCAGGGACACGTAGCACCCACCTGAGAAGGTCCTTACCTCCTGCTCAGGGTACCTGCCTCCTGACGGTCTGCCTGAGAGGCAAGAAGCTGGACTGCATCCTCAGTCTACCCACAGGCTGAATCTGAGGCCGGAGAGAGTGTCAGCCTCCAGGGACGCTCTGGACAGCCTGTTTTCCCAGAGTTGCAGAAAGCAAGAGTCTGGCCCTGAAGGAAGGGAAGAAGGCCTTATGGCTTGCCCATGCCTACAGTCTCCATCAGAAAAAGAAAAAGTGGGATATTCTGAGATGCAAATGGAGGGGATCCTTGGATTCCAGTTCCAACTCTGTGCTGGGCTTCATCTACATAAACTTTATATTCCTCACCTGCTGGAAAAGGCTGGCCAGAAGTCACCCTGACTTACCGGCAGTTTTGGAAGCCCTCAGCACAGACCTTGGCACATAGGAAGTGTTCCTGATAGGCCTCTGAGATAGCATGGAATGGGGTGGTATGTGTACACCTGAGTGCCTGACACAAGAAGTGTCTCCTGACCAAACAGATGGCTCAAGTTTGCTGTTTAACCATATTAAGTGGGGGCTGAGGATATAGCTTATAGGATGCACAAAGCTCTGCGTTCAGTTCCCCAGCACCACATAAATCGGGTGTGCTGGCACACGTGTGTTTAATCCCAGCACTTGGGGGGCTGAGACAGAGGATTGCCATGAGTTTGAGGCCAGCCTGGGCCCCATGGTGACTTGAGGACCAGCCTGAACTGCAGAGCAAAACTCTGTCTAGAAACAAAACAAAAGAAAAGAAAACCAGTTTAAATGATTACCAGTTACCACAGAGAGTGCATGCTGGGCGCCATTGTGTGGGGGCACATTGGGTGTGAGGGCATTGTGTGTGATGGGCAGAGTGAATACCACATGGTGGGGGGGTTAATCTTTAGTAGTCAAGGTCTGCTTTATCCCAAGAACATTCGAAGAGAACCACAGTTGATACATGTCTGAAGAGGCTCATGTGATTCAAACACTCAGCATCCAAAGTGCTATGTGTTGAAAGGAGGGCATGTTACACAAATGCTGTTGCCACTGTTACCATAGACACTGGGCATTCATCAAACAGTGGTGGCCAGTGGCCTGTGCTCAGTGGGCCGTCTGCAGAGCCAGCGGAATGTGGGCAAAAGCACTTCAGACCCATCAGCTGCCTCACCCATGTGGTGATGTGGGCGGTTTTTGTTCTCCTCCATTCCTGAAACGTTTCTTCTTTGCCGGTAGAACTGGAACAAGAGGCTATGGACATAAACTCTGCAAATAAAATAACCTTGAGGGACAGCTGTTCTAGTCGAAACTTACCATCTCCCCTGTTGCTATGGTTACCTCCAGCAGGTCGCCCAGTGAGAATGGCTCTGTCATCAGCAATGAATCAGGGAAGCCCAGCTCAGGGAGACGCTCACCTCAGAACGTCATGGCACCGCAGAAAGTGACAAAAGAGGAAGCCAGGAAGAGAAACGGTGAGAAGCCTTCCCACCAGGCAATGCTCAGCTCCTCCTATGGGTGCTAGCACAGCTGGCACACACGTCCCGCGCCATGTGCTCTAGACCCAGTCCCCGTGAGGATTCGGAGTCTGCTCTGAACCTCTTGAGTCTCCAGATTGTTGGATCTGATTCTTAGGGAATTGTGCAGTTCCTGAGAAAACCCTTTGCAGAACAAATTGACCTAGAGATTTGTCTCATTCTTGGGTGAATCGACCTGATTTCGGGTGCCAGTTCCACTAAGGTAGCCAGTCGCTGAAATGTTAGCCGCCTTGGAGAGTTCCTTCAGTTTTGTGCCCTTACCTCCTGAGGAGACGGAGGGGTTCACTTTGTTCCGGTGAGTCCAGATATTACTAGTCTACCTCTCAGAGTAAACAACAGATTTGCCAGAAAAGAAAATCATCCTGTGCTCCATTCTCCTGGGAAACTTAACTGTCTCGTCTCTCTCTTAGGCAAATTCTTTCCCTCCCTCAGAAGGATAGAAGTTTGGAGTTTGTTAGTAAGCCTTTTAAGCTCCCCACTGCATGTGGCTTCATACATAGATGGCACCTGTTGGATGTTGTTGTACAGTCTTAGCATCTTCCTGACCCTACCTAGGCTCTGACCCTCGTCCCCTGCGGTCCTTATGTATGGGGGTCTGGCTTACTGGAGCACTGATTTCCAGGATCCAGGACTGCTGATTTGAGATCAGAGGAAGTGCCTGCTAGATTTCAGAGGTCGCGGGGGGAACCCTACAGCAGTGCCAAGTGCGTAGCGGAACATGGCGGCGTTCTGCCCAACTGGGCTTCCTTTTTAAAGAGAATTGATGAAGTAGAATGTAGGGACTCTCTTGAAGCTAGTGTCAGAATAGTTTTTGTTTTCAAAAGACACTTACCAACTTCTATCTGAAAAAGAATGGACGAAACAAAAGAAAGAAAGATGCAATGGATTCATATTCTGCAGAGGAAATACAATTGCACTTCCAGCTATTATGTAAAGCTTTGTTTAAACTCCCATGCCTATCTGATTCTTGAATTTTTCTTTGCCTGAGTTCTGCATGCCCTGGAAGACAGAAACTGGTTTATGCATCAGAGTTAGGGTGTGACTTGTGAGATTTTCCTGAAATGTCTGACCTACCTTGGCCCACCAGAAATCCTACTGTGAGCCCTCTGTAAGGAAGCACACAAGGAATGTTCCAGTTAGATGAGTTCAGAGCTTAGGGAGAGGGAGTTGACTTTAGCAATTTTCTTCTCTTTCTTCCAAAGACAAGGTGCTAAGAGACACAGTAGAGGGAACAAGGTGACGGCAGTGGACATTGAAGCCATAGAGAAAGGTGGTTTTAATTAAGCCCTTCACACTCGAGCATTCTGGGGCCTCAGATTCAACCAACTGTAGGTTGAAAATATGGGGGAAGAAATTGTGTCTGTGCTGGACACGTACAGAGCTTTTTATCATGTAATTATTCCCTAAATGCTGCAGTTTAATAACCATGTATGTAATATTTGCATTGCATTTGGTGTCATAAGTCATCTAGAGATGATTTAAAGTGTGTGAGAAAATTTGTGCAGGTTACTTGCAGATGCTGTGCTATTTATATAAGGGACTTGAGCATCCACAGATTTCGGTGTCTGTGGGGATCCTGCAGCCAGTTCCCTGTGGGCGCTGCATCGGCCATTGTTGCCCCATCAAGATGACAGGGTCCGTCCTCCCGGCTCTGCCTGCTCTCTCCAACTCTCCTCTCCTCTCCGCTCCTCTCCCTTCCTTTCTTTCCCTTCCTTTGCTCTACTCTCCTTCTCTTCCCTTCCTTTTTTCCTTTCTTCTTTCCTTCCTTTATATACTTCCCAACAGTTAATAGCATCAGGTCAAGGCCTGCTCACTCCCCCAGATGCCCCACTCATCCACCACTGCAAATATCCTAAATAACTCGTGTGTGTCTTTCTCTGACCTTTTTACTATGCATGGGACAACACACACATATCCTTGTGTTTTGTCATCTAACTTTCTGTTATAAAATGGGATCAGTGTTCTTGCTGTTCAGTGCCCTTTTCCTTGCTCAAAAATGTGCAAAGTATAGACTCCAAGTCAGTCAGTAGGCATTTGCAGAATCACGCTTCTTCCCCGTCCCCTGTATTTCACCCATAGAGGAAGCGGGAGTGGGAAGCTCCTGACCTCCTCACGCCTCACCCAGCTGGTGACACTGGGACCTAGACCAGGTGTCCCTGTTGACTGTCACTGTTTCTGTGTGTCCATCTGCGCCTGCATCCTTATTCTGTTTTATCATTTAAGTCACGTTGTTTATTTAAATATTAGGTTCACAAATAACAACAGACAGGAGTATGAGTAAAATGCAATTGCTGTGGCAGGCTGAGGTTCTTGTGTTCTTTTTTTCCCTTCCTAGGTGTAGCATGGCTACGTGGCTGCATTCTACTTCTGCCGGAAGCGAACCCGGTGAATTTTCAGTGTGGGTCACCCCTGGTTCGCCATAGGTTTCTGCTCAGGGAGGTTTAGGTTTGAAATTTTCATCTAGAAATTACTTTAGTTTGTTTTATGTAAAATCCAGCAGAAACAGAAGCACATCAGAATTCTAGAATCAGCCTTTGTAAGAGTCATATTTGTCCTTTTTTAATCAAAAGATTCTTCTTATCTTAATACTAGGTAAAAGTTCACCAATAGTATCATTAATGTATTTGATGGGATCAGAAGATGAACAGAAGGGAGGGAGAGAGGGAGGGCGGGACGGAGGACGGAAGGAAGGAAGAAAAGGGAGGAAGAGAGTGGAAGTCTGGGAGAAATCAGAAAGGTGTATTTCCAATATCTTGCCAGGCTGAACAAAGCATTGAGCTGTGTGTGTGTGTGGCCTCTAGGAATAGATTGTTCTGCTGGTGTGAAATATCTAGATTGTTCTCTTAGAGCTGTCTATCCCAGAGGCCAGGGTCGCTAAAGTTAATTAATAAATGACAGTGTACTGGGCTGCCATGCTAAAACGGCCCTTGTTTCCCACTAGACTTGTGTCTGAACCTTGTAGTAGTCCTCTATGAAAGACAGTTGAATTTCTAAGCCAAACCCAATCTCACCTTTGAAAAGGTGTTTTTCCAGTAAAGAATTAAAAATAATGTTCAGATTAAAAGATGGTAGGTAGGTAGGTAGGTAGGAAGGTAGGTAGATGCATACATACAGGGAGAGAAAGAGAGGGAAAGAGATTTTTTGCTTCTTCAGCCATTTAGGAGCCAACAGTGTCCCTAAATCTTGTGTTACCTGGAGATTTCACTGTCAGGGCTCAGAATCTAACCACACCTTGCCTTCTAACTGTCCTGAGGTAGGAGAGGTAGGAGGAGAACAGGAATTAGACAGTTTCGGGAGTGAGTTCCCACTTACTTAGCAGGAGTGCTGAGGAGCCTTCTAGGATGAAGACATAAAGGAAGATTTTTTAAAGATACTGTCAGAAATACAGCTCTCCCAGTGAAGGTTTACTTTTCTTATTTTATTTGTAATTGTACATACTCATAGGGTACAGTGTGATTTTTGGATACGTGTATGCACGTGGAAAGATCAAATCAGAGTAATCAGCATATCACATAACACAAAGTAGTGGTGCCAGTTGTAGATTTTGTCTTTGAACTTTAATGAACATTTCTGAAGAAAGAGCATGTGTTGTTTAATAGCATCTCTGCCTCTAGTGGGAAGGCTCTCCCCATACCAAATCAAGTAGAAAAAAAATGAAATCTGTTCTTCCAGCCTGAAATACGGCATTGATAAACAGCCATGCAGATGAGGCACAATGAGATGCAAATAAGGCATGATATATAAGACAGTTGTGTAGTGGCACTTAGTGGGATGTGATGGCTTTCTAAGACATCTCTTCAGTTTAACTGTGGCTCTTGCCGATAGCATCCTTGCATGCTTTTTACTTTAGGGAATAATTATACATTAAAATCCCCATGAACCTATTGTACTCACACAACATTTTCATGTATTAATATTCAACATATCTTTTAATGTATTTATCCATTAAGTCTTTTTGAGAGGTGGCTAACTAATTAGTTTTCTCTTGAAAGAAAAACCTAAGAGAATTGTTGGCAAACAGAATGATTTCTTTTTTGAGAATTGGAAAAGGATGAAATAGAGGATAGAGGAAAAAACACAACCACAACTTGTACAATTTCTAAGGTGTCGTTTCCCCGTCCCGCTACAGTTATGCTGCCCTCATCACCCTGAATACAGAATGAGGGGTTGAGGGTGCCACATCTGAGAAGCAATAAATAGTGCATAGCATTGTCTGTTTTTCAGTAAACACTTTAGTGATAACATGACTTTCACTTCTACCTGGGTACCTGGTCTGCTGGTACTGACATCTCTTTTAATGGATAAGCCATTGCTTCTCTTGCAGGTGGACTCATCAGGTCGTTATTGTAGAACAGTTACACATGAGACATGTTGAAGGCCACAGGCACCAGCCTTTGAAAAGATGGCCAAGGGTGGAGCTTACATTTTAGTGGCAGGGTGAGGATAGATTCTAAGTCAAGACAGCAGATCATAGTGACAAGAGCTATGAAGAAAGCGGCACAAGTGATGAGGGGATTAAGAAGGAACCAGCTACATAAAGATCTGCAGAAAGAACGTCTGTACACTTTTTCTTTTCTTTTTTTGAGATAGGGTCTCACTCTGTGGTCCAAGCTGGTCCTGAACTCATTTTGGAGCCCAGGCAGACCTTGGACTCACTGTAATCCTCCTATCTCAGCCTCCCAAGTGCTGGGATTACAGGTGTGGGCCACCACACCCAGCTTATATGGTGCTGGGGAATTGAACTAGGGTACTTAGTGCTTGCTACACAAGCGCTTTAACCACTGAGCCATTCCTCCAGCCCCAGAAAGAACGTTCTGAGCTGAGAGGGCAGTTCATGTAAAATTCCTGGGATGGGAATACACCTGCTGCTGTGTTCCAGGAGGGTTTTCCTGGAGCAGAATGGCTAAGGGGAGAGGCGATTATGGTGTAGGGCTTTCCATAAGGTCACAGTCCAGATTTTGGCCTGGGTCATGGACCTCTCCAAGGGATGTGGAAGCATCCTATGACATGGAAGTGGCTTTCCCCTGAATAGATGATCAAAGAGAGTGCAGGCAGGAAACCACCTTTTTTTTTTTTAATCAACCGAGACTTGGATGCAGCATACTCTCATTTCTGTGGTGTCTTCTAAGTCACACATCAGTCTTACTCTCTGTGGGTATGCGTATCAGGATGGGAATTCCTGGGAACCATCTTGGACACCCGCAAGCTGCCATAGATGGCTTTGACAGTACCTGTCTAGGTGGGAGGTAATGACAGCAGCCAGGTGTGAGTTGCCCAGCAAAGCTACCCTCTACGATTATATATGCATCTAGTAACACATTTGAATGGAGGTTTGCCCCAGTCATTGGCTGCTTAGTGGCCTGCTGCTTGCAAACTAGTGCCCAGAACTTAAGAGAAAATATTCCAATTATAACCCATTGCTAGACTTTGAGTAGATGTCTTGAGCATGTTGTAAAAATAATAGCTTACTTGGCTTAATTCGGCAGATTGTCCACGCTTATGGAAAGTGACAGAATGATATACACTATGTGCACTTCAGTAACTTAAACAGCACCCCTGTCTCTTGAGTGAAGGGAGGAAATACGGATACACTTCTGGTACATTCGTGTATTATTCAACACCTGTGTCGCTTCTGAATTGCCCATTGGCTTTTCTGTTTGAACAGGCTTCATTTGTCCCGTGCTGAGCCATGCTCAACGCGCCATTGTTTCTACCTGTACTTTGTGGGAATATGCTTTGAGAACGAGTAAATCAGTGAGATACCAGTGGCCCTGGATCTCCCTTGGGCTCAGTTATGGAAGGACAAAGCCGACTGGTGTCCTTTAGTTTATCAGCAGAGTAATCTGTTAGATGGGAGGATTAACTTACCAGCACATGGGTGGAAATCTAATTAGGTGTCTTAAATCAGTTTCTCTAGTAATTATTTCATAGCTCTCTTGTTTTAGACAAATGCAAGAAACCAAAACCCCAATCATTGGAGAAGCAGACTTCAGAAAGAGAAAAAGTAGCCACAGGAAGGAGTGACCAATGGCCAGGGTTAATGTTACACAAAAATTGATAGCTTTGGTGGCAAAGATTGCACTGAATCCCCTAACTCTGATGATGGTTGGATTGCAAACACAGTCACAGGGTTTACCCAAATTTGTTTTGTCCGTTTCCAAAAATAATAGAGGCCAATCTTACATTTAAGTAATTTTTCTTGGTCACAGTATTGAAAGAATGGTTTTGCTTCTTAAATTCAAAAATCTAGAATTCTTTCCTACCCACTGGGAGCACAATAGCAGGAAATATAAGGCTTATATTTAAAAAGAAAAGTCCAGGCAACACAATCCCCTTAGCACAGATTCAAACGCTGTTGCCTCTGAGGTGATTTTGATTACCGTGATGTCCTTCTGCGACAAGCCTTGCGTTCCTTCTCCCTCCCCACCACGCATCTCCCCTCCATTGATGGGTTTGTGTCCTGTTTCAGTGCCTGCCAGCGATGAAGAGGAGGGAGCGGTTCTCTTTGACAACGTTGGCAAGGCGGCGGCGGATCCCTTCGACACCTCTTCTGGGTCTGTGCAGCTCATCGCCATCAAGCCCACAGCCCTGCCCGTGGTGCAGCCCCCGCAAGACCGGAGTCAGGAGTGCTCTGCGGTGCTCAATGGCGAGGTGAGCACACTGTGACCCGGGTGCGGGAGAGACCTGCCAGGCCTCAGGGCAGTCGGGTTGAGGAGCAACCCGTTGGCGTGCTGGGTGCTGCGCTGGAAGTTGTCTTTTTACCTTGCACACGCTGAACTTCCACGGAGTGACTCAGGATTCAAGTCACTCCAAATCAACTTCCTGGGTGATGGTTTCAGAGCATTTTCTACTCCCATTGGAAGCCCAGAGGAAACCTTTTAAGTACTGTGAGTATGAAAAGAAACATCAAAAATTCTGTGTCCCCTGCCCCTCACCCACACAGCCTTCTGCCTTTCTCCAGCACACTCCAAAACTTCTGCTGGCAGACGTCACTGTCGTCATGATGGGAGGAGCATGAACCGAGAAGGAAGCAGAGAGCATGTTGCCACATGGACAAGGATGTGGCCTGCTACGGGCTATGAAATGACAGTTACTCCCTTAAGCAAGGCTGAAACAACCCATTGACTGCTTGAAGGAGAATTTCAATGGAAATCATAATGTAGCAACTTCCCTTAGAACCAAATGTGATCTGTAACATAGGTCAGAGCAGATTGAGAGATCATAGATAATTGATAGCTAGGTGAGAGATGAGGGGATCTGCAGGGAAGTCAGGCATGAATTGCCTGCTATTCCTCTGGCTTCTGCAGCATGGCCAGGAGGCTGAAAGTGTTTAGGATCCTGTAAAAATATGCTCGTGCTACCTGTTTGTGGATGTTTATGTCACACAAGTGCATACTTGAACACACACACGGGCTCACACACACTCTTGCATGTGTGGTGCTGTCTGGTTGGTTACTCATTTCACTCATTTGTACCACACTGTTGTTACCTGAATCAGGTGGGAAATTTCCAAAGTTTTAAAGACTTTCCTACAACACATCAAGAAACATTTCGCAGCCACGTAAATGCACATCAGGGTTTTAACCTTCTGCCGCCATCTGGGATATTATTATTTTTTTTTTTTAATTCACAAATGTGATTCAGAAAGTGCCACTTGTTTTCTGGGCAGAAAGATCCAGCTGTCCTAAAGATGGGCTGGTGTTCCTCAACTTTTAAAACTGTCTGGTTATTGCATTAGAAGCACTTCGGTTTCAATTTCCTCATTTTTTAGATAAGGAAAGCGTGAGGGTTAAGTGTCTTGCTCAGTCACACTGAAGGTTACTGGGGCAACAATGATGTTCAGGTCTCCTGATTCTGACCCAGTGCATCCCTTATTCCAGCCCCTGGGTGAAAAGTAGCACTGTGCTTAAAAAGCATCCCCAAGCCAGCTGCAAGAGTTTGAATTTTTTCTCTCCCATTGACTATGTGACCCTGGCGAGGTAAATTAACATCTCTTTGCGTGAAATAGGTCTGCTGTGAAGCTCAAATCAATAAATATATGTAAGGCTCTTAGAACAATGCCTGACACACAGTGAGCACTTTAGTACTATCAGTTATCAACAAAAAAGGGTCTATTGATACGATCTTCATGCCTTTTGGCTCTGTAATTTGATTGACTATTTGTCTTCTGCAGACCAGTCACAGACACTGGGTCTTTTCCTTCCACCAGATTTACACAGTCCTGTCACACTGGCACTCTGATAACTGTTCTTGATGAGGACCCTCTGCCTGCTTATAGAACCACTCGATGGCTGCCATGCCCAGATCTCTGTGTCCCTGCTTAATGACAAGAGACAGACTCCAGATCTGGGTCAGATCTGACTTACCACTCCCTTTCCTCCCAGGCCCGTCACCCTGTCACAGAAGGAGAACAGATGAGCATTTGCTTGTCCAGAAGTGGACCCTCGGTACATTTGGGTAGGGAAAGAAGCAGACCTTGCTGGCATTGGGGTTGGAAGGGAGCCCTGAACTGTTCTGTGTATTTTGTTGCTTGTGGAGCTTGACACAGATTGCTCTCTCGTTTTCTTTTTCTCGTATGGGTGACTGATTTAAGTAAGAAAAATCATAATCCCTAAGGCATTCATTTTTCTTTCATGAATTACAGAAAATTCTTTTAAAGATTATTTTAAAGAAAACAACAGAGAAAGTTCGGAAATGAGGGGGTAGCGTCCTCATCAGTTGTTCTTTATGAAGCTTGGTCATCTGCCTGTATTTCTCACAGGCCAGAGGGCCACTGGCCATGTTCCTTTCTGAAAGACCGGACTGTAGGGCTTTGCCATGGGAAGCAGGACCTGGTTGGCATTAGTAACCATATGAAGCTTCAAAAGTATTTCTCAAAAAAGACACGAATTTACAGAAATATATTCTCATATGCAGGTCCATTGTGTAGAAGTAAATACTTTGGGAACAGGACTTCTTTTGGGGGTACTAAAGGTTGATCACAGGCCTTTGCACTGAAGTACATTCCTAGACTTTTTAATTTTTTATGTTGATACAGGGTCTCACAAAATCACTAAGTTGCCCTGGCTGGGCTTGAATTTGCCATCCTCCTGGCTTATTGTCCCATGATTACAGTTGTGTGTCACCACCTCCCACTGAGAGCAGGACATTTGTTCTGCCTTCCACCCATTCATGCAAACCTCCCTGACTTCAGAGATTGGCTGTCCCATTCAGCTGCACCCCAGCTAAATGGCCAGGGGAGGCTCCTGGGGTTCTCAGGGGCTGGAGCTGGACCAAGAGCCACCTGGGATGCCAGATCAGAGGCTCCCACGTCAAGGAAGCAAGGAGTGGAGGCAGAGATAGGGCATATGCCACAAAGCTAAGAACCTGGAATCAAATGTAGGCCCAAGCAGGGGTGGGCAGACTCAGAAGGTAGGTCCTGAAGGTCTCAGGCGACTTAGAGAGTGCTGGGCTCCACATTACTTGTGGTCTGGTGTTGGGAGGGGATGTCGTGGGTCTGGTTGACCCAGAGGACCAGAGGGGAAGCCTAGGACGTCTTTACTAGATGTGACCTCCTGGTGAAAGCCTTTCACCTGTGACTCTGCTGGGTCAGGTGTGGACCTGAGACTGTCTCTCTCCCCAGGTGAACAAAGCCCTGAAGCAGAAGTCAGACATCGAGCACTATCGGAACAAGCTGCGCCTCAAAGCCAAGAGGAAGGGATATTATGACTTCCCACCCGTGGAGACAAACAAGGGTCTGACGGAGAGGAAGAAGATGTATGAGAAGGCCCCAAAGGAAGTGGAGCATGTTTTGGAACCAGACCCGGAATTGTGCGCGCCATTCGCAGAGTCTAAAAACAGGTGCAGGCTCTATGGAATTCTCTCTCTCTTCGTGGTCCTGGTGGGGACCGAGCCTAGGGTCTCCACACTGAGCATATGCCTGCCCAGCCTACTTTTATTTTTGATTTTGAGACAGGGTCTCACTAGGTTGCTAAGTTGCCTACCTGAGCTCAAACTTGTGATCCTCCTGCCTCATTCCCACAGATTTCTGGGGTCACAGGCCTCTGCCACCAGAAAAGACTCTCTGTAGGTTGCTGTAGGGTGGGCAGGATGAGAACAGTGGACCCTACTGTGAATGTGGGCCCCCTGATCTATGCAGGCAGGTGCTCCATTATGAGTCTGTAGGGGAGTAAAATTGAAGCCATTTAAACAATACTGAGGCCAACAACCATAATTGTCCTTTAACTTAATGATATTTTCAAAGCAGTAGCTGTTTCAAAGCTAAGCAGTGATATAATTATCACCCACCTAGTTGTGCAGCTTCCAGATCAAGGGACATCCTGTTTTTCAATGGTGCTGCTGGCTCTTGTGTGGGAGAAGCAGGTACATGCCTCACCTTTTCGTTCAGCCTCAGGAGGTATTTACCACCCCGCTGCCCAGCGTGCTGTGCTGGTTCATCTCATCCATTCATAGATTTGCTCAATTGTTCGACATTGGGTGTCACCTACTACGTGTTAAGCACCAGGCGGGGTGTTGCGCTCAGCCGTGTGTGCTTTCTCTCCTTCATGTCCTCAACCCCCTTCAACATTTATGGAGGGCAAGACAGCCTATTACTGCTCATAGAACTGAAGGTCTGATGGGAAAGAAAGTCACACCAAAGTGCTGACCACCGGCCCGATGTAGTATAGGCTGCTGTAGCAGTCTAAAGGGGGACCTGGCTCTGAGCAGGGCTGAGCTAGAAGGTTTGAACTGGTGTATGCCCCAGTCTTTTCTGTGCTGTTGTAACAGAAACCTGGAGACTGGGTAATTTATAATGAACAAAGATTTTTTTCACAGTTCTGGATGCTGGGAAGGCCAAGATCGTGGCCCCAGCATCAGATAAGGGCTTTCTTCCTGTGTCACCACATGGAGGAAGGTGGAAAGACAAAGGGGGGCGGGCATATTCATGCTCTTATTTTTTTTTCTCACAGTACTGGGGGTTGAACATGAGACTTTTGCTGTAAGCTACCGTAGTTTTTTTGTTGTTTGAGACATTTTTATTGTTTGAGACAGGGTTGGGCTCGAACTTGTGATCCTATCTGCCTCAGCCTTCCAGAGTGCTGGGATTACAGGCCTGCAGCATTAGCCTGGCTGACTCATTTTTTTTTTTTTTTAAATAACAGCATTCATGCCACTCTTATGAGGGCCTTGTGTTCCTACCACCACCTAAAGGGCCTACCTCCCAACACTGCCAAAACAGCAGCCAGATTTCCATATGACTTTGGAGGGGGAAAGCACTCAAACCATAGCAGCTGTCGTCCAAGCTGTGTTGTTACCTGATCAAAGTGACCTCACACACTAGGGAAAGAACTATAAATTAGCAAAGCCAAACACGTCCGTTTTCCTTCCTTCACGACCAACCTGCAGTGCTTTATGATTCAAGACCACGTCTTTCTAATACATGCTCTCCTTGGTGACTTCCCCTGGGCTTTAAGCAGACCACCACGCCCAGCTGCCATGAAGCCACAAACAGGTGCGTTCATCACAGATGAGGAGCAGACCGTTGGACAGTTCCTGGCCTGAACGGATATTTATGAAAAAGCAGAAATTACTCTGCGAATCAAAGCCACAAAACCAAGCTCAGAGCTGGGGCAAAATTTTATGAACTGAATCAATATAATAATTTATTTTCAATAGAAAAAGGGAATTCTAAACCAGGACTTAATTTACCACACTTCTAACCAGTTGGATTGGTTTGAGAAGCCATAGTCATAAAATCACGCTGTGACAGAGTTCGCAACGCGCGTGTCGCTATGTTAACAATGATAGGACAGAGGGAAGAGGAATATTGACTTTGTGTCAGGGGCTGGTGGCAGCTTGAGGCTTTCCTTCGCACTTTGGGACTCTGCCTCAGTGGTCTTTTACAGACTGAAGTGAAAGCTGTCTTTTCTGGGTTTCCTGATGTTACGTGAAAAAGGAATCAACCAATGTCTGGACATTACTTGAGAAGAAAATACAATTTTTAGTGGCAGCTTTTTGTAAAAAGAAAATGAACTGAAAATGAGCGCAGCCATTTCTGGGAGCTGTGTCTGCGTTGCCTTGCGTAGGGTCAGGCCATGCATGCTGGAGACCCATTGGCCTGTTACTGTAATGTACGTAGTCAGCTCTCGTTAGTTATCCATTGAAAAATGATCCAGTAGCTCACAGCACCAAAAAAAAAATAATTTTTAAAAAAGATTTCAGCAGCTAAGGGGAGAAGATGGATAGCCAGACTGGGTGAGCTGGGAATAGGGGTGGAGACACTACCAGTGGGTGATGTGGTGAGGGAGAAAGCCTAACAGGCAAGAGAGAAAAACTCCCATCAACTCGGAGGTGTTATCTTGACACACTCTGGCATTGGCGCCAGAGGCTTCCTGCTGTTTATCTGTTGTCACAGGTTAGAGCTAGCTGTTAATTGCTATTCACAGCACAACTCTCCAGAGGGGACCCAGCCACACAGGCACCGTGAGGAGCTCAGTGTCTAGTCTGGAGTAACCAGAAATTTGTCTCCTGACTAAAGTTAAATAAGGCACATAATACATTCCCAATGTTGACTCATCACTAAATCTTTTCAAATTTGTTTTCATAGGTTTTTTTTTCTAAAATGAAAAGGAAAACACTTTTATATTATAAATTCTCAACTGAGACACAAGTGGGAGATATACCTGTGGCAGATGTGGCCTGTAGCATATCCATTTGCCTCTCTCTGCACCTGATTGGACCAGCAGCATTCATGGCCCACAAGCTTCTGTGACTCCCACATGAAGGCTTTTCTTGGTAGACACCACGTAGAAGTGTCAGGTCATTAATGTGCTGTGTAGCATCCTCGGATAGTGACAGTTGGGCACTGACAGATAAGTACCCCTGGCTGGGGAACTCTGAGTTGTCCGCTACACTGTTGATGTAACAATGTATTATCTAGCTCTTAAATTTGATGCTTTGACATCTGGGACATTGCTGATTCTAGAGAAATCGCCTATCCCAGGGCTACCCAGTACCTAGTGATAGGAAAGAACTTACCTGCAAACGCTGTCTCACACACACACACACACACACCAACTGGTCTAGAACCCACCCTTCATCTGCCTCTTCCAGGTGGTTGCATGGTGCTGTCATCCTGGGCAGTTAGCCAACTGTTTGCATCCCCTCAGGTGCCACACAGCTGAGGACAGCCCCTGAGCCCCAGCAGGCTGCCCAGATGATTCAGACCAGCCTGTCCTAAGCCTACTGAACCTGCCTTGCCTGTTACTTCCCACAGCAACCATAGCCAAGGCTTTGCTCCCTTGGCTTCCTGGCTGAGCCTGGTACTTCCCTGTTTGGTCACCCTGTGGTATGGCCAGGCCCTTCTCTTGAGATCCATGAGTATAATCAACCATTTTTTTCAATGGCATTCATTTCCTGATCCATCAGCTTTGCCAGACCTGAATAATAATAATTCTACTAGGTTTTTTTTTTCCCTGTAATACTGGGTATTGAACCGAGCATCTTCATACTGAATTACATCCCTAGCTCATTTTTTGTCGTTTATTTTGAGGCAGGGTCTTCATAAGTTGCTAGGTTTCCCAGACTGGAATTGAACTTGAAATCCTTCTACCTCAGCCCCCTGAAGAACTGGGATTATAGACCTACTCCATCAGGCCTGGATTAAATCCCTATCTTAAAGCAATTTTCTCCCATACTTCTTGAGTGAGTTTAAACTGTATTACTCCAAACACTCATCTCTGTTGACTTCTCTCATTCCATTCTTGTTTCACCAGCTGGAATTTTCTGGAACCATTTCCCATGTAAATCACTTGCACTCAAATCATCGCAGACCATATATCTGGGGGAACGAATGTGAGGGCATAGTGGAAAAAGACAGCTTCTATAATGGAATGTGGGGTCTTCTCCACCTCAGTGGCTCTAGACCATCTTTGTGGAGCTCTAAGTTTCCACAGAACACAATTTGCAAACTTTTTCCCACCATTTTTATTAATATATATACAATACATTATGTTTACTATGAAATTTTGTGAACATATATATCACATCAACCTTATAATCCCTTCACATTTTTGGCCCTCCCATACTCTCCTCATCCCCCCAACTCCCACTATCACATTCATTTGGTTCTATAGAATGCCTGTATTCTGAGTTTCCCAAATTGGACAAACCATGAAATATTTAACATATTTAATCTTCTGCATCTGACTCACTTCTCCGCTCAACCCACCACTCTTTAGCTCAGCTTCCCACCCCTAGAATGGACTGCAGTGGCCAAATCTTGCAAACTTTTTAAAAGAATACTGAAATTTCAAAGTTCAGAAAAATCCAAAAAGAAAAAAAATACTTCATTATCCTCCCAGCAGCACTTTCAGAAGTATATATATGTTTCTTGGGGTCGCATATTCTAAAACTTACTACCAAAATAAAAATACAGCAAAATACCAGTAGGAAATGAATACACCTGATAGATATCTATTTGATTAAAACAGGTAGTTCCTCTGCTGAGAGCCTTATTTGTTACTAAGCAGATGTTCACGCACCAGGCATACATTGGTAGCCTGGTCAATTGAGGTCCATGTTAAACAGCAGCCTTTGAACCGCATATTGTAATGGAGCATTGTCTCTAAGGGAAGATTAGATTGTAGCATACTCTGCTGTCTAAATGTTTACCCCCATCCATGCTGCTTAAAAGGGCCTGTGCCCTAACACTATTGTATTTCTGATACTTAAAAAACCCCTCACTGAAGTGTCAATTGTTGGTCCTCCAGTTACTCCACTACCATCTATGTATATTAGCATATTTTTTCTAAATGGGCTAAGTGGCAATCCCAAGACAGTTATAAAGTCTGCTTTTTCAAAAAAAAAATTGTGATTAGATCAAGGATGAGAATTTTTTGGAGTTTGCTTAAGTCTGAATCACTCAGATTTGTCCCACAAGCTTGCTGAGGCCAGGTGCCTTTCCTGAAGGCAGCCTCTAATTGTACATGGATGTCATAGTGTATAGTGGCTTGTAAATTCCTATATTAGGAGTCATTTGGCTGCAAACGATGGAAATCCATTGGTTTAACAGAAGGGTAATGTGTTACGGAGCATTATTGAAAAGTCCAGGCCTCAGCATAGCTGGAGCGGGGGAATTGTACAGTGTCCGCAGTGTTGTTCCTGCTTTCTCTTCGCTTTTTACTAATCCCGCTTGATGGCAGATTCTGACCTCGTGGCAGCAAACTGGCTGCCAGCAGCTCCAGCCTTGTATCCTGGACCTTTTTGGGAACTACAGAGTCAAGAGAGTACCTCTTACCTAGTCTCCCTAACCGAAACCCTTAGACTCGGGCCCTGGGACCAGCTCAGGTCCTGTACCCACGCCCTGACCAATTGCATGGCCATGGGGGTATAAATCTGTGATTGGCCCAGCCTAAGTGACTTCCATTGCCTGCTAGTGGAGGAAATAATACCCCAAAGAACATCATGCAGTTCTTATCAAAAGAAGGCTATCCTATGTACTATGCAGAAAGAGACAAAAATGTGTGTAAGTACCTCAAAGTGAAGGGGTAGATCTAACAGCATCTGTTTTATTCCCACGGCTAATTGCAAGGTGTCACTTGGCCTTAGAGTTCTGAGGTCTGTCCTAGACTAAGTGTGACTATAATGCTATGATATACTATGTGTTCTTCAAAAAGTGTGTTTGTCCTCCAGTTTCTGGAGTCCCACAGAGTCCCTGAGTCTAAATGATGTCACCTCTTCATTTTTGACCCAAGAATAGCCAGAATCTTAGAATGAAGACATACAATAGATGGTCTTTGGGGAGTTCTCTGAGCATGGGTAGTCTGGAAATGGAAATTCTTTTACAGAGAAACTTATTTTTTTGTACCATGAAAGTCTCCTCTCCCTTGTGGTTGACTTATAACAGTTGTCTGTTGCAGAAAAGAAAAGAATAGCCACCATCCTCTTTACATTACTGTTTGCTTTCCTCTCTTCAAATAGATTCCTCCAGTGACAAGTGGTAGTAAGACAGCAGTGACCAAAGTATGAATTTTCTAGAAGTGGCTAAGTAGAGCCTCTGGTGGTGCCACTCCCTGCATTTAACACGCTCTCCTGCCTCAACAGCATGGGGCCAGCTCCGTTTAGACTCGGCTGGAATGTCACCTACCCACAGAAGCTTCCCCAGTAATCCCAACTAGTCATCTTCCCATCGTAGTCTTCTCCTATCACAGCTCCCTGCTTTTCTTAATAGCACTTATTATTCTGAAATTATCGTGTTGCTGTCGCTCTCCTTCAGTAAGATGTAAACTCTAGGAGAGTTGAGACTGTGATTTTCATCTTCTTCCACAGCGCCTGACATGTAGTAGGCGCTCTAAAGGAGGGAAGGATAGAGGATGGGTGGATAGGTGGGTGGATGGGTGGGCGGATGGCGGGTCCCTGTGTTAGTTAGCTTTCCTTCATTGTGACTAAGTAACCTGAGATAAATCAGTTAAGAGAGGAAAGATTTATTTTGGCTTGCAGTTTCAGAGGTTTCAATCAGTAGTTGCTTTGGGCCTGAGGTGAGGCCGCATGTGGTAGTGGAGAGCATGAGGTGGAGTAAAGCTGACCACCTTATGGTGGCCAGGAAGAAAAGAGAGAGAAAGAGAGGGAGGGACCAGGAATATGATGCAGCCCTCAAGAGCATGCCCCCCAGAGACCCACTCTCTTCTACAAAGTTCTACCTCCCAAGTTTCCACCACCTTCAAATAGCCCAGTAAGCTATAAACTATGAGCTTAGAGCCCTTAGGATTTAACCTTCTTCCATAGGCCCCCATCTCTGAACCGGGGACCAGTCCTTCAATACATGAGATTTTGGGGAACATTTCAGATCCAAACCATAAGAGGTCCCCAGTTGCCTGTAGATTTCTGGCTTCATAACCCAGAAGGTAATCCACTGTGGTAATTATAGAACAGAAATCTATTGGGCAGCCCACCGGCTGCAGAGTTTATTAATATATTGGAGAATCTTGTAGGTGACATCAGAAAGGTTACAAGGAACAAGAGAACTGCTGAGTCAACAAAATCAACAAAGGCAAGTGTGTTCTGCCAGCTGTAGCTGTCCTCCAGGGTCAAGGGAGAACCCCTGGCCTTGCTATCAGCAGAATTTTAGATGAGGTTGCACTGTTGGGATTGATTGTAATTACCTAGTTTCCATATGAAAGAACACTAATAATTCTGCCAAATGGTCGCAGCAATTGGGGCAAAAATAAACAAACAAACAAAAAACCCCTTCACCCTACTCTTCCTACAACCCCTGTGGCCAGGAAACAAATACCATCAGTTCTGAGATTGGTGAGGCAAATCCACCCCTTTCATTGGTTGTCTGTACTTCTTGGATCAGTGGAGAATTCCATCTGTCAGGGCATTTGCTGCATCGTAACAGTTGTTGAATTTTCTTCAGGCAACAGATGAAGAGCTCTGTCTACCGAAGCCGGCAGTCTCTGAACAGCCCGAGTCCAGGAGAAACCGAGATGGACCTTCTGGTCACTCGGGAGCGACCCCGGCGTGGAATCCGGAACAGTGGATATGATGTAAGTCTCCCGAGGGTCGGGGTGAACGCAAGCATGGCTTTCTTCCGAAAGCAAAAGGACTAGAGTATCCCATAAGGTTTCAGTTTACTACACGTTTCTGAAATTTGAAAGCGCACCAATATGTTTTCTAATTTTTATTACCTCTTTTGCAGAATAATGCTACTTAGAGTAAGTCAGAGCAACAAATTATTTCTGAAAAGATCATGATTTCTGAATTTTACTGTTTTGCAGATAGTGTATTACTGACCTGAAACCCAATAGAGATTCTAACTGTTCTTAGTTTCTTTCCCTCTGTCCTTAGAAACTCAATAAGAACCATGGAAATGGGTTAGAATCCATTTGAACAAGGGCTTCTTTCAGTTCATAGCCATGTTAAAATTTTGGATTTGTTCCTGATTTCATAACTCCTCAATATGCCATGGAAACAATGAGATGTCCAACGGAGCGAGCTGATGATTTTGTGTGACAAAGCACATGGCTTATGTTCTGTGATGTGCCCACACTGCAGAAATTCTCCTAATCCCTTCAAGCTTTCCTGGACAGGGAGCTGCAGCAGCGCCCTGCCTCCTGTCAAGTTGTATACCTCCTGCCCTTGGAGTCATACCCATGAGGTCATAGGTAGGATTCTGGGCCGAGGTGCTCAGTCCTGCTTCTTCCTGCCCCACAATCTCCAACGCTCTTGATATATTCTTAGGTTTTTGTGAACATGATTTCTTTTTTATTCCCCTACAGTGTTTCTCTATACACAAATTGCAATTTTTATATAACAAAAGTTATAATTTAAGTATACCTGGAGAAATTTTTCTTATAATTTTAGAAGCTACAGTTTGAAAACGATGCTTGATTTCATAAGGATATGATGCTGACTTGAAGACAAGAATGTTTTCCCATCTGAGAACTGGTCATTGTTTCTGTCACCAAAGCTTAAAATGGGATTTTTAAATAGTTCAATTGAAAAATCAGGATAGACTACCTAATTGAATTTCTGATGATCTTCCTCCCATTTGAACTTGTTGCTTATGTTAGTAGTAATAATCATATATATTGCTTTTTTTTTTTTTTTTTTTTTTTTTTTTTTTTTTTTTTTTTTTTTTTTTTTTTTTTTTTTTTTTTTTTTTTTTTGCTTTTTCATGAAACAGGTTTTCTTTGTTTTGGAGGCTCTTGTTTTGTTTTGTGGTGCTAGGGATCAAACTCAAGGCCTCGTACAATTGCTGTACCACCAAGCTACATTTACAGCTTGATAGTTCAAACACTTAGAACACGTCTGTCCTTCTGACAGGAAAAACTGCCCTAACAGACCATTTTTCGCCTCACAAAAAACATTTCTTATACCCAATATATTCGTGGATTTTGCTCATCGTCAGAATGTGAGTGAACATCAGCGTGAGTAGGTCAGGTGAGATTTCTATTCTCAGCTCTCTAAGGAGTCACCAAGCTGCATTCCAAAGTGGTTGGACCCGATTGCAATCCCACTGACAGCATAGAATAGAAGTATTTCTTTTTCCTCACAACCGCACCATGGAAACAATGAGATGTCCAGTTGTTGTTTTTTGACTTCTTTCTATCAGCCATTCTCCCTGGAGCAAGATGGTATCTCTGTTGTTTTGATTTGCATTTCTCTGATGGCCAGAGATGCCAAACACTTGTTCATGCGCATGTTGGCATTTGGCGCGCATCATTTTCTGAGACTTTCTAAATTTAATTTGCCCATTTTTAATGAGGTCATTTATTTTCAGAGATTTTATTTTTTGAGTTCTTTATGTATTCTAGATAAAAATCCTCTATCTGAGGCACCACTGGCGAAGATTTTCTCACATTCTGTGGGCCTTTACCTTGTTGGTTGTTTCATTCTGCAAAAGGTTTTTAGGTTGATGTAGCCCCACTTGTTGATTCTTGTTGCTATCTCTTATGTAGTTGGTTTCTGTTCATGGAATCCTTTCTTGTCCCTATGCTTTCCAGCCACTTATAGCTCTCCTGGGCATATTCTCAAAAGACCTATAGTCAACATATCATAAAGACACATGCAAAGTCATGTTAGAGCAGCACAATTCATAATAACCAAATTGTGGAAATAACCTACATGACCTTCAACAGAGGTATGCATAAAGAAAATATGGCATATATACACACACAATGAAACATTATGCAGCCACAAAACAGATATGAAGCCTTTGCAAGAAAATGGGGTCACCTTGAGTCAATAATGGTCAGTGAAATGGGCCAGACACAAAAGACATTGCCCCGTGTCTCACATATGAGATTGCCATAAATATATTATTAAAAAGCGTTACCTTAAAAGCAAGGATAAGGAGAGGGAAGGAGGACTGCTAGGAAAAGGGAAAATATGCTGAGAGTGAGAGGGGAGGGAAGGAACTATGAAACGGAGGGGAAAAGTGGACAGAAAGTGATAAGCAGACACAAATCCCCCAAGTTATGTGCAATTAACACTTTAATGAATCTGTAGTGTATTCATATCCAAAGAGAAAAGAAATAAAAATCAGCATGAACTTTAAGTTTCCACTTACCCCTCCTACCAAAACTGCCCATTCTTTCTTTTATATAATAAGTCTTTTTTTTTAGATTTTCAGAAATCTTTTGTTGCTGTTGTTTTTAATAAAATATTTTAGCTAAAAAAAATTCACATGACATAAATTTTAACATTTTTTTGTAAATACATGAATTCCAAATTCTATGACACGTTAGAACCATGGGGCTTGGGAAATTAGTGAGCCACCTGACCATTCTTTCTGAATGCGTGCTTAGTTCGGCACACTTTGCCTTCTGCTCAGGCACCTGAAATATGATAGGATTTTACGTTTATCTCAAGATTGGTGTCAGTATTTTCTTGTGGATGTTTAGGCATGGACACTTTTGTAGTTATGAGGAAATGGACCAGAAATGTCTCCCTGATAATCTTAAAAGGACAGTGCATATTTTTAACCACATAATCTGACTTGCAGTACCACCTAGTACCTTTGACTGTCTTGTTAGTAAATTATTACCTAAAGCAATGGGAGAGAGAAAAAATTTTAAATAGATTGTTCACCACTTACAGCCGTGTATAAATATTCCAAGTACAGATTACTTTCGTTCTAATAGACTTTTAAAAAGTATACATTTTTTGATAAGCACATGTGTCTCAGGAATATAAATATAATCTTGCTTACGAGAAAAAAATTACCACCCAGGAGGAAGTTTTAAGAATTTTAGACCGTTGACTATAAGAATGACATTGCTAGTGGGCCCAGGATATAGTTCCACATGTATGAGGCTCTGGGTTTTGCAGAGAGAGAGAGGGGTGAGAGAAGAAAGAAAGAAAAAGGAAGGAAGAAAGGAACGGAGGGACATAGTTATCTGGGCACCATGCTTTGTGCCTACAATCCTAGCTATTTGGGAGGCAAAGGCAGGATATTGCAAATTCGAGGTCAGCCTGAATAATATAGAAAAGACATCAAGAGAGAAAAACAAAGACGTTGCTTACATGTATTTCTGCTTATACATTTTGTCCTAATCATGTGACAACTACTTAACATTTGCTGGCTGCATAATATGGACCAAGTCCTATTCTAGCTTTATACATGTATTATCTTATTTAACTTGCATGATTTCCAGTCAAGTGGGTACCGTCATTATTCCCAATGAATGGATGAGGAAACTTGAGTTTTGGAGTAATTCCATGATTTGTCTGCCCATTTCTGGAACTCATCTTGTTAACCAGCGCACTCTGGCTTTTATATACATCCCCCTCACTATACACCTGTACTTGTGTAAGGTAATCGATGTCCTGTGTTGCTGAACTTCTGGAAGAGGCCAGATGTCAGATCTCAGAAGGATGATGGAAGGTATACTGCATACAAGTGAAAAAGCAGTGCACTCATTTTTTTTAAGCTCAGCCATTTTCCAAAAATGCAAAGATGCTCCTGGCAGAGGACTCATGAGCCCAGCAGTGAACCTGGCCTCCACTTGGAAGTGTGTCATTCTTCCTACTGGGTCTGAGGATCTCAAAACCAGGCCAGGTTACCTAGTTGTTTCTGCCAGGTAAGGAAAGCTTGACACAGTGGAAACAGCACTGGGATACTGATTTAATTTTGAATTTGTTGAAAATTGACTATGCCCTAGTCTCAAAGGGAAAGACTTTATGCATAAAGTAGTGGATAAATACATGAAGAAGCAAACAAGCACAGGCATTACAGGCAAATCTTAGCCCCCGGATGTAGCCTGGATTTTTTTTTTTCAAATGTTCCCATATGTTGATAGCAAGAGGTATCTAAGCTTATAGTAGAGAGACTTTTAGCTTCAAAGAGTTTGGGATCATTGTATTTTGTAGCAACAAATCTCAACCTCTTGCTCACTTTTCCAATGCTAGAAGAAAATACCTGACACCTAGAACTCTAAGGAGAAGTTTATTTTGGCTCATGGTTTCAATCCATTATTGACTAGCTCCAAGGCAGAAAACAGCATAACAGGAGGGCATGGTAGAGGGTTGCTGCTCAATCCAGGGCAGCCAGGAAGTGGAGAGAGAGAGAGGGTAGGCACCAGGGACAGAGTGCATCCTTCTAGATCACGACCCCATGTCCCATCTCCAGTCAGGCTGCACCTCCTAACAGCACGTTCAGCTACTAACCTTGTCAGTGGGTGAATCCACTGAGAAGCACAGCAACCCATGGTCTAACCACTTCCAAACACAAGAGACTTTTAAGAGATATTTTAGATTGAAACCATGACATCCAATACTTTCTTACTGATGATTATAGCCCAGTTAGTGATTTTTTTAAGAGTACACATCCTGCTGAAAAAAAACATTTAAAGAAAATAGCCAAACTGATTCCTCCTAAGAGGCCAAACTGTACCATCAAACTAACCATGGTGCTAAAATTACTTTGTTTAATGCATAAGGTTGGTAGGAAAGAAAATGTCAGCCTAACGTGTAAGAACAAAAATATCTCCAAGTGTTCTCCAGGTTTTATTTTCCAAATTCATATAGAAAATAATGAAGCAGTGAACAAAAGAGAAGCACAAACTATGATTCTCAGACTGATTTCTTTCTGTATGAACCAATTATTCCAGTATGTGCATGATGCAGCAGCCTCCACTTACAAAGGGCAAAGAAAAACCATTCTTCAGAAACAAAATGCACCTTTCCAACCCACATCTCCAGTTTTTGGATATTTCCTCCCTTTTCTTTGAGGTTCCAGGGATGGGATCTAGGGACTTGTGTATACTAGGCAAACACTTTACCACTGATCTATATCTCTAATCCAGATCTTGTTTCTGAAGTTTAAAAATGTTAGGAGGAATGAGATTTCCAGTCACTGAGGCCACAGGAGTGAGAGGAAGAGAACCAGTTGCCCAGGACAGTGGGTTCCAAGAGAAAGGAGGGTCTTGGAAGGTTCTGGAGACTCAGAAGGGTCACAAGGCCCCTCCCCAAGGGTATAGAAGCAGTAAACAGGGACAGAGAGGAAATCCTTCTACTAGCTAAGCCGCTCAGGCTGCGGTGGGCCTTTCAGTGACGCGACCTCCTTTGAGTCACCTATGCTGGTGAAATAACCCTTCACCATACTCCTGGAGGTAACCTAAGAAGCTCATTGGCTCACCAAATTGGACTTTGGTGCATTTGTTACTTTGGTCTGTCACCTGTGCCTACCTGGGGTGAGGTGAGAGTTGCTCCTATCTGAGACATCAGTTCATGTCTGTGTCGGGTGGGGCCTTGTGATGAGTTTCAGGCACTTCCCAAGACATGCTTGCTGGGCTCTGTCCTGCCTTCCTCTGTCCAGCCTTCCTCCTGAGACCTGCCCTCCTAAACAGTTTCTACTCTTCCTCTGAAGGCTGTGGGCTTTGGCTGTGGGAGCCTCTGCATGGGTAATTTGAACTAAAACTTTGAAAATTGATTCTGACCTCTCTGAAATAGACATGTGTAAGCTACTTTGCTTACTCTCTAAGGCTTCACAAAAATAGAGGTAAAGGTGGTCCCCAAATTAATAAATGTTCTACTCATGATTTTTCAGTTTTATGATGACTTTACATGGATGCTATATGTATGCAGTAAAACTCATAATTCAGAATTTATAATTTATCTTTCCTGGCTTAGCAATATAAGATCCTCCTCCTTTTTTTTAACCTTTGAGCATCAAATACATCAACAGCTCATTTTTTTAGGGTTTTTTTTTTTTTTTTTGGTTTTTTGGGGTTTTTTAGGCAGGATCTCATTAAGTAGCTGTGCTGCCCAGGCTGGGCTGGAACTTATGATCCTCTGACCTTAGCCTCCCAAAGTGCTAGGATCACAGGCCTATGCCACCAGACCCAGCTATGATCCTCTCTTGTGATGTTGGGCAGTAGCAATGAGGCACAGCTTCCACTCTACCTTGTGATCTCAAGATTAAATGGCCCATACCCTGCAGTGGACTGTGTTGATAGTATATTTTTGGATACTGTTTTTTGTGTTTCTGTATCCTACCAAATCTTCAAATCACACATTTGTGTGTACACATGAGATCTTCACCACTTTATATATAAAATGGGCAACATGTTAAATGGTTTCGCCCAACTGTAAGCTGATCTAAGTGTTATGAGCTTGTGTAAGGTAAACTGGGCTAAGTAGGGATGTCCAGTAAGTTAGTTGATGTAGGAAATTATCAATTTATAATGGGTTTATTGAGTTATGATCTCATCATAAATCGAAGGACCCCTGTGCTTAGCGAACATTCCTGGTAGACCAATGAGTTTAGAACCTGGGAAGTGAGCAGTGAGGTCGAAGATTATGCTGGCTAATCTTGATTTTCAATTTGATGGTATTAAGAGAATCCTGGAGAGGTGATTAGTGTGAGGCACTGGCCTCACCAGTGGGCTACCCCAGCGATGACTTCCAGCTAAATAGGCTGTTAAGAGGTTGGGCCTAGTTGGAGACGGTGGGTCATGCCGGCGTGGCCTCTAGGACTCCGTGTGACCCCTTCTGTGCTCTCTTCCCTGGTTCCATGCCTTTCTGCCATGCCCATCCACCATGACATTTCTGTCTTAGAGGCAGCCAGCTATATACTGGAACCTCTGAAAGCATGAGCCAAAATAAACCCTTTTTTTCTGAAGTTGTCATTGTGAGGTTTTGTGCCCCACCAACAGAAAAGCTGACTAATACAGAAAATTGGTACCAGAGATATAGAGTGATTGTTGTGACTTTACCTGAACATATAGTTCAGAAGCCCTTGAAACTCATTTATGGCAAGAATTTAGAAAAGTTTGGACATGTGAGCTAGAGAACCACTAGAATGCTGTAAGTAGAGATTGATGGGTGATTCTGGTAGGAAGCCAACAGACTAGAATACCCAGAGGAATACAGACTGCAAAGATTATGTTCACGAGGTTTCAGATAGAAATAATGACTTTGAAAGGAATTAGAGTAGAGGCTATGAGTATTACATTCTGGCAAAGACTTTCCCTACACTTTATCTAAAACATCATGTGAGACTGAGTTTAAGGGTGACAAATTTCAAGGTAGCCTAGTGTTCAGGCTGTGGCATGGTTGCTTTTAGCCAGATTTATAGCGAAATTTGTAAGTAAAAAGCAGAGCAGAGAGATTTTTAAAACTTTCATTTTGACCAGAAAAAAAAAAGCACATGTAAAGTTGGAGTTAGATAAGTGAAGAGATTGGTGCCATTAAAAAGAAACCAAGCATGCATACCAGGACAAGAAGAAAGATACCTTTAGGAAACAGTAAGACCCCACCTGTTGCAAGGGGCTTGCTCCAGGGCACAAATATGTATGTCTTCCATTGGCAAAGAATGTCCCTGGGCCTTCTGCTTCAGAAGGGCCAGTTAGGGAATTTGTTTTCCATGATCTCATTTTACTATGCTCAGCTGTCCATTCACTCAGAGACTACTGCAGTCCTGGTCCAAGGATGGCTGCTCATGATCCAAAGGCATTTAGTTACTGCTCAAGCTGACAGAAGACCTTGGTATCATAAGTGTTGTGGCACTGGCTTTACGGGCATGTGAAGTATAGGAGTTATGTGGTCATGTAGGCCACCACCATATTTCAAAAGAAAGCCTGGGAGCTCAGGGATAGTGTAACAGGATCAGAGTCCCTGTAGTAGCCCTATGAAGATGCCTGATGCTATGAGAGAGAATTTAAAGCTACAGGTGAGACCCCAGGAAGTTGGAGATGCCAAGAATATAGAGCATCTGCCAAGAAAATCTGTAGGCAGCAAGTAGAGCCAGCCTAAAAAGGAGGCTGTGTGGGCTGCAGCTGGCAAGGCTGTAGAATTGGGGCTGCCAAGCCCTCTGGAACTTACATCCTGTCACCTTGTATCCCAGAGGTTAGACATGTAATTACAGAACTTAATGTTTACCCTTTCGGATTTTGATCTTGCTTTGATCCAATTCCTTTCTATTCCCTTATTCTTCCCTTTTGGAATTGGAATGCTTACCCGTTGTATCTTCAGATTATGTAACTTGGGTTTTTTTAATTATATAGAATCTGACAGATAAAATTTTGCCTTGAATCTTGTATTACAACTTTGTTTTTGTGTTTATTTGGAGATGGTTTAAGGAAATGTGTTTGCATGATGAAGGGTTAATTTTGGCTATCATCTTGACTGGATTACAAGACTCCTGGAGAGGTGAGTAGGTGCTGAGAACACTGAAAATAAGTAGGCTATGAGGAAGTACATCCCAGGTAGAGGTACTGAGTCATGCAGGTGTGACCTTGGGGGCTGGACCTGCTCTTTGGCCCCTTCCTCTCTGAATCTTTCCCTTTGCTCCGTTTCCTGGCCACCATGCCCTTTTTCTATGCTTTTCACCGTGATATTTCTGTCTTAGAGCCAGCTGGCCATGGACTGAAGCTTCTGAAACCGTGAGCCAGAATAAAGCACTTCTCCTTTAAGTCATGGGTGTCGGGTATTTTGCCCCGGCAACAGGAAAGCTAACCCATGCAAAAGTAAGAATGTTCAGGAAGATAGTTGATTCATGGCTGCACCTCATCAGTGTCTCTGTCAGATTAGCTCTCTCATTCCAGGTGCAGGCTTTGGAGAAATGTTTTGAAATGTCATAAAAATGATTTTACAAACTGAATATTCAGCCACAGAAAACATCTATCTATTTTAAACAGAGTAAAAAAAAAAAAGACTAGGGAGATGTAAGTGCTCATAAAATCATTGGAGGGTGAAAGGAGTATCCAGGAAAGACTTCTAGGACAATATCACCAGGGCTGGCCTAAATCAGGGCTGCTGCCTTTGCCCCATGCAGGAAGGTGAGCAGGCTGCCCTGGAACTGCTGCCTGTCTATCATAGTACACACTTGTAGTGCCAGCACTCAGCAGGTTGAGACAGGACAGCTATGAGTTTGAGGCCCACATAGGGTACATACGGGGTTCATGGCCAGTTTTGTCTCAAAAAAGGAAGGAAAGAAAGAAAGAAAAGGAAAGAAAGAAAAGGAAGGAGAAAAGAAGGGGAAATAAAAGGAAAGAAAAGAGATGGCCAGAGCATGGCGCAGAAATGAGGGAGCCCTGTAGTTACTGGATGGAGGCCAAGAAATCAGAAGTGTTTTGGTGGGTTCCAGGGGCAGGGAATGAAATACAATCTGGAAAAGCTCAGCTGGTCCTGCAGAGTTTTCCAAGTTAGGATGGAGCAGCTGGACTTTTGTTTGCTAGTAGGGACTGGTCATTGGGTGTCCTTGGCTAAGGCTTTTTTCTTTAGCCAAGGACAGTTCCCAGCAAGAGCTTGTGTCTGAGGGCTGGCAGTGTACCCAGGAGCGGGGAGAGCCAGTCCTGAATTCTGAGCAGCATGGGTGTGCCCACCGATACCTTCTGCTGCTCCGCGCTCCTTAGGCCACCTGAGGTCCCAGACCATTAAAGGAGCCAGAGGCCAGTGGACAAATGGGACCATCCCTCAGGAGTTGCTGTCACTTGCATTGCCTCTAGCAAACATCTGCTGAGTGTGGTGGGACCACTGCAGCATATATCCATGTGGCCCGTGCAAATCCAACAATGTGGGACCCTGAAAGAAAAAAGAAAACAATGCTTAAAAAAAAAAAAAAACAGCCTTTACATATATTCCCTTCATATTGTGCACTTATTTTTCTCTATTACTCTTTCATATTGTGTACATAAGGCCATAAACATTGTGCTACATAGACAAATTTGGGGGCTTTCAAGGTCGCAGCTCTACAATTTTACCTTCTCTGCTGGCATTAGCTTCTAAGCCCCACATGCAGTACCCTTGTGCATACTTGTAAGAGGCTCTGGAGAAAAGAAAGATGTATTCACTCTGGGATGTGCCCCAGGTAACTGCAGGTCAGCAGAGAAAGGTAGAGTTCCCACCCCCACGTCAAGTGCTGACAGTGAACTTGGCCAGGGGGAGTAGGGGGAGTCCTCCTAAAGGCCTGTTCCTTCTTTCTCTGCCAAGGCTGCTGCCAATCTAGTCCCCATTGCTCACCATTGCTGAGGCTGCCCAGCCACTGCAGGGAGAATCCTGAAACACACACCGTTGTTTCAAATCCCCTAATAGCTCCCTGCAACTTTGGGCAAGACTCAAAATCTGAGCTCCTGGCTCAGAGCTCATCCATGCTGGTTGGCCCCTTCATGCCCGGCTAGCTGAGCTCACCACTCCCTAGCCCACCCTCACAGCTCCCTAGGCTTGTCCTGTGGTGTCGGATCTCCCTATCATTCATGTGCCCGTTCCCTCTGTTCAGAGAACCCCTCCCTCCTGCTTCATATAAGGTAGGGTTTGGGAATCTCTAGCCTGCTGCCCTGTGTCACTGGCGGAGTCATTAGGTCTGGCCCTGCTGAGCCTTCACCAAAGAGAAGCACTTTCAGCCGTCATATTCGGGGTGAGTTAATTAATTATTTTACCAAATATATACCAAGACAATGTTTAATTTGATAATTTATATGGATCATGAAGGATGTCATAAATATCCAAATGGCCCTTGTCAGAAAAGGGTTCCCCACCCTTCTTATCTTCCTCATGGTGCCACTGGGGGACATGAAATTCTTTCTGCAGAAGGCCGCCCTGCCCCCGTGGAAGGATGTGTAGCTGCATCCCTGGCCTCCGCGCCCTGGCTGCCAGGAGCTCCCTCCACCCACCTTCCTGTTGTGACAACCCAAAATGTTGCTAGACATTGCCATATGTCCCCAGGGAGGCAAATCCTCTGGCATAGCAGGGCTTTCAGAGCTTGGTGTAAGGATCAGCCTCCCCAACATCTTCCTAGCCCCCGTGTCTACTGATCTGGCTTGGATCCTGGTCCTTTGTAGTTTAGTAGAACGCTGTTCTTGTCCCAGTCGCAGCCCTTAGCCCTGGCTTCCAATTGTTGCCTTATTCATATTATGTCCCCATTCAACGCCTCAAGGGCAGAAAATATGTTTTATTCATCTCTGAAATAAATCTTCTCATTCAGAATATGAGCTGGCGTAGTAAATGCTGTTTCTCTGTTTGTTGAGCCAATGAACAAGTGAGTGTGTCAAGAGGAGAGGTGACTCCTGAGCTACGTCTCACCTGGAGACCCTGGCTGACGTTCAGGGGAAGGAGAGCGTGGATGCTGAGGCTGGCTTGAGCGATATGGTGGCTGGTCTTTTCTTTTTGTTCTTTTTTGGGACCGTGGCCCTCAGAGTCACTGTGTTGTTCAGTAACTTGTGATCCTTCTGCCTCAGCCTCCCAGAGTACTGAAAATGCAGGCGTGTGCCACCACTCCTGGTTGTGGTTAGATTTCCTAAGGAGCAAACCCAGCGTACGTCTTCACGACACCCTTCCTTCATGGTTCGGCTTCTCCTCCTCAGTGGCCGCAGACGTAAGAACAGGTCAGCCCACTTTTGCTCCAGTGGCTCCCATCCAGGCTAACTTAGAGGTTTATGTCTCAGAGGCAGATAGTGATGAGCAGGGATTTTATGCACTCATCTGGTTTTTGCAAGAGCTGGCAAGGAGGAGAAGCAGATCTGAGTGGAGATAGGGCGAGCCTGCTCACTCTGGAATAGTGCTGACTCATGGGAGAGGTCCCCAGGCCCTCCCTGCCTCCAGTGCCAGTGCCACTAAGGGGAGGAATAGCAAAGGATGAGGCTGTTGGCTGCCTGCTTTAATTTGGCCTGTTTACTACACCTACTGGTACCTTAGGTTGCCCATCTGTAAGATAGGGATGCGAATGGTACCACCTTGTAGAGTTGTGAGAAACAGTTTGAGCAAAACCTGCTGGAAGCAGGCAGGGAACGTTCGCTAACAGACTCCAGGAGGAAGAAGAGGATCCTCTTCTGTTTCCGTTCTAGCACTGTGGATATCCCAGAACCACTCTGAGCGGTGGCCCACTCTAAAGAGAGGGCTGTCCTCAAAGGCTGTCCTCTCTGGCAGATGGGAGTAGAGATAGGCTTTATGAAGGATGCCCAAGACCTTTTTCCTGATGCCCAGCACAAGGTAACACTTCCCAGAATGACCTGTAAGGTCATACATTCTCAGACACTGGTGGGGCAGGGTTTGTAAGTCAAAGTAAATGAGATCTTGTGACCCGTGCAATATTAAAGTCCTGCTCTGTGGAGGGCAGTGGCGAGGGGTGTAAGCGAGCAGGCAGGCGCTGGAGCTAGCTCCCGAATTGTCTGCTACAGCCTGCCGAAGTTTTGCCTGGGAGCAGTGCCTAATGGTAACATTACCACCTAATGATAATGAAGTGCCTTCTTTTAATTCTTGTTCTTGTCTGCATTGTCTCTGTGTGATTATGACTCACTCCTTGGAAGATTAAGAGGGGGGAAAGGAGGTTATTCTTCTTTTCTTAAAACTTTATGAGAGGGACTAGGAGGTAGCCAAGTGATTAAAGCACTTTCCTAGCATGCTGAAGGACCTGGGTTTGAATCCACAGCTCCACATGAAGGAAGAAAGGAAGGAAAGGAAGGAAGGAAGGGAGGGAGGGAGGAAGGAAGGAAGGAAGGAAACTAGGCATGATGGTACACATCTGTAATGCAAGCATTCAGGAGGCTGAGGCAGGAGGATTGCCATGAGTTCAAGGCCAGCCTGGGCTACATTGTGAGATCAGGACCAGCCTGGGCTACAGAGCGAGACCCTGTCCCAGAAAAAAAAAGTGTGAGACCCTGGTGTGGTGGTGCATGCTTGTAATCCTAGCATTCAGGGAAACTAGGGTAGCAGGATTGCAAATTCAAGCTCAGCCTGGGAAATTTAGCAAAATCCTCTTTCAAAATAAAAATAATAAAACGGTGGCTGGAGGTGTGGTTTGTGAAAAAAAAAAGGTCATGGGTTTGATCCCCTATGCTAAAAAAAAAAAGAAAAGAAAAAGAAAAAAGAAAGGCTGTAACAGAACCAGTCACCATTTCTTTTTAAAGCAAAACTTACTTTTTGATATAATCCTTTTCTGCCAAAAATCCTGTCACCTCTTCCCAGCTCACCTGAAACGCTAGAAGCACTAGACCTGCGCAGTGTCCTCCTGCCGCCATAACCTTGGTATGACTTGTATCGTCCACTGGAAGACAGAATGAAATTTGAAGTTTTGCTGAGGTTTTTTTTTAATTCCATACTCATACTTTGCAGGGTGGAAGTCTTGGAACTATTACTTTGAGTCTCCCACCTGTTCCGAGGGGAACCAGCGCCATTTTCGGGGTAGAGGAGCTTTGGAGACATAGGCTCAGGGAGAAGCTGCAGCAGAAGTCCCTTGCTCCTGCCCCATGACTGTCTTCTCCCCACAGGCCAAGGGGGAACTTCATGAAATTTGGTTTCCAAAAGCAGTTTCCTAAATCTGCCTCTGCCCTCTTGGACATGTGGCTCATGCGGTGACCTGTTGTAACCTGAGCAGGTATCAAATAGCATTAAATGGAAAGCAGCAGCACTGATTTGTGGGCCCGGTGGACCCTGATTGGTAGGGAAAACGTGGACACGGAGCCAGATCAATTTCATTCAGGCCAGATGGCCCAGAATTTATCTTGCTGAAACACCCACCTGGTCTCTGGTCCCTTGCCAGGAAGTGGCAGAATTTGTTCAGAATCTCTCCTTCTTGCCAGATCGAGGTATCTTTAGCACTGAGCTGAAAATCAGGGCCATGGGCAAATTTTGGAGAAAGTCTTCAGATTCTTGTACTCTGGAAATGTGCCCAGATGAGAGGCCAAGTGGCGGTGCGTGTCCTGGAAAATTTGACCTTGTGAGATATCCAGCCACTGTGGAGCTCACACACACACACACACACACACACACACACACACACACACACACCCCTGCCCCCTAAAATTCTTGGTTTTAAGAGCCCTCCTCTTTCCCATCCAACTGCATTCTGGGTAAACTGTCTAATCCATTATAGACACATGGAAACAAACATCTTTTACTGCCTTTGTTTTTTCTGTTTTATTTTGTTTTACAGTACTGGGGGTTGAACCCAGAGCAGAAGTATCTGAGAAAGTATCTAACTCAAATAACTAGTAATTTTAAAATGCCTCTTCTTCTTTACTCATATTTTTCATGTATGTGAAGACAAGTATTATTATGGATGGTAAAACTTTTTAAATTCTCCTGATTTCTTTTCCATTCACTTCCTAGGTGTCTGCACCACCTTGGAAAAATTCTCTTAAAAATTCCACAACACACGTCCCTTCTATGTTACGTATGTGTTAATGGTTTGGTTTTTAAAAAAATTAATGCACCCCAAAATGATGATGTGCTCAGACATGGGGCTCTTGAAAAGTGATTAGATCATGGGACATGAACCTTATCAATGGATTAATCTATCAGTGAGTTCACAGAAGGTAGGAGAAAGTACCTGTTGAGGAAATAGGTCACTGAGAGTGTGTCTGGAAGGGTGAATCTTGTTCCCAGCCCCTTCCTATCTCTCTGCTCCTCCTGCTCTCTCTTCTTCCTGGCTGCCATGAAGAGAGTAGCTTCCTTCCACCATGACCATCCACCACCGGAACAAACTGGCCATGGACTGAATAATTTGAAACCATGAGCCAAAAGTCAATCATTCCTCCTTAGGTTGTGAATGTCAAGCATTTTGTCTTAGCAATAAAAAGCTAATAGACCCTCCTCATTTCCTATTCTTTACCACACAAGCCAAAGATTCCATGTGACAAAGAAGAGGAAAGGCTGACGTGGGCCTCTCTTCTGACCTGAGTGGGGTTTTAAGGAAGGGCAGTGTTGCAGTAGTCCAGCATTCATAATCTTCATTCTATTTCATAAGCAGAAGAAACATCTAGAAGGACATGCCTGAAGGTCAAAGTGTTAGCAGTAGTTATTTCTGGCAGTTGGATTAGAATGGATTTTAATTTTCTTTGTTTTGCTTATCTGTGTGTGTTTTTTTTTACCATGAACAGACCTCCCTTCATTGGTTAACATTTTTAATTGAAATATGTCTTGATTAATTTACAAAAGAGCTTTAAAAATAATTCCCTAATGCTTTTCAAGAGTTTAAGATCAAAGAAGCAAGCATAGTACCTTGCAAGTTCAAGAGTTTTTAAATATATTGTATCCCAGATATGGCCCTGGACATTGTACCCAAGCCAACCAGAAATTAACACTGGAAAGATTTGCTCTTTCCTCTCTAAGCAGAAGTCGTTTTCAGAAATGTGTGCATGAAGGAAAAGGACTCCAGTCACGTTAATCAGTGTGTGTGGGCTCCCTTATCTGAAAATGGGTGTATCTGCTGAACAGTCCTGAGGTATTGAGTGAGTGAGATGGAAAACCCCGTACAGGGTTGGCACGTCACAGGTCCTCAAATAGAGGTCAGTGCCTACCGTGTGAATTTCTTTCATCTAATAGACAAGCACTGGCTTCTACCCTGGGCTAGACCTTGATTTAGGGCTGTAAATACAGTAATTAATAAAATATTGACCCTACCCTAAAGGAGCCCCCAGTCTATATGAGGCAGAATTAAGAACAATCACAGCTAACATTTAGTATATGCTACGTGCCAGTTATGTTTCTGAGTGTTTCATAACTATATGTTGATATTATCCATCCTTACAGTCATCTCTCAAGTAGGCCATCTCAGTAACTACTTTACCTTCTGTCCTCTGGTCAGAGAAGTCTGTTTGGCCTTCATTCAGAGCCTTTGACTGTGGTGGGGTAATGCATCTGTTCATATGTTTACAGTAGGTGCCAGAGTCGAACTTTCTACAAATGATGGGCAGTATATTGCTCTTTCAGTTCCTCAGTTTTCTTGTCTATAAAATGGGAATAATTATGCTTCTTAATAGTCCCTCAGATTATTTTAAGGATGAATCGTTAATATGTGTATAAAGCTCTTAGAACAGTGTCTGACATATAAGCTACTAATAAATGTCAGCTGTCTGGAGATGTAGCTCACACTTAGTATGTGCAAGACCCTGGGCTCCATCTCTAATACCACACAAGGCAAAATAAATGTTAGTTAATATTATTCTTGTTATTATTTAGCTGGTCCTATAAGGAGCTCCTTCAGAGCTAGATTACAACCTTATTAGTTGTTGCGTCCATACACCAGCTCAGAACCCAGCAGAGGGTTGAATCCAACAGTTGTCTGAAAAACAAAAGAACAAACTCATTACTCATATGTTGCGGGTGGGGAGGGTGGAGAACATTTCCTCTGAGGAGTAGACATCAGAGCGATCCAAGGATGATGACAACAGGAGGAGGAGGACTGCTTCCTGAAGCCGATAAAGATCAAGAATAGCAATCAGACTGTAGTTCAGCTCTAGTTATAGAGATCAGGGGAGGAAGACTTGCTGGAGTTTGTGCACCTTGCTGTGGTGTTGCAGCTCAGCAGACATGGAGCAGTTGTACTGAGGACTGAGCCTATTATTTTAACCTCAAGCTCACTTCGTGGGAAATTGGACAGAATTTTTAAATTCCAGGTCAAGCTCACAAAGCTTTGTGAATGCCAAGAGCCTTATGCTGGGTTTGTAAATAGCAGGGTGCACTGGGCAGAGGGAGTGTCTAGGGTATGGCAAAAAAAAAAAAAAAAAAAACCCACTAAGCAAATCCAGAGTGATGAGAGGAAGCCCCGAATATGAGGACAGCTAGCCGAGTTCGCATCTGTAGCTGTTAAGGGACTGAAAAACCAGATGAGAATTGTGAGAAAGCAAGGCTTCTTCAGAAGGTGGCTGGAACAAACGTGTTGGGGTCATGACTCTGGGTCCTCTGGTTAGGAAGCTTCCCATGCAGAGTGGAAATCCCGTAGGAAGAAGTAGGGGCTGGTTTCCATGTGTGTGTATGTGTCGGGGGGTTCATGAGGTAAATGGCAGTGGGAGCCTGGAGCCAATGTCTCCACTTCTGCTGCAAAAGTAATACTTCTTTACCTGAGCCTTACCCAGAGAACTCCCTTCCTCCCAGCACAGCCCCACCCAGGAATCTAGAGGGAGCCAAGATGTACACCTTTGCCTTCCCTAAGGCGCAACTATAACTTCATAGGTTAATAGACCCGCCAATATACCTGGAAATGCATAGCTTGGCTCAGGGTGGGGGAATCATAGCTCAGCTCGCCCCAGTGACATTAATCTCCCACCTGGGAGTCATCTAGCACCAAGCATCCATTATGGATGAGTGAGATTGAGGTGGGAGGAGGAAAGGCCATGTGTGGGCAGCAGTCTAGCACTGATGAGGTGGTACAGTAGAACAGGGTACGCCCGAGACAGGAGCGAGAGCCCAAGCTCTGCCTCAGCCCACGCTGAGTGACTTTGGGCAAATTACTTGACTGCTTGACCTTAACTTGCTCATCTATAAAATGAGGCTTGAATTTAAAGGCTTCCTGAAGTTCCTGTGGACTGTGCGCCTTAGAATGTTCTATAATCTACTTGCACAAGATGCATTCCCCATCCTAGACGGTCTCCCCAGACAGTTGCCCACGTGCAGAGAACACAGTTCCCAGCCAGGGGTCACAAACCTTTCTCCAAGAAGCCTTCAACAGCATAAGAACCCCAGGGTATCCCCCAGCCCAGGGGCTGGAGACATGTCCCAGGCATGATGTATCTTTGCGTTTTTGTTGTCTTGAAGGTAATTTCACCTTTTGCCTCATAACCTGCTTCATAGCTGCTTGTGTTAATATTGAAGCAGGATTTTTAATTACTCACTGAAGATGTTTGTTGATAAATCTAGACTCAAAAGTTGATAGAGAGTCTTACTTTTAATCTTGAACTATAGCCAAGCCCTAACCCCAGGGGATAAGATTACAGGAAATGTCCAATTTCTTTTTTGTGTTTCAACGTTTTCAGTCTCTTTTGATAATGCTACAGAAAAGTTAAATACATTTTTAAATGCAATATAGCCTGACATTCATATGTAATGTCTGAGGAAGGGCGTTCCCTGTATGAGTTCTGCCATGCTCATTTTACATATACAAGTGCAGTATATGTAGTAATCACATGAACATATGTGCATTTAATACTAACGATGATCATTAGTGAGTATCATTTTGTTTTTACCCTATGCTGGTGTTATAGAATATAGTCTTACATTGACATTTATTTAATCCTTATAAAACCCTTTGAGGGTTTATTATCCTCAGTTAATCAATGAAAAAACTAAAACACCAAAAAGTTAAAGCATCCTTCCTGGTGGGAGCGTCTCTAACGCCCTGTTAGCTTCTCAGCGCTCCCCTGGGACCTGGCTTTGCTGTAGTGTCACCCACAGGGCAGCTGCCTGTTATCACCTCAGCTGTTCCTTCTCTCCTGATTTTTCCTGAGGTTATCTGTGGCTGGTGGGGGAGAATGAGCTCCCGCATGTGTCCCAGCCGGTAGTGGCAGGGAAATCTTAGAACGAAGAGTGGACACCTGCCAAACCAGCAGTCATTCGCAAGCAAGTGTATATCGGCAGTCCCTGCGGCCTGCCTTGCAAGCCAGTGAAGTCCTGGTTCTCTCCAGTAGCTACTGCAGCTGCTCCCTGAATGGGTAAAGTCAGGAGAATGTTCTAGATCGGTAGATCTCAACCTTGAGCCAGCATTTATTAAAGCACAGGGCCTCCACCCCAGGGTTCCCAATTTATTATACACCATGCTGTGAAATTAGCAATCTAGAAACAGAATTTTGTTACTCACTCTGATAACTGGCATTGGGTAACTAGCAGTTCCCTAACCAATGGCTGGACCATGAGTTGTCCAGAGTCTAAAGTACCTTTCCGTAGGGTGAAGACTACAGGACGCTCCAGATTCTTATGCTCAAAGGCATAAAAGATTTTAGAGAATATCATTAATTCTGGCAATGAAACCCATTTCTCATTATGATGCTAATTAGCAAAGTTGGTGGCATTGCTCTAGCTGGGGATAAAAAATACACGTCGATGGCTGGAGTGTGACCTTTCTCAAAGGATGCTGGCTGACAGCCTCTGTCATGTGACTTCCAGAACAGGGCACTTGGGATTGAACTTCAATTAGCCTAGACTCACAGACTTGTAATACCACAAACCTGAGTGAATATTTCAGAAAAAATTACTGGTTCACCTTCCAGGGAAAGAATTTAATTAACAAATCCAAGGGGCTTTGTTGGTTCCCGCAGACCGAGCCTGAAATCATAGAGGAGACGAACGTGGACAGAGTGCACGAGCCCCGGGGCTACGCCCGGTCGCGGCAGGTGAGGGGCCACTCAGAGACCTCCACGCTGAGCTCACAGCCGTCCATCGATGAGGTGAGGCAGCAGATGCACGTGCTGCTGGAGGAAGCCTTCAGCCTGGCAGCCGCCGGCCACACAGGCCACAGCCGGCACCCGGACGCCTGTGGCTCCGTCCCGCACCTGCCCTACTCGGAAGTGGTGACCAGCGCTCCTGGGACCATGACTCGGCCCAGGGCTGGGGTGCAGTGGGTGCCGACCTACCGCCCGGAGATGTACCAGTACAGCCTGCCCCGGCCGGTAAGTGTGATGCACCTCCTCCCACCTGCCTGTCATCACTGGGTCAGCCCTGCCCCACAAGGTACTCAAAGCAGAGACTTCTAATGATAAACCAACTTGAGATTTAAAGCCAAACTTTGCGGGACTCTTGTCCCATCCTTCACCCGCGATCCAAAGCCATGCCTCTTATTCCACAATCAGAAGCACATACCTATGATCCAGCTCTTTGGAGTTGGAGGCCAGAGGATCATAAGTTCAAGTACTGCATGGACAACTAGTGAGATCCTGTCTCAGAATTTTAAAAAATAAAATAAAAAAGGCTTGGGATATAGCTCAAGACCAGTTCTTTGAGTTCAGTCCCCAGTACTGCAAAAAGTGACGGGGGCCTGGGGAGAGTGGGGCATTCCAGTGTTCAGTTCCCAGTGCCACAAGAAAGTCATAAGACATGGTGTATTGAGCCATACTACATTGTGGAATAAATTTCCATTCTCCTGTCCTCCTATAAAGGCCTGACCTTACTCTTCACTCACTGGTAGCTTCTTATACTTTAAAATGTAAGGCCCAATTTAAATGTCAGAAGGCATGACAGAGCCACTCGTGAAGGAGGTGGGCAGTCAGGTGGATAAGAACATAGGCTCTGAGCCAGGTGGCATGAGTTTGAATTCAAGCCCAGCCCTACCACGGACTGGCCTTAGAACTTAGGGAAGTCACTTAAATTCCATACAGAGGAAAGTAAACACATATGAAAAGTAAGCTACTTCCTAAAGTTCTTTCAAATGTTAAATGAGTTCATATATGTGAGGTAGTAGAAGGCCAGGTATACAACAATATTACAGAAGTAGTGGTCATGATTATTTCATTAGTAGTAATTCCTTCCGTGATTTTAAATAACTGTTTTAATTAGATTGCATTTCATTCATCCTGTCACATCTCTGTATGTCTCTTTCAGACGACAAGCATAGCTGGGTGACTCCTAGGCCAGACTAGACTGTGCATCTAGCATGCGTACCATCTACCATTGTTAAATCCCATGGGGATTACTCCTGGATAGAGCTTTATAAATTGTTACTGTTTATATAACTGTTACTGATTACATAAGTACACAATAAAAAGTAGCCTTATTGAGTGTTTTACCCATCCTGGCTACTGATCAAAAGTTCTTTATATGTTATTCACTCAGTTCTTATGACAAAACTCCAAGACAGGTACGGATTTTGGTTTTACACAGATGAAGAAATTGATACACAGCTTGTTCAAGGATAGCCAGGAAGGCGTAGAACTGAGACGCAGGGCCAGGCAGTCAGGCGTCAGAACCCATGTTCTTAACCAGCATGTCACACTGTCATGCATTTTGTTAGATCCTCCCTCCACCCATATTATTTCACTTACAGTGGATTATCCAAAGCACTCGAGGGCTCGTACCGCACCCTCCAAGTCCACGCTTGCTGGTACTTAATACTGTACTGTGTGGCTGCATAGGCACGTAGCCTGCACACATGTGTAAGTCTTTTTTGTCTTGCGTGTTTCCCATTCCTCCTCCCTGGCTGCAGGAATGTCTGCTCTTCCAGGTCCTGCCTCCCTCGTGGAATCTCTGTCCCTCACCTGACCTTCCTCTCCCCACACCACTCCTTGTTCATTAGCAAGAGAGCCCAAAGTTGGTTTCAGATAGTTGGTCTAGGAGAGGTGGCTGTTTCTGGGGTCACCAGTAGTGCAATGCCTATCTGTAGATAGGCAGGTTTAGAACTTTTGCTGTGGGCTGGAGGAATAGCTCAGTGGTTAAAGTGCTAGTCAAGCACTAAGTACCCAAGTTCGATTCCCTAGTATCATATAAGTCAGGTGTGGTGGCACATGCCTGTAATCCCAGCACTTGGGAGGCTGAAGCAGGAAGATTGCCTGGGTTCCATAGTGAGTTCAGGACCAGCCTGGACTACAGAGTAAGACCTTATTTCCAAAAAAAAAAAAAAAAAAAAAAAAAAAAATAGAACTTTCACTGTGCCCCTTCATTCTGGAGGGATCACATCCCAGGAATCTGACTTAAGCTGATGAAGCACACAACTGCCTTATTAAGAATTTGAGGGACTGGAGGAATAGTTCATTGGTTAAGCACTTGCCTAGCAAGCTCAATGACCTGAGTTCAATTCCCCAGCACCACATAAAGCTGAGCCTGGTGGCTCATGTTTATAATGCCAGCAGTCAGAAGGCTGAGGCAGGAAGATTGCTGTGAATTTGAGACCAGCCTGGGCTTCATAGTGAGTTCAGGACCAGCCTGGACTGTAGAGAAAGACCTTGTTTCATAAATAAATGAAGAATCCTGATTTACCAACCTTCAGTGAGTACAAAGTGATGAAGTTACAGGGCCACAGGACCACAACACTTGTGCTCACTGGTCACTAAGTTAATGCCAGTTTGGGATAAATTAGATATTAGAAGAACTAGTTGTCCTTAAAGTCATCTTCTCAGTTTGTGATATGCAAATTCAGAGTAGAAATAATAAAATAAGCACAAGACATCATTTTTTTATATCTCATTTTCTAAAATATGAGTAGAAAACAAAGGAAAATTCTCTCTCTGTTTTTTTTCTCTTGTGGGTGCTGGGATTGAATCCAGAGTCTTATAATGCTAGTCAAGTGCTGTACCACTGAGCTAGGTCCCTAGCCCTCAAAGAAATAATTTGGGTTTTTTGTTTGTTTGTTTGTTTGTTTGTTTGTTTGTTTGTTTGTTTGTTTGTTTGTTTGATACAGGGTCTCTTTCTGTATGCCAGGCTGATCCCAAATTGGCTGTGTAGCCCAGGCTGGCCTCAGACTCACAACAATCCTCCTGCCTCAGCCTCTTGAGTGCTAGGATTACAGGCATGAGCCACCACACCTGGCTTATGTGGTGCTGAGGAATCCAACCCAGGGCCTTACTAATCCTCCAGCCCCGGGAAAATTCTTAATATAAATATTTTTATTGTGGTAAAATATACATAACAAAAGTCATCATCATAAGTATTTTTGAGTACAAATGGCTCTTCACGTCCTGGTTTAAGTGTACAGTTCCTTACACTTAAAAATTCATACTGTTGGCAGCAAATCTCCAGAACTCTTTTCATACAAATTTGACTTCTCTTCCTCCCTCCCGGAGCCCTGGCAACCGCCATTCTACCATCCTACTTCCCATATGTAAATTTACCTTCTCTAAATATTTCATATAAGTGGAATTATGCATTATTTTTTATGATACATATATTTTACTTAGCATAATGCCCCCATATTTCATCCACATTGTTAGGTGCAGCAGGATTTCTCTCTTTTTTAATGATGAATGATATTCCTCTACTTGTATATACCACATTTCGTCTGTTTATTCACCTGTCAGTGGACACTTGGGTTCTACCTTCTGCCCTTTGTGAATAGTGTTACTATGGATACAAATGTACAAATTTGGTCCCTTTTCCATTATTTGTCTATCAGGAGAGTCACTGGATTCTATGGAATTCTGTTTGTTATTTTTTGAGGAATGGCCCTATTGTTTTCTACAGTGGCTGCATCATCTTCTGTTTCCACCAACAGTGCACAGGAAGTTCCAATTTCTCCACTTCCTTGCCAACACATGTTATTTTCTGGTCTTTTCTCAGTAGATGTCCTAATGAATATGAGACGATATCTTGCTGTAGTTTTAATTTGTATTTTCTTAATGGTTAGTGATATGGAACATCTCTCTCTGTGCTTGCTGGCAACTTGGGGACCCTCTCTCACATAATTTTAAAGGTAGAATAGACTTCAAGGCAATGATTAGATCTTAGGAATATGAGTTTGAATCCACATCAGAGAGCTTTCACTGCATTCCAAACAGTATCACCACTGTGGCCACCGCTGGTCCCAATCTCATCAGGGTAGATCTAAACAATTTTTTTTCCAGAAAGAGTTAGAAGCATTCTCACTCAGTCTTGCAAATCTGTCATCTTAAATACTTTCCCATGACAACCATATTGCAGTTTCTGAGATTACAGTGCTCTGTTAATTGCACATTAAATTAGTACCGGCCTTTAGAATAGGAGAGAATGTCCTTGCTGAGATTTCGCAAACACCCTGGTCTTACCAGGTCTATCTGCATCTCTCTTAAGTGTTTTTTTTTTTTTTTTGGGGGGGGGGGGAAGGGGGCCACAATATCCATTCTTTGCAGATTCCTGCTGACTACAGTGTTGTTGGCTCATCCTGCCTGGTCTCTGTATGGTGATCATGTCCCTGAAATTGATGTTTCCCTCACCCCAAAGTAGGATGATGCTCACCAGCCAAATGACCTTAGTGACTGCAGCTCTGAGCCTCAGATGCCTCCAGCAAAAAGCAGTGATGGTCGAAGGGCTGTAGTGAGGATGAAATGGTAATTTCTGCAAAATACTTAGCATGGTCCTGTCACCTCGTAAGTACCCAATACTTGCTAGCTGATATCAGTCAGAGTGCTGGGTGGGGATCCCAGTGCATCGAATTACTCAACAAATAGTGGTCATTATTATCAAGTTATTCTTAGCTTTTTATTGGACTCACTAGCCTTTCCCACTGACAGTTTTGAGGCCACAACTTCTCCTCTCTTAAACCCTTGTAAGACCATGTGTGGGTGCTCATTCTGAGGGTCTCAGATACACTTTCCCTTTGTTTGAACAACAAGGCTTGTCTGGCTGGAAGCCAGATTCTGGGAGTCCGTGATGAGGTCTGGGACTCAGAGAGAAGATGCCATGGCCTCTATTACATCTTAATTTAATAAAACCATCTTAAAAATTCATTGTGGGACATATGAAAACTCAGGTGGTCCTATGTGTTACATTTGGGGGTTTTGAGAGCTGTGCCAAGAAGGGCAAAAACGTCTGATCTATATTTTAAAACAAAGGCATCTGAAGTCGAAAAGGATTAAGACATAACACAGAGAGATGAGCAGTCACACCAGAGCACCATTAAAGGCCATTCTTTTTTATTAAGGTTTCTTTCTCCACCACCAACACAAGAGGACCTTATTTCCATGAAAGGAAAAAATGGTTAACAATGCACAGTGGAAATGATGCTTCCTAACTCCAGCTTATGCTATGATAATGTGGAAATCAACAGAAAAGGTGGCAATTTAGAATGATAACCATTATCACTCTTCGTCTTTCACAAAGGAAGTACTTCACACCCTGCTGGGGGGTAATTGGAAGCTGGTAGTTAAATACACAGGGCCAGCCTGGTGACATTTATATCATAGGAGAGGTTACTGCTGGCAGCTTGAGATTCCTGTCGTGCCCATTCAGGAGACTTTTATCATGTTTTACCCCTTGAATAGGCAAAGAAATTGTAATCAACATCTAATGACCGATCCAATTTCCCAGTAGCTGCAAAGGGTCTGTGCTAAGTAGAATGAAAATCCCCTACAACCTTCCTGTTGGAGAAAGAATGGGAGATTCCAGAGAAAGATGAAACATCTCCTTCCTCCAGCTTTCTTACAGATGGAATAAACAGAGATAATCTTCATCATCGTCATAATAGTAGTTGTCATCTATTAACCATCCATTGTTTACTGTATGGTGAGTGGAATGCTGTATAATCATTATCTCTAATCCAGCAACCATTCAGTGAGGTCATCTTTTTATCCCCAGTGTAGACAGTGAGGAAACTGAGGCTTGGAGAAGTAAAGAAATGTGCCCACGGCAGTCCTCCCTCGATATCCACAGGGATGAGTTCCAGTGTCGTATTAGCATTTAACTTACACATATTTTCCTATATACCTAAGCCATGTCTAGGTTCTACTTATACTACCTAATGCAATGTAAATGCCACAGAAGTAGTTGTCATGCTGTATAAGAAAAAGTCCGTATATGTTCGGGACAGATGCAGGGTTTCTTCCAAATATTTTCCATTTGTGGTTGGTTGGAAAGTTAGATGCAGCACCTGCAGGTACAGAGGGGCCAACTGCGTACTTTATTGAGTGGCAGGCCTGGGGTCAGAGCCAAATGCTGTTTAAGACCGAAGTCCACACTCTTTCCATCCCCTGGCCAAAGTGACTTATAGGGATGTCCCCAAGGCTATGATGAGAACTTGAATGTTCAAATTGTGGAATATGATCTTTGCATAAAGAAGCGGGTCCAGTGTGAGAGTTTTATCCATTTGTGTTATTAGCCTAGTAAAGGGAACATCTTCATGAGGGTAATGTTGAGAGTTTTACAGTCTTTTATCCTTTTCTTCCCTTAAAACAATCGCTCTCCCAAAACCCTTCTTAATGATGAAACACACAGACAGATCAGGTGTGAATTTGCATTTACTCCCACACCTGGATTCAAGAGACATTACATTGCTTCTGTTTTTCCAAGTCAAACTTGAATCTGTCCTGAGCTCCCATCTGGCAAGGTGGGAGGAAATTTTCCCAGGCTTGGGAGTGGGTGGCAGGTCCACATCAGTCCAGCACATTGTCTAGTTCTCAGGAGTCCTAGCAGGTTGGCCACGTTCCTACACCTGGCCTGACTGGCTTGGGGCTCTTGGCCTTTAGGCTACCCCAAGAGGTCATACCCCAAAACCAGCTGAGCACCCGGTATCTGACAAGTACGTATTCCAGTAAACTTAAAGACAAATCATCAGCTCACCCACAGTTTTAACAAGAAGCCTGCGTGGGAAGAGCCAGTAGGGAGACAGGAGACTAAGTCTGGAGAGCGTTTAGCCCACAAACTCAGGTGTGCGAGGAAAGTAACTTTGTTCTTCTGTAATCATCCCAGTCTTCTCATCTCAGACACTTCCTCTCTATTTTCTGGGGACCTGTGTGGTGCAGAGTATGGAGTGGGGGTAGAAGAAGGCTGGAGTATCTGGTCCCAGTTTTCTTTACTAACTGCTCTGGTTGGCATTGCTGAGAAATCTTTGTCCCCACGTAGTCTTATTAGTTGTTGGTCCATGCAGAGCACAGCTGTTTTCTTATTCTCTGGTTCATCTGCCATCAGAACCCAAAACAATCCCTCCCCTCCTCCCTTGTTTCAGTGTGGTATTATCACTCTGTGAGGGGAGAGGGTTTCTGTTTAATTGCAGATTCCTGAGCTTTACTAAAGGGGCACACAGGCCCCTTGTCTTCCAGATTCCCTAAATGTTAATGAAATATAGATTCTATCCTCCACCTCACCACCCAGGGTGAGGCAGGAGCAGATCCACTTTTCTAGACCATCAACCTCTTAGCTCTCTTGCCTCCCCTCCAGCTCTCCGGCCCTTCTTGCCCAGAGATTATTTGCCAAATCCAGAGGCAGAGTGGTCTAAAGCCCTTACTCCTGCCTGATCTTCTGTTCAGGGCACCAACTTTAGGTTCTGAACATGTTAAGATTTAAATCGTAGATGTTCAGAATTCTCCTTTCTTACCCTTCAGTCACTGTGGCTTATGAAGCTACTGTAGGAATTGACATTGGTCGTCACCAGTCTGCTGTGACCTTTTTTCCCAATGACAGGAAGGTTGGATGTCCTAGTTACTTGACACAGAAGCAGGGACCTAGATTCAAAGAACTGTGGAAGAAAATAATCTTGATTACTGTAACAGCCACATTAGAATATTCTGTCTCCGTTTGAAGGGGATCGCACTTATTGCATGCCTAGTATGTGCCAAATATTACATTAAAATACGCAATTAGTGTTTAAAACAGCCTTTGAAATCAGGATATGATGCTATAACCTTGTCTTTTGTTACATTTTTATTGCTGTGACTCAATACCCAACATCCACAACGTAAAGGAGGAAAGATTTATTTTAGCTCACAGTTTCAGATGGCCTCAGTCCATTCATGGGTGGCTGGTAATGGCGGAAGCAAATGGCGGCAGCTTAGTTGGAAGAAGCTATTCCCGGTACAGCATACATGAGGCCAAGTCAAGGAGAAAGGGACTGAGCTGGCACATACCCTTCCCGATCATGTCCCAGTCATCTGCCCCTCCCATGTCACATGCCTAGTGATGTGCCACACAGCATAATCTATAACCCACCCCTAATCCACCTCACACCTGTAAACTATGATCTGCCACACACCTGTCTTCCATCACACACCTGTAGTCCACAATATCCAAACACAAGTTTAAATCTTGACTTTGATCCTTCCCAGCAGCTTAGCCTCAAACAACCTAACTTTCCTGTGTCTGCTTTCTTATTATGTTAGGTTGTTTGAGGCTAAACTGCTGGAAAGGATCAAAGTCAAGATTTAAACCTGAGATTTGTCTGTCTCCCAAAATGTCTTACTGGGTTCAGAATTGTGAGGCAGTGTCCTGATTTGTGTGTGTGTGTGTGACTTTGGACGAGTCACTTCACCTCTCTGAACTTCAGTAACCCCATCTCTGAAGGGAAGGGGAGTGAACCCAGTGTCTCCTGAGGTCTTGGGAGCCTCCATAATCCTCTATCTGTAGCTGTTTTTATTGACAGATCAAAATAAGCCCTGGGTTTTCTTTCACCTTGGAGGCAATTACCCAGACCCTGCTTTCAACTAAGTAAGAACGATCATTCTAGAACAGCGGGCCCAGCCTTTTTGGAGCCATAGACTTGTTTTGTAGAAGACACTTTTTCCATCGGGGTTGGAGTGGTTTAAGGGTGATTCAAACACATTACATTTATTGTGTATTTTATTTTTTATTATTATTAGATCATAATATATACTAAGATAATTATACAACTCACCATCATCTTAATCTGTATTTGCAGCAGTATCACTACCTCAGCTCCACCTCAGGTTACCAGGCATTAAATTCTCATAAGGATCACACAACCTAGATCCCTCACATGCACAGCTTATGGTGGGGTTCACACTCCTGTTGGAATCTAATGCCACACTGATCTGACAGGAGGCAGAGTTCAGGTGGTAGTGTCAGTGATGGGGAGGGGCTGTAAATAAAGATGACGCTTCACTCTCTCACCAGGTGCTCACCTCCTGCTATGCAGCCCGGTTTCTGACAGGCTACAAAGTGGTGTCTGTCTCTGGCTCAGGGGCTTAAGGCTTCTATTCTAGAAAATTCTACCTTCTGCACCAGGATATAGAATTTCTATGACTGGGTATAAAAAAGTAGATATTGTTCTACCCAGAGAATCATGTTCAGAGGCAGAATGATGCCATGGAGGGCACCATGTGGAGGAGCCCAAGGGTGCCACTTGCTATGGGAAGACTGAGGTTTCTATTCTGCTCTGGGGCTAACCTGCTGAATTGGCTAAGAGTGTCTTCTGTGGTTTGGATCTGCAAAATTCCTGTGGCAGGACTGGGAGGACCTGGAACCTTTGAGAGGTGGGGCCTAGTTGGCGGGCGGTCTTAAGGTCACTGAGGTGTGCCATAAAGGGGATGAAGAGACCTTGGTTTCTTCCTCTCTTGCATTCCCTGGCCATGAGGCTAGCAGTTTTGCTTCACTGCATAATTCTTCTTTGTGGACTATCACAGACTCAAAGCAATGGAGCCAGCCCACCACAGACTGAATCTCCTAAAACTGTGAGCCAAGATAGACCTTAGCTTTTATGCAAACAAGTTGCCTTTAAATCTAGTATTATGACACCTCCAGTTTTGCTGGTTTTGCTCAGGGTCACCTTGGCTATTTTGGGTCTTTTCTGGTCTCATAAGAATTTTAGGAGGTTTTTTTTCTAGTTCTGTGAAGAATGTCATTGAAATTTTGATGGAGGCTGCAATGAATCTGTAGATCACTTTTAATGATATGGCTACTTTAAAATTAATTCTGCTAGTTGAAGAACAAAGAGTGTCTTTCCATATTCTAGTGTCCTCTTCAGCTTCTTTCAGAAGATAGGAGAAGGAAAAAAGATGAGAAGCATGAGTTAAACTTTGTGTTTTCAGAAAGCATTTCTAGATTCTCTCGTCAAAGAAAGCTGTGGCTGGGTCTTTATGATCCTGCCTACCTCTGCCTTTCTTTTATTTTCCTTTCATGATGACAAAAGTCCTTTCCATTGGCGACAACTCCAGTCCCTTACCTTTGAATAGTGCTTTATAGATTGCAAAATACGTGTGCCCACACTGATTTGGCTGTCCTCTCAGTACCCCTCTGAGCACAAGATCAAAGCCCCCACTTCAAAAGAGGACCCTAGAGTCCAGAGGTTACCTGATTTGCTTAGGGACTAAAGTCTACATAGCAGAACCTCCTTATCTATCTCCTGACTCCGAGTTCATTACTTTCCCCCATTAAACCTTCCTTCATGAGAAAGTAAAACATACTTAATGATTCATTCATTCATCTAATATTTATTGATCATCTTTTCTATGCCAGGACTGTATAAGGCATGAAGATATTACTGACATCAAAGCCCTTGCCTTTGAAGTCTAGTTGTTGGTAGGTAATAAATAAAGAAGCAACAATATAATGCCATAGTGGCCATTGCCATTATGAAAAGTAATACACAGAGAAGGTGGAGTTCTAGAGGAGCATGGGGCAAGATGAGTGAAACAAAGACTTTCTGAATGAAGCTGTGGAAGAACGTGGAGGTAGAAGGAACAACGCGTACCAGAGCCAGATGCAGAAATGAACTTGACTTGATCTAAGAATATTGAAAGTCTCTGTGACCACAGTAGCCTGGGCAAAGGGAGGAATGGAGAGAAGAAATAGAGGAGGTGGCTGGGGAACAGTGAGAAAGATCCAGGGAACGAAGGAAGGAAGGAAGTCGGTCTGGCCTCCTCCTTCTGTAAGAAGAAACTGTATGCTGATGGACACCACGTTCTAACAGATCCCTCCATTTTCTTGTGTCTTTCACAGGCTTACAGGTTTTCCCAGCTTCCTGAAATGGTCATGGGCTCTCCCCCTCCACCTGTCCCTCCCCGGACTGGTCCTGTGGCTGTTGCTTCTCTCAGGCGGTAACACGCTCTGTTCTTTGCTTTGTTTGGAATATCTGGAAGAGATTTAGCCCTGTGCTATTTGGTCCTGAGGACAGTAGTTCCAATACAGTTCCTGAACGCCCTGCCCACGCAGGGCACGTCACTGGTATAGACGACCATGTGCCTGAGCACTGGGAGTACTAGGCATTGGGGCCTTGGAGGTTTAACCAACTCTTGTGTCTTTATGAATACAAGATGTGATAGAAAAATATAGCGTATTTAAATTAAAAAATCATGATAATAAAAGATACATTGTCATGGATCCCTCAAAATATTCCCACTTGCTTCAAACATACTAACCCAATATTCTTGCCACTTCATTAAGCATTTCTGGAAGTACTTTTGTGAGTATCTCATTTGCACTGTTGTAGCCTCCTTGATGTCCTGAATTGATGAAATACATTTTCATTTCATGGTCATTTTGACTTTGGGAAAAAGCCAGAAGTTGCCCAGTGTCAGATCTGGTGAATAAGGTGGAAAAGGACAGCCTATCATGTCTTTACGAGCCTGTCTTTTCATTAGATGACACTTGGCAGCAGCATTCAGTACATTTTTTTATTACACCTCATAAAGACCTTCACAAAAGTGGGGTCCCGAATTACTGCAGGATGGTAAGAACAATGGAACAAGTATGTGGAGTATTTTGAAAGGAGCTCATGGCACTGTGCCTTTTGCTGTAATAAAATTTTAAATTCTAAACATTTTTTGTATTTTTTTACTATCCCTTGTAGAAGACCCTTAAGATTCCACAGGAGAAAATGCTGAAGGTCAATTACCTCATCACTTGAAAGCCCGTTTCCTTGACCTTAATGATGTGAAATGACTGACTCAGGCCACTGCAGTAGTGGCTCGAGGTGCTGGTGCCTCCTGCCTTGCTTACACTCTTGAAGACCCTTAAGCCTGAGATCTGAAAGATCAAGTAGGAGTGTGGCCAGATGCCCAACCCAACTCTTGACTTAAGAGGGAGATGCTGGAAATATATGAACTCAGGTGTCTCAGTTGAACACATATGCTAAACATTCTCTTTGCTCTATCATCATATAGCAAATATATTTTTAATAAAGATGGTCAAGAAGTACAAAAGCCATGAAGTGCTGGAGATAAGACTGATGTCACTGGTGCTGTGGGGTACACATAGGTCCTGGCCCTCCCTCTGCAGCCCCCTTCCAACATGCTAGTCACACTCCATCAGTGGACTTCATGAAGATGATGAAAAGATATATGAGCTCCCCAAATGGATTAGCATATAGAGCTGTGTAGGCATCCCTTAGTGTCAATGGAGAGTGGGGGAGGATGGGAATCAGCCCACCAGGACGCTGGTCCTTAACCTTGCAGGGATCCACTGCGTAACCCCAGGCAGCTTCCCTTGCCCCCCTGGCCCTGGCTGGATTCTTTATCTGTACAGTGAGAGGGATGGCCCTTAATGACTCCAAAATCTATAGGATTCCTCCAAAGAGTAGATGTAGCAGAACCTGGGAAGGGTCTTCTGGACCATCTGGACCTGTAGCAGAGGCCTTGGAAGATGATGTGGGAAGCCAGGTTGTGGGAGCAAGCAGAGGTGAAGAGAGAGAGAGGGAGGCATGGAGGGAGATACCCCCCACCTGGGGCTGCCAGCACCCCCCTGCTGTACAGTGGAATCAGCGCAGCTCCCCACTAGGGAAGACTCGGGCTTCTGGGTTACTCGTGGGAGTTGGATCGGAGAGCCTCACAGCAGCCATTAGCGGCAGGATTGTGGACACTAGCATTTCGTACTTCTTCTCTCGCCGGCCTATCTCCTCTCTTGCCCTTGTCTACTACCTGCTGTCCTTGCCAAACGACAGAGAGTCACTGTCCTTCAGACAAACCCAGGGAATGACTGACTCGGGCCACTGCAATAGAAGGGCTGCACCGGGCCTCAGGTGGCAGAGGCGCACAGGCCTCTGACAAGGAAGGAACCTTCGAGTTGAAGTTGTCCGCAGCTTAAGGACTGAGGAGGAAACTGAGGCATAGCAGGGAAGTAATGGACCAGACCCCTGCCTCCTGTCCTCTCCTCTGCAGTGACTCTGCTTTGACTGTGACAGCCGTGTCTCTGTCAGGAAGGCCCTATGGCCTGGCAGCCTGCCACAGACAGTAGCTGCCTCTTCTTCCCTCCCAGTTTAGTTTTTAGTTTAGTCCTTCGGTGGCATCCTGCCAGGAGAGCAGGGTCTGGTCTAAACATCTGGGCTATGTGCCCTTTATATGTGGGCTAGCAGCAGCAACTAACATGAGCCCCCTAACTCTAGCCTTTCTGGGGTCACCTGTTCAGGTGTCAGCAGGGCAGTGTCTTCGCACCCTTCCTCCAGACAGAACTCTCATTGGCTGCCAGTGATGTCACCACCTGCTAGGCCCACCATCCCCAGCTAACATCCAGCACTAATTGCTTTGCTTCTTTAATGTGGAAATTAAATGTTTTACTACCCAGAATCGCTAGAGCCACCCTTAGGGGAGAAGTGACCTTAAACACCTAAAAGTAAGTCCAACTCACATCATCCTATGGCTGCTACAAGTCTGAGCTCCTCCAGCCCTGCTGGTCCCCCCAGAGTCCTTTTGTTATTTGAGAGTAAATCCAGTCCTGAGGATCTCAGCCTTGTGTGGCAGCAGCCCAGCCCAGGTGATAGGGCCTGTGCACCTCTGCCACCTGAGGTCCAATGCAGCCCTTCTGCCCTGCCCAGGTCCACTTCAGACATTGGCAGCAAGACCCGAATGGCCGAGTCTACGGGACCTGAGCCAGCCCAGCTGCACGACAGTGCCTCGTTTGCCCAGGTGTCCAGAGGTCCCGTGTCTGTGCCACAGCTGGATCAGTCAGCTTTAAATTACTCAGGTGAGCAAGAAGAGAACAGGAAGCGGGCCCCCAATCCCCTACTGAGCCATCCCTTCTCCTGGCCTCCTACCTGCCACCCTCAGGAACTAAAGCCATTGTGTTTCTAGATCCCCCGTGACTTCCCAGCTCTCACTGGAGCTCCTGTACAGTCTTCCAAAAGATCAGCAATCAGGCAAAATATCAAATTCTGCTGGAGTCAGGGTGATTGTTAACATGTTGCCATCCTTCAGTTTGGTGGGGTCCGTTGTCTGTCTGAAGTGTTACACACAGCCGTCCATCCCTCCCTCACCTCGCATCCCAGCCCCTACCCAACCTGGTCACGCACAAGCCCAGCGGGTAGGGTGCCAGCTGGGACTGCAGAGGTCGGAAGATCCCCAAGCACTGCCAGCCCGTGCTACGTTTGGCGAAAGTGGAAGAAGTCTTCCCTTCCCTGGGCAGTACAGACCCCACCCTGGGGAAGAATGCAGGCCGGGCTTCCGCTCCACTTGGTCCCTACGCCAGCAACCCGAGCAGGACACCCCTGCTGCTCTCTGCACAGTGGTCTGGGGCAAGTTCTGCAAAGAAGGAGGGCCAGAGTCACTTCACCTCCCTGCTCATTGTGGCTGCATTACCTGGAGTTCCAGCCGTCGTGGCCAGGGGTCACCAGCCCTTCTGTATGGAGCCACATGGGTGTCACAGCCCAGAGCGCGCCTCGTTCAGTCCGATCTGACTTTGCTATCGTATAGGCCCGGGAGATCTTCAGGTGAAACTGACTCGTCTGGCTTTCAGGGCACCTGGAGCCCAGAGCCCCGCATCCTCCACCCTCCCTGTCCACTTCTCCCATTCCAGGTAACACAGTGCCGGCAGTGTTTGCCATCCCAGCTGCCAACAGACCTGGCTTCACCGGCTACTTCATCCCGACGCCTCCCTCGTCCTACCGGAGCCAGGCCTGGATGTCCTATGCCGGCGAGAACGAGCTTCCGAGCCAGTGGGCCGATTCGGTGAGACCCTTGCGGATCTGTCCTGGGGGTCACCTCCCTGGCCCACTTTTGGGGTGGGAGACTGAGACAGGGCATTTGGCTCACTTTCTTTCTTTGATTATTTTAGTGCCAAGGACCAAATCTAGTGCCTCAAGTTGGCAAGCTGGTGCTCTGCCACTGAGCTAAGTCCCCAACCCCCTTCCCTGGTGTTTGGTTATCTCAGCCCCCCTCCCTAAGCAGATGGCTAAAGTCAGCCATTTTAAAGGAAGCAGTGCACTGTCCTTTGGTAGATGAACTTGAGACAGGTCTTCTAACAGATTCTGCTTCTTCCTGCCTAGCAGGGTGACCTTGATGAAGTAAATTTTTATAACAGCTATCACCTGTTGAATATTTTCTGTGTACCAGACACCATGGTAGGTGTTTCCTGTACACTATCTTATCTAATATCAACCATAAGCCCGCTGTGTAGGTACTGTTATTCCCGTTTACTCCCATTTTGCAGGTAGAAAAACTGGGGCCTCATTCAGCGATGTGATTTGCCTAAGCCCACACAACCAGTGAGGTGCCAGAGCCAGAATTTAAACCCACACATACCTAACTCCAAAATGCTCATTAAATTTGTTTCTTTCAGCCGCTCGGTTCTATAAAATTGCATATTAAAAGTCAGCAAATGAAGAATTAGAAACCCAAGACTGAAATTACCAGTCTCAGATCCTGAGCCTCTGTTTTTCCTCCATTTTTATTAGTATGCATTGGTGATACACAGTGGTTACATCAAACTAGAGAATTTGGTGCACGTACCTATCCCACTGGCTCCATATTCCCTTCCCTTCCCCCTTCCTCACCTCCGGCCCTCTCCTCGTCCCTCCTGCCTCCCAGCGTCTTACCCACTTGACTCTATTGTTTATCTATACTCTGGGTATCTCAAATTAGAAAAACCATGTGATATTTAATCTTTGGGATCTGATTCACTTCACTGAGTGTAATGGTCTCAACTTGTATCCATCTTCCTGCAAATGACTCAAATCTACCTGTTTCTGTGGCAGAGTAGAGTGGCGCTCCATTGTGTGTATACTACATTTTCTTATCCATTGGTCTATTGGTGGATATTCCAGAACCTTCCATGATTTAGCTATGGTTCATTGTGCTGCTGTAATTGTGAGCCTGCACTTCACTCTGTTACACAGTGCTTTTAACCCTTTTAGAAAGATTCCCAGAAGTATCCCGGAGTCAAATGGTATATCTGTTTTCAGTATTTTTTAGGAATCTCCAGGATGCTTTTTTGTAATAGTTATGCTAGTTTGCAGTCCCACCAGCAAGGTAACAGTGGGGTTTTTCCCTGCATCCTTGAATTCTTGATTAAAGCCATTCTCACTGGAATAAGTTGGTATCTCAGTGTTGTTTTGATTTGCATTTCTATAATGGTTAACGATGTCAAACATTTTTTTCATGTATTTGTTAACTATTTGTACTTCTTCTGAGAACTGTCTATTCATTTCAGTTACCCATTTTTTTTAATTGGGTCTTTAATCCGGAGACTTCTGGCCAAGGCTTAGCTTGCCTTAGTCTCTTGGTTTCTTCTTTCATTAGGAATACATGGTATAGCCCAAACCTACTTGATATTTAAACCTGCCTTTGGAATCACCTATCAAGGGTCATCATATCTAGAATTTAATAAAAAACAAATCTAAGCTAATGATAGCGGTTGTCTAGTTCCTGGGCTAGATCCCTCATCATGAATGAGAAAGGCCACCCTAAACCTGAGGGTCCCCTGTTGTTCCAGGTTATTTTACTTATTAACCCCAGGATTTAGAATTAATCCAACAGTTTGAAAATATCTTGTCACCAGGGTCTGGGTTGCCACCTGTCTTTGTCCTCTTCCTGGGGTCCCTACTGCCTACCCTACTCCTCCTTCCTGCAGTAGTGCCACGTTTAAATGACTGTGCCAGGGGCAGTCCTCTACAGAGTAACTTTCCTATTGGCCAGAGCTCACACCTTTGATTTCCAAAACATTTTAAAATATATGCCATCTTACATGAAATATTTCTGGTCTGAATACTGTCCTTCCCTCTCCTTCTTTTAGAGGGGAAGAAAGAGAATTTAATTCATTTATGTGAATGATTACGCCTCCCTGTGGTGCCTTACTGTACTAACCTGGCGTTTGTAGGATGGTCTTGCATGGTTCACAAGATTATCGCCCATTTGTCAAGTATTCCCAAACTACTGTAATTTTTGGAGTTATTACTACAGCGCAGTATGGATTTTCTTTCCCTGCTCTTGCTCCCAGCTGGCCCTTTGTGCTACTGTCAATGTCCCCACTTCCAGTGATACACATCCTTAAATGTGCTTTTCCTAATGTGCTAGTATTTGCAAACAAAGCATGGCTGGGCTTAGTAAGTTGTTTGTAAAGCTGGAGTAACTGAGCTCTAAGAAGGGAGCTATAGAGGGACCCTCTGCTCCTCTCCTTTGATTGATAGAGACCCGCCTTTCTTTCTTTTGTCATTCTCTGCTTTTCTAAACAGTTGAAATCAGTGGACATGATTAGATCAATTCAGAGCTTGACTCCATAAAAGCCTTAAGGTCTGAAAATAACGCCTGTACTTTTCAGAAAGTAGATATTACTTAATTTGGACTAACCATGCAGTTGCTGCTGCTTTGACAGCTTGTCCACTGTGTGCCCAAGCATGGAGCAAGCCAGGTGATTTATGGCATTTGAGAGACAGGCAGAAAACTTGGCGAGACCAGCCATCAGCTTGAGAAAGACACCCCGCAGGGCATAGATAGTGTACCCCCTTCACATCACTGTGAGAAAGAAAGGACTCCACCATCATTTGGGTGTCTACCTCCCTGATTCCAAAGCTTCTAGAGTAAAATCATCTAGGTCTGGGATGACAAGTGGGTTTCATCTGTGGAGTTAGATGGGGAATTATTGGGAGAGGTGTCCAGGTTCAACAGGAAACTGCTGTGACCAGTTGTCCATGCCCACCATGGGTGCTGACTAGGGAAGCAGTGGTATTTGCCAGTCCTGAATTTTAGGCAGCAAGGCATGATGGCTCCTTCCAGAGCTACTATAAAGGACGAAGATCTTGTTATCTCCTCATCTTCCCTGCTTCGGCCTTGCTTCTAAATGTGACTCCAAGGCCATTTCCCTGGAATCAGCTGTCTCTTGCCATGTACAGCCACAAGCTTCAAGACAATGACACAGAAAAGGGGGTCATGAGAATTGAACATTGACCTTGTTAGCTCCAGCACATGCAGTTAGCTGAATCTGAAATGCAGGACACAGCAACTATCTTTTTAAAACATGTGACACCTGCTGATTGTCCTTCAGTGACTTCCAGTGTCCCCAGAACTCTGGGCTGTGAGAGACTCCCAGCGCTGTGCTTTGCACAATTCTGAGCTCTAGTGTGTAGCCATAGCAAGAGAGACAAAGTCTTGCATTGGCAACGTTGACAGCCTGAGACCCCCTAAGACCTAGGTGATGGCATCAGGAGCAATGACTGTCATCGTAGAAAAACTACATGGAAACATCAGGGTCCTTCGGCTGTCATCATGCCCGGGAATATTCCTGATAAAAGAAAACTGGAGCTGAGATCTGAAATGTGCATCCCACGCCCTGGCCTTGGTTCTTGGTGGATGTAATCACCTCTGCATCCTCAGTTTTTGTGGCTGATGACGTGGACGATCCAATTCTAGTTCTTTTTTTTTTTTTTGGATGCAAGGGAGACCGTACCAGCTCTTATGCATAGAGATCTGCCATTAGTGGCTATTTGTCACTTTTTCTTTGCTAGGTTATGTGGGGACATCATTGTTCCAAACGCAAACTTAAAGACACAGATCCAGTTATTCCTTCCCTTGGCTGAGTCCTCACCAGCTCTTAGTGGACCATTGAGGAAGCCTCAGAAAGTGTCCCTCCTGCCTCCTACCACCTCCCATGGACCCCCCTTCAGAGTGTCTGTCTTAGTTACTTATCTTGTTGCTGTAACAAAATACCCAACAACCACAATTTAAGGAGGAAAAGATTGTTTAGTTCCATTTCAGAAGGTCTCACACATTCCATTTGTGGGGCAACCGGCAACAGTAGAGGAATGTGGCAAAGACAGAGGCTGGAGAGCCGCTCACCCCACTGCAAACAGAAGCCAAGTAAAGCAAAAGCAAAGTGAAGTTTGCAGACTCAGGCAAGGCCAGAGTCCTCCCGGGAAGAAGCTGTAACAATGTTTCTTCTTTTAATAACCTTAAGCTTCCAGTTGGGCACTCCCCAGTGTGGGTACCCCTCCCACTTCCTTGCCCATAGTTCAACAACATGTAGTTCCAAATACGTGAGGCCTTGCGGGGACACTCAAGATCTCAACTATAGCAGTGTCCTATCTAAAAGACAGACTTCTCTCAGCACCTGGCGCCCAGCAGTGGTTTCCGGACCAGGCTCAGCCATGCATCTCAGAAGCAGGCCTCCTTGGGCGGTGCTCTGAGAACATCCAGCAGCAGCAGAGGCGAAGGCTGCTTTCCTACCATATATCCCCCACCCAGAGCTCAGGAATTATTGCCCGGCACCGTTGCCATGGTCTGAGTGTTTATGTCCACCTGTCCCACTGGTATGTTGATCCTATCACCTCAAGGTGACAGGTGGGAGGTGAGATCTTTGGGAAGCCATTAATTAGGTCATAATCACAGAGCCCTCATGAGCGGGATCAGTGCCCTCCTACAAGATGGCCCTAAAAGCTACATTGTTGTTCCACAATATGAGTAATCGTGAAAAGACAACTGTCCTGAGCCAAAAGGCAGCCTCCCAGTAGGCACCGAATATGCCAGCGCCTTGATCTGGAATTGCCCAGCCTTCAGACCTATGAGAAATACATGCCTGTTGTTTACAAGCTCCCTGGTCTGTGGTGTTTTGCTATAGCAGCCCAAGTGGAGTAAGAGCCGTCCTGTTCCGCGTTCTTCCCAAGCCCAGATGAGCATGTCTCATAAGGAAGCAAATGGGCCACATACCTACAAGCATGACCCATAAAACGGGTTGTGGCACGTACTCCCTGAGCTGGCATTCAGATCCTCTCAGGACACCATTCTCTCCGTGCCCTATAGGCACCCCATGCCTTTGCACTTGCTTTTCTGTCTGCTTAGAGTGTCCCTTCTCCCTCCTCTTCCTGGGAAAGGACACGTCTCTGCTGCCTCGCCTGAAAACTGCCTGACTTCCCGCCACCACGCCTTCCCTGCAGCACCCCGTGCCTGGGTCACCCACGGCCACTCTGCAGCATTCCAGTCGACATCGTGGCCTATGGAGGTCTTTGTGGATTAAGCTGGAACAGCACCCCCACACGTGGGCTGGTTTCTGTGAGAGTCACTCATAATTTCCAAAACCATGACTTCTTAGTCCTAGAAGCTTCCATATACTTAAATGTAGAATGATGTGTATTCCATTTTTAATGAAAAGTGTTTTTTCAAGAAATCAAGGTCATATCCTAATCTGAGACCTTGTAGTACAAGGATTAATTCCCAGCCCCTGGATCCAGCTACCTGTCTAAACCATGTCTCAGTTTGCATGGAACCTGTGTCAGCTAGTCTGTTTCACTCTTTGCTTCACATCTGTACAGTGAATAATAACAAGGGCTGTAGGTATTGCTCAGTGGTTAAAGCACTTGCCTAACATACTCAAGGCCCTGGGTTTGATTCCCCAGCACTACATAAAAATTAGGTGAACATTGTGGCACATGCCTGTAATTCCAGCACTTGGGAGGCTCAGGTAGGAGGATTTCCTTGAGTTCAAGACCAGCCTGGGTAACATAGAACCATGGTGAGCTCCGGACTAACCTGGACTAAGAAGTAAAACCCTGTCTCAAAAAAAAGAGAGAGAGAATAATGATGCCTCCTGGGTGGTTGCTTTGAGAATTAAGTGAGATGGTGTGTGGAGTAGGTATTGCAGAGGTCTCAATGGATGTTAGCTGTTATTACTAACAAACCCTGGCCTGGCGTGGTGGCATATAGCTATAATCCAAGGCAGAGGCAGGAAAATCCTATACTCAAATCCAGTGGAAAACATAGTGACACAATCAGACCCTATTTCAAAATACAAAATAAAAAAATTGGGGGATGTATGTAGCTCAGTAGAAGGCTGTGGGTTCAGTGCTCAGCATTGCAAAGATCATTAATTACATCTGCTGAGCTCTGGGTAACCAACCATTCTGTTTTCCGGAATGTGCTTAAATTAATAAGAAAACCAAGTAGGTTTCAGGTTAGACTCAGATATAGTCCTGGTGTTTTCAGAAAGGATTAAAATAACCAGCACATTTAATGAGACCAAATTACCTATTTTTTTTAATAGACTGAGTCCAAGTTTTGTATCTGGGGAATGATACTTGGCTTCCACTTTCTTCTAACCATTGTTCCTTAGGGCCCTCTGGCTTTTAGTATCAAATATGCCCTGTGACTTGAGTCTCACCCTAACACCAGGCCCTTTCCTTCTCTCCCACCATGCTTCGCAGGTGCCCCTCCCTGGGTACATCGAGGCCTACCCCAGGTCGCGGTATCAGCAGAGCTCACCCTCCAGGCTCCCGCGCCAGTACAGCCAGCCAGCCAGCCTGCACCCCAGTCTGGAGCAGGCACCTGTGCCATCTGCAGCAGCCTCGCAGCAGAGTCTGGCAGAAAACGACCCATCTGATGCTCCCCTGACCAATATCTCTACTGCAGCCCTGGTGAAGGCCATCCGGGAGGAGGTGGCCAAGCTGGCCAAGAAGCAGACAGACATGTTTGAGTTCCAGGTCTAATGACTTAGCCCTGTGAGACTCTGCACTTTGGACTGTGAGGAAACTGACTTGGAGTTTCTCACACCTAATGTGTGGGAACCTGAGACACTGACAATGGGCGAGTCTTTCTCACCCTCAGTTTCTGAAAAGATGAACAATGGGGCTTCTGGGAAACAGGAAATCCATGAATGACTTGGATTATTGGTTCATGCAGCTGAGAATGGCTCACAGGTCCCTTCTTGGGATCATGGGTTCCTTATTCTGTTCTATTGAATGTCTGAACCGTGGGGGTATTTCCCTAAGGAGCCTGAGTTACAAGAGGTACTCTAATCTACAGATTGCTGTCCCATGCCACATTTTAATAAATCACCAGAAGGGGGAGAATATAGCTCTGTCTTCGGTGACCTTTGCATGTTAACTCTTTCTGTGTTAAAGGCAATGTAGGAGTGTGAAATAAGTCCCAGACTGTACTCTCTCATTCAGCCATGACCGCGATTGCTAAAATCATCTCTAGTCTATAAAGGAGACACTGACTCCAGCCAAGAAATCTGAGTCTCTTTGCTTTTAAAGGCTCATATTCAAAGTCAAATGAATTGGATGGAAATCAGTACCCATGGCTGCACCTATAAATAGTCCTAACTTCTCCCTCCTGCACCCTTGCCCGCTCCCCCCGCCTCCTTAAAGGCTGAGAAAGAAGATAAGCCCCAATGGTGGATTTGCGTTGAAGGGCTTTTTAAAGGTGTTGTCATGTTGGAAATAGAATATCCTGCAGGTTGAGATCTAACTGAAAGAGGATCGGTGCTAAGAGCTTTCAGGATCCTACAAAAGAAAAACAGGTATTTGGGGAAGTTTTTCTTTGCCTGAATTGAAGGTGTCCTGAAAATGGAGCTTCTCTGTTAGTGATAAAAGATACATCAACCTTTGCAAAAAAAAAAAAAAGTCTCAGTGTCTTCGACATGTGTGTCCAGCCTGTGCTGCCACAGGGTGCCAGAGGAAATGCTCGTTGGTTCCTGTTAGGAATGTGGGCAGCAGATTCACAGTGGTACCAGGCTGTAGCCTCGGTATACAGGAGCTTCTGAATATAGAAAGATCTGTCAGTTCGAGCTTAAATGTAAATAATCTTTTCTAAAGTAAATTGGTTCACCAGTTCTCCGCGGTCAGTGGACACAGGAGGACATTTGCTGAAATGGCAGGGCTGCTGCCTAGTGACCATGATGTTCCGCGTCACCGCCTCTGGAATGGAGAGTTGGCCTCCGAGCTCTGGGTAGAAGACATTGCCCCACAAATTGGAGCTGTAGCCACTGGCTCCCGTCAACGCAAGCTGAACAGCTCCTGACTGCGTGGCACGTACAGTATTGGCGCACTTGGTGGTGATTGGCGTACGAGCTCCTCCTGTCCTGCCTTCACCCATGCCTCATCCAGCTTCAGCTGTCCCCATTCCTTCCGATCCCATCTGTCCATTGTCCTCATGAGTTTCTTTGGTCTTTACTGAAAGAAGAAGGTGGAAACAGAAAAGCTGAAAGAGGAGTAGTCATGGAACTGGCTAGGATGGGAGATTCAAACTGTCAAAGCACAGACTTTTCCACGAAGCTATTTTTATTCCCCAATGGCCAATTGCCCTTTCTGGAATGTTCAGAGAAGACGTGTTATGGAATCCCCAAACACGTCTCTTGTTTGGATGATATTAGGTAGTGTCCTTTTAGTATGCAGGTCGATCTTTCATAGTGTTAGTTTTTTGTTACTTAAAAAGAAATCAGCTATAAATAAAATGTATTTTTGTAATTTCCATGTGTATATATGGTATATTTCTACCAATGGCCAGTTAGCATCCAAAACCTAAATCAGCTTGCAAAAACACTGTGGACAGTGCAAGATTTTATTGACGGATTAACACAATGCCTGTGTCTATCCAAATAGGCAAGAGATGCACTTGAATGAACAAAGAGCCAAAGAAACTCAGCCTTTTCATGCAAACGGTATGAGTCTGATAAAGTCAGCTACATTGTCCCGCTTTACCAATAGTATCAATAATTCATCAGTGCAATGATATCAACCCAGTGCTTTGTCTACTTGGTAAATGCCTGGAAATACTGTCTGTGAAAATGATGTTTCAAGGCCTTAGTGTCATTGAAATATATGTACGTGTTTCAAAAGACAGTGTCTGAGCTTTGGATGGTCCATTGACTTGCAGATCATGATTTGCAGGAGTGTGGCCCCAGATTGCTAAGAGGATGGAGCTACAAATCCCTTCAGTCTTTGCAGAACTCTGTGAGACATTAAGTCCATTGAGAAAAGTAAAACACAGCATGGTAAATCGGCCAGTCTCTTAAGCTGGATACTGTGGGTTTGGAAAAGTATATGCAAGGAAAACCTTAAACTGAAAGGAAGTTAATGTGCTTATGTGTTCCCACCAGAAGGGAGAGAGCTGCCACTTGTCGATTTTCTGGACTACGATGTGGTTCTTTCTCTGAAGAGTCTCCTAACCTCATGGAGATGGCAGATACCGGGATAGGTGACTCTGAGAAAAGGCAGATGGCAGAAGGTACCTCATGGAAGTGAAAATAGGGCTCCATGAGAGCTTTAAGGAGACAGCAATGAAGTCAGTGTTCATCGTGGTCCTCCAGACAGTCACAGAAGCCATAAAGGACATCAGTGACCTTGGAGGAGGATACGGAAGTCCAGAGAGGTGCAGTGACAGTCCCAAGGATGTTCTCCAACCTGCCGGTGAATGATCCGGCCCTCTCTGCATTTTCCATGCTGCCTGCACACTTGTCAGTGACACGGTTCTTTAATTGTGCCCAAAAGTTTAAAAAATAGACGAGGGTCATATGAAGGACTTCATAATGCTGTTGCCAAGAAACAGGATGGTTGTACATATGAAGAACTTCAGATACAGTGTATAGAGGACAATGCCTTTGTTGCATAATAAATTTTCTTGGGAGGACACTGGTTCTGATGAGAGTTTTCTGCATTTGTGTGAAAGAAATGTATTTTGGCTTTTGACAGAGCACCATCAAGGAAATAATGTCCTCAAATGCTGTGAGAGTGAATTCCTCTCTCAGCACCGTGAATCCAGACATTCATGTGGGAATGCGCCAAAAGCTTGTCATGGTAAGGTCGCCGGTGCCATGCCCTGAGTTGGGGCAGACAAACCAGGCCCATTGTGAGGCTTGGTACTTGGTTTGAGATTCGTGCAATAGCAAGACGGCACATGTTACCTGTGGAATAAGAATTTGCCTCCAAAATCAAGAATATATGAGATTCAATTCTCCAGTCCCAGGAGAAGTTAAATTGTGCATTTGTTATTTTAATAACCCAGCTAAAGGACATGTGGTTTCTTATAGTGGCTGCGACCTTCGGGATAAAAGAAGTGTCCTGACAATCTTGATGGAAGGAAAAAATTGTTAGATGTATAATTAGAAAAGGAAATCTGAGAGAGAATGCAGAATGGAAGAGGTAAGGAATTTAAATCCATAGTTAAAAGAAATGTTTTTTCTAATAGGGAGAAATCAAAACAGCAGTTCAAAAAGTTAAAATATTGGTTACAAACAAATGAGTGTCTTTTTTTTTCCCCGCATAGCACCTAAGTTCTGAAAGTTCCCTAAGTAAACTATTTTTAAAGTTTGAGGGTAAGATTTGAACCTAGCCCTCATTTCCTTTTACTACACACTAGAAAATAATCTGACTTTCCTTACAAAACACAGCCCAAGATTCACAGGTGACGGTAACAGTTAAACTCGGAGTCATGACTGACTGAAGTCTAAATGTTAGAAGTTAAATTCTGGCATTTGGTCCAACCTCAAAGGTTGTTAAGACAAGGAACTTTGCAGGGATGCCCACTCACACTTGTTCGGGTTCGGGAGTTGGCCGAAAGAATACAGGGACATTTCATAGAAACAAAAGGCAGTTCCCTGTGGGGCGAAGGGAGGCAGCTGCCCGCGCTCAGGCCCTTGCGCCTGTAGTGCTCTCTGTTCTCACGGCCTTGCATCTGTGTTCTGCTCCACATACTGCCCAGTCTCTTGCCTCGCTCAGCCAGCCAGCTTTCTCATTAGTGTGATACAGCTGTCAGACCCACCCCAGGACCCACCTGCTCCACACAGCCTTTGCCTCTTGGTGCTGCTACTCTGACTAGCCTCCCTGTCCCCCCATCCGGTTAAATTCCTGAGAATCTGATTGGTCGAGCTCATCTGCCTCTGTAGGAGGCAGGGTCCTATCGTAGAGGCATGGAGTCCCGGATTGGCCCTTTCAGCAAGGACTTTTATTGGGGTTAATACCCAGAGGAAGGAGCATGACTGGGTAGGACCTTTAAAAGTGGAGTGGAACTGACTGGTACTCCTGGAATGCCACCAGAAGCTGCCCTCTCAGAGTGGTCTCTGTGGATACTGCCACAGAGAGGGAAGCGCAGGTGAGAAGGTAGGTACTTGAATTCTGGTAGACTGGCCAGAACTGCCCCAGCCACTTCCTACCCCAACACCAGTTATTGAATACCGCTGCTGTGCCTATGATGGGATTTCTGACTAAGGCCCAGTTAGCACAGTGTCTTGCTCAACAGATAATAAATATTTGTAAATTGAGTTGCATGATCTTAGCTCAGGTGCTATTAATGTGGCTCACGGCCACACTCTTGCATGGATGAGAAACCAATAAGCCTCTCAGTAGAGTCTTTTGAAACAAAATTGGTTTCAAGTGAAACTGATATTATAGTGGCTGCGACCTTCGAGATAAAAGAAGTTAGTATCTTGACAATTGATTTCTTAGGTGAGTTGTTAACAGAGTGTTAGCTGGTGGTAAATGTTGGAAGGTAGGGAGTTTCTGAAAAGGAATATTTAGAAAATAATTGTGTCGGAAACAAATTTTCCTAGAAGATACTGAGTTGCTTCAATTCTGCAAGTCACAAAATAAGGAAATGTTTGATAAGACAGAATTCGTCTCCAGAGGTCAAACTCATACTTTTGTGAGGGCCATTATATTAGAAAATCCAGAAATTAACTATTTTCCTTTTACGACCTAGGTTAGACTTCTGTACGTTGTGGAGGGAGGCCATCAATGTATTTCACCTAAGTTAACTTTGGCCCCACCTTTACCTCATCCCATCCTAAGGTCTGAACTCATCTCACACACAAATTGAGTGGAGAAAAAAAATTATGCCAGACAGAAGAAAATGTGTGGACTGGAAATTTTAGAAAAGTGTAAATATTCTAAATATTGAGCGACTCACTTTACAGTAGTCTCTAATTTGTCATCTGTCAAATGGGTGTAACAACATCTGTACTTTCCACCCCCACTGACGATTGTGAGGAGAACGTAGCACAATGTATCTGAAAATGGTTTGAAAGGTCTGCTTGCAGGAATTCTTAAACTACGGAGTTCATGGTACAGCTTTATCCAACAAAAATGTTGTAGCTCCTCATCCACTGAATTAGTTCGTATTGTCACATGTTCTCTGATACAACTTCTTATCAAGGACAAATAATAAATTCCTGAGTTTGGAATTGCCTGCAAAAGCCAGTCCCACGTGGAGTTGCTGTTCTTATCATCTGTGATCTGGAGGAGGTGGAGTACTTGTACCTGTGCTTTTGCTCTGGGTGGAAAGCCCAGACTGGTGATTCGTTCGAGCCACGTTAGACACATTGGGCAAAGTACTGAGCAGAAGCTTTGAATGTAGCTGTTGTTATTTGGATGCTTTGCTTTCTAATTAACTTTGTACGTCCTTTGCCTCTGCCGGGAACAGAGTGTTCATATGCCGTTAGAATTTTTTATTGTAAAATAAAATGACAAAGGCTTTCATACCCCAAAAGCTGCCTGCTTCTCATTCTGACTCGTCAGGATGGCGAGATGGTGATGGAATCTCATTCACTGCTCAGGCACGTAGCAGTGCTGACGAATAACAGTACGCTTGGGCCTGGTGACACAGGTCTGTAATCCCACAACTCTGGGAGGCTGAGATAGGAGAATCCTAAATTTGAGCCCAACCTGGGCAACTTAGTGTCTTAGCAAGACCTTGTCTGAAAATCAAAACTAAAAACCTGGGCTGAGGATATAGGTCAGTGTGAAGGCCCTAAATTTGATCCTCAGTATCAAAAATGAAGGAAAGAGAATAGTTGTCAGCCCAGTAAGTCCAGTTGTGGTCTCTGAAGCCATCTCAGCTTGGGAAATAAGTTAATGGGCCAGAAAAAGAAAATGTCTATCCTTGGCTGTTCACAGGCCTCAGAGAAGAAGTTGAGGTCCTAGGGCAAGAGTAGCCAATGTCTGCTCAGGTAACCATCTCAGTACATAAGGTAGTCATGGAGGTCAGGAGTTCCCAAGGAATCGAGGGGCAGCAATACTGAGACACAAGACCACCTACATCCCATTCTGTGCTATTCCCAGGAATCAAGAGGTCTGCCTTGTGTTCAACCCTACCAAGCGAGCGTCTGGCCCTCGGCTTGCACTGATTGGATAGGAAAGACAGGCTGACCGGCCACAGAAATGTGACTCAGCACATGAGCAAGGCCAACTAGAGTCTTTCTGAAGAAAACAGTAAGAACTAAAGTCTGCTAGCAGCATATGACAAAACTGGATAGTCCTCACTTAGAAGAAGTATGATGGGCTGATTCAAAGCAAAGATCTAAAGAAGAATGTTGAGTAAGAAGTAGTCTTGAGGCCAAGAAAATTTAAAGTAGAGATTTAAAAACATCCTATCTCTTGCAGCAAAAGCAGACAAGCAAACCAACTCTGAATGTTTCTGAGAAGTCCCTGTCCCTAATGGTATCTCCTGACCCTGGGACTTGGTGACGCACTTGGTGAAGCACTGCTTCTCACTGAGCTCCAACTTGCCGACATCTTCTGTAAGACCTTGGAAAGTACTTAGGTGCTAAGGAAAAAGTGTTTACACAGTAAACATACTATACACAAAGAACACCCTCAAAGTCACTGCCTTGCTGAAATGACGAGGCTCAAACAGGGAGACCTCACAAAATGCTGTTAAGTGAGGCTCACTATAGGGTAAAGACCATCTCAGAGAATGAGAGCACTCAGTTGAGGAGTTGAGGGGTTCTCCTCCGTTTCTCCTCTTCCCTCCCTGCTGTTTTTTGGCTTTCAAGACCAATGAAATGATCAAGTGAAAAACTGTGGTAGTCCCTACTTCAGGAACAGGAGTTAGACACAGACTTGGGTTTCTGGGAAAGGTGCATGCAAACCTAGCTTTCCTTGTGGGCCCACATCAGAGATGGGACAGCAAGTTAATCGCAAAGGATGGCCTCCAGGCTCCTCTGAGAAAATGCCACGCCTCCAGCTCCTTAGCTCTGTTGGATGCTACAAACCAGAAAGGATGCACCTAGGAAGCAGTGTGGAAGTGTCACCATCTGTTGATCCAGACACAAGTTATACGTTGGCAAAGTGCACCTCCGCTAGCTGCCCTGATGCCACTGTCAATACCAGATAAAGCTAGATGTCATGTCAACACTGATAGTTGCTGGTCCCTGCCATCACCCACCACTGTCATCCAGTGCCTGCTTGTGCTGGGCACCATCAGCTCTGCACATTGCTTTTTCTCTGTCATTGATCTTTGTCAGCTGCTGGTCTCTGGAGTTCTGCAAGGCTAACTGCCCCTAGTGTTTTTAGCTCTTTCTTTTAAGGCAGCTTCTCTGTCCACACTACTCAAGATAATAATCCTGAGTAGATTTATAGGACCTTCCCAGCCCATACCACCTAAGAAATAAATCACAAGCAGATTTATTTATAGGACCACTGGAGCAAAGCTTTATTTGAACAAGATTTGTTCTACAGCACAGAAGGGGATCAGTATACCAGAAAGAGCCCTCCTAGACCAACCCAAGGAGTGTGAGAGAGGTGCTGCTGATATAGTCCAAATTCAGGCCTGCTGATTAGTCCTAACTAGTCCAAATTTTAGTTTTCCAATTGAAGCTCACTGATTGGCCCACATATGATTCAATGGCATCATGTAAATTCAAGTGGTGCATCCATCTTCAAGAGTAGGTGTGGGCTGTCCAGGATAGTCACAGCTGTCAAGGTGGCAGTTCAACAAGCAAATTTTTTGATTGACAGCTGTCATGTCTCCATGGAAAAATACCAGGCCCAAACTGGGAATCCTTGGAAGGCTTCGCTCTGTTAATTACAGCTTATTGAGGTTTGGACAGGTTGCGTATGTTAACAATGAGTCCAGATCCCTTCCTCCCTGATCTTGGACAAGAAGAGGCAGTTTTCCTGAAGCTTTTTCCCAAAAGGGGTGGCAGGAGTGGGGGAGGAGCTCTGCAACCGGCAGCCAGTTACAATTCCTGTCAGAGAGGCCAGGAGAGTAGCCACAAAGTCACCCGTGGGAGGACACTGGAGCAAGGGGTCTCAGTCCCGTCTTGAGAACCAAGGGAGGCAAAGTGATGTGACAGCCATCAACCAAACTACAGCCCCCTTTTGATGACAGGAAGAAGTAAAGAGAGGGAGAGTCGCGTGCTCAAAACCAAGAGTGCAGATGAAGTGTACACTGATGGTTGGAGGATACTGCAGACTGAGTGTTTTCATGTTCCCTTCCCCAAATTCCTGTGTTGAAACCTAATCACCAGTGTGAGGTTATTTGGAAGTAGAGTCTTTGGGAGATGATTGAGATTAATGTTCTTACAAAAGAGACCCATAGTTTCCCCTTGCCCAACTACCATCGGAAAATTAGAAAGCAGGCCTTCATCAAACACCAAACTCTTGGTACTTTGATCTTGGACATCTCAAATAAGAACTGTAAGAAATCAGCTTCTGTTGTTTATAAACTTCCCACTTGATGATACTTTATTAGTCTGAAGAGACCGAGATAGCAGCCGCAATTGTTACAAGTCCCTCTACGACCTCATGGAAGTAAAGGTATCCAATCCTGGTTTGCACAACTGGAAATTTCATTTTATCAACATCTCAGTGTTAATGCCTGTGACCATTGGAGAGATTATGTTAATTCAAGGCATATGTTAACTCAAGGCAATTGGGAACCACGCCTGGATTAGGGTTTAGGAACCATGCCTAGAAACCATATGCTTTATGAATGAAAGCCCAGTATACAAAATGCTCTCATTTTAAATTGCTCCAACCAATAAGATTCCATGCAAAATGTATTGGATTATTAATGTATGAGGTATAGGTATTATTCAGTCTCTGAAATACAGTGGAGTAAATCTAATAAGCAAGCCAGACCCCCTTTGCAATAACATACTTCTTTGCTGTATTTAGCTTAGTTGAAATTGAGCTTGTTTGTTTTTTTCCCCTGGGAAATTTACATTTGAAGTAAAAGTTCATTGTCTTACTGGTAGTTTCCTTCCAAAGTGTCAGCAGATATTTGTGCTTACAGTTTGTCTTTTACTATTTCTTCTTTTCCCACAAGGAAAATATTTTTAATAAGCAATATTCTCAGAACGTTACACAGAGTCATATGATCTCATGCAGTTTGCTTTTTTTTGAGATGGCAGAAATCAAGATGAAAGAGGATTTAGGGGATACACCCTATAATAATCAAGGGGCAAACCTCCTAAAAGTGATGATTATGTAAGGGATATTGCCCACCCAGTCAGAGATTAAGAAGAATTAGGGTTTAAGAAAGGCAGGAACCCAAAGGAGCAGGTGTGGAAAGAGTGGGAAGTGGGGCAACGATGGAGAGGTTTTGAAATTGCTTGTTAGTTGAGGGAAAATTTCATGTAGTTTTTCCAAGGTATAAGTGGGAGATTACAACTCTATTGAAACTTCTTCACACTTATGTTTGGATATTAAGATTGTTTTGATTTGCAATTACATGGGGGGTGAGAAAGCATCAAAATTCTTCTCAGTCTGAAGGCTGAAAAGTTTGTACTCTAGCTCTGGCTCTGCCACGATCACTGTGATCACCTTGAAAGGGATCCCCACTTTAGGACGAAGGATCTTCTAGACCTAGCTCGGTACCTTGCCTTTACCAAATTCTAGCTGTGTGACGTTGGGCAGCTCATGATCCCACTCTGAGCCCTATCTGTGAAATTAAGAGAAGATCTAGTCAAGGAAGTGCAGAAACTACAAGGAGAGAGAGCTTGGACAGTGTTCCCAACTGTGTGGTTTTCTCAAGCGTCTTAGGATTTCATTACTGGGACAAAACATCCAATATCCACAACTTAAGGGAGGAAAGGTTTTTGTTGTTGTTGTTGTTGTTGTTTTGTTTTGTTTTGTATTTAGCTCACAATTTCAGAAGGTGTCAGTCCATTCGTGGGCAGCTGGCAGTGGCAGAAAGGGTCTGGTGGGGAACCCCTGCTCATGGCTCTGCAGGAGGGAGAATTGGGGGCCTCCAAGAGAAGCTAAGACAGGACTTTATATCCTTCTAGGGCACAGGCCTGTGATCTAGTCTATCACATGCCTGTCCTTCATCACACACCTAGAACCCGCCCCTCCTGACCAGGCCCCACCTCTTAACAACCTTTGAAATCCACAGGTAATCTGTCACATTCAAACACATGAGGCTTTGGCAGCAACATCCCAGATCTAAACCACAACATCAGGCATCACAGGTTTCTATTATTTACACAGCCTCTGATTGAACACTTCTAGAAATGGGGACTCGCTGTCTTACTGGAGCTGGTGCACCATGCAAGATCCCGCAGCAGCAGCTCTGAACTCAGCCTCATCTAACTGTCCCCTTCCCTAGTCAGCCTCCCTTGCTAACGTCCCTGGACACCCACAAGACACGAGAGCAAAGAAACGCCGCAAGGGAGGCAAATGGTGCTGTAAAGAAAAGCCCTGTAGACCAGGAGGAGAGGAGGGGAACTGGCTGGAGGTTCCAACCTACTCTTCTGGTTATAGTGATGACTCCCATCCCTTGGGAGGCATTCTGGGCAATCGGTGCCCCAGAGCTTAAGGCCTGGTGCCAGCAGCCCTGAAAAACACATGGGCTTGATGCGTTTCAAGAGCAGCCCCACCAGGAACCAAATTAACAGACACCTTGATCCTGCAGCTTCCAGAGACAATAAATAATCAGTGGGATTGGCCTAGCTTCTTAATTATTGGTGTGAACTGCACCTCTCACCTTGAAATTAGTTCTGAAAGGACCAGTCTCTCAGTTTGAAAGCCACGTGCAGCCTCTGAGGAAGGCCAGGGGCTACACTTGTTTATTTTGCATCCAAGGCCTGCACCGCTACAGGATCACCTCCTGCCAAGTAGGTTTTCTTCTAGGAGTGATGAGGACATCAACTCTGAATGTGAGTTGATGAGAACAGGAAGCGGCTAGCTCATCACACTTCTGAATGTATGCTGCCACCTAGTGGATCATGAGGAAAGTGTGGGGCGCTTGTGTTCATGAACAGAAACCTTGATGTAAATTGCAAGAAGCAAAAAAACGGTGAACCCATGATGGCGAAGCAGGTAATGAGCCAAAGAACATGTGAAATATGTGTTATTTCATTTAACTTGCAGCAGTTAACTGCAAAATTGTTGTGCACATTTTTCAGATGAGGAGAAGGTCCCAGAGAAGTTAGGAATCGACATTATGAAAAGAACAAACGAGTGGAAAAATTAATAAATGAATAAAGAATATTTTTCATAGTTACAGAATATGCTGGATTTAGATACATTCTGAGATGAGAGCAATGGCCCTGGGTGAGTTTGTGGATGGATAGTTGAAATAGCTAGAGTGATTATATACGTGCTTTGGGAAAATATTATTCTGACGCTTCCTACAGGTTAACTTATATAACCTTGTGGCAACCTGTGAAGTTGGGCACTACTAATTTCCTCATTTTAGAAATGAGGAATCAAAGACCCCGAAAGGTTAAGTTGCTTGCCCAAAGTGCTAGGATTTCAACCCACACTGGCACCAGAGCCAATAATTTTCATCATTGTGTTACATCCCACCTGTTGGCTAAGAAGGGAGGTCTAACCCAGGTGTGGTGGTGCAGGCCTGTAATCCTAGCACTCTTGAGAAACTGAGTCAGGATAATTGCATATTAGAGCCCAGTGTGGATAACTTAATGCCTTAGCAAGACCCTGTCTCAAAATCAAAAGGTGTGGTGGTGCATGTCGGTAATCCCAGCACTTGGGAGGCTGAGGCAGGAGGATTGCCATGAGTTGTACACCAGTCTGGGCTGGGCTACATAATGAGTTTAGGACCCGTCTGAATTACAGAGAAAGACCCTGTCTCCAAAAAAATGAAAGAAAAAAATCATAAATAAAGGGCTGTAGCTGTAGCTCAGTGTTAAGGCACTACACTCAATCCCTAGTACAGAGAGAGAGAGAGAGAGAGAGAGAGAGAGAGAGAGAGAGAGAGAGAGAGAGTGAGAGAGTGCTCTAAGCCCTGTTCCTACATTCCAGTAAAGGGCTCAGCCACTTGAGCCCATGAAGTGTCATGAACAGCCACTTCACGCAAATGACTCCCAAGACATGGTTACAACTAGATCATCCGTTCTTGTGATGTAATGTGCATTGATGTTTCAACAGATTGGACCATGTGTCTGACCCTAAGAACAGAGCTGCCCTTCCCTCTCAGGCCCACATGAGGATTGTGTGCTGTGTGCCAAATGCCACACTCAGGATGATGATGGTGACACTAGAGGAGATCACGGTGGAGCTAGGCCAACAGACAGACAGATAATCATACTCCAAGTGGTAAGTTCCATACCACATAACCCAGACTAGGGAGAAGAATCAGAGAGAACATCGGGGAGGAAGTGACACCCAAGCTAGTGGGGGAAAGCACTTCTCAGCATGTGCCTCCTTCCAGGGGGAGCGGCCTCCTTGGCACATCCTGGTCTTTCTGTATTTGCTCAGTACCCAGAGAGGGAGAGGGATTTCTGTGCTTCATAAACTGGGAATGAACAACCAGGCACCTACAGCCACAGCGTGCCTTTCCTCTTTAGAGAGTAGCACCTGCTCACAATTGTGTGCACCTGGCTGTCTGGGAGGAACCTGGTTTAACAGCTCCAGAGAAGAATCATCTTCTTCCCCGCAGTGCCTCCGGGCCACACTCACCTTCTCATGAGGCTGTGCTCTAGGACCCAGCGGTTCAATGTTTCTCCCTGCAGCTCCCGTGCTGTGGTTATCACCAGTCCCCACACCAGAAGCTCAGCGGTGAGGGCTGTGTCTCAAGTGGGCTTGGAAAGTACTTCCCAAGTGGTGTAGCTGTACATCTGTCAGCTTAGTTGTTATCCCCTAAAATCAAACTTATGAGAGTAGTATCCATTTACATATAAGGAAACAGGTGTAGAGAGGTTAGGTAACTTTCCCAAGGTCACATAATCTGATCAGTGATAAAATCAGGACTCCAGTGAAGGGAAAAGGCCAGTGTATCTTGAGGCATCGACATAGTGTTCACCTCCAGTGGGGTGGAAAACTTTAAAGCAGAAATTGGATCGTTCTTCCTCCTGTCCCCAGAAGCCAGGTCCCACGGGTGCCAAATCCTGCCTGATTCCTTTGGCGTGGGCAAAGATAACTTGGGTAAGATAGTATCAGGTAGTAAATATGTTGCTGTCAGGACTGTGCCTTGATGAAAGGCTCGTGATATAAATAGCTGGTTGCGGAGTCTATCAGATTTCACGTTCTCTCTTGCTCAAAACAGTTACCACTGGGGGGAGGGGCTTCAGCTTCCTTGCACAAGCGTCTAACTGCTCACCCTCTACCCTGGTTTCCTGAGTGCAACTGTTGCTGATCTGATTGGTCGGGGCCCAGGACATTTTTTGGCTTGGCTTTACCTGATTCCTGAGGCACATCAGTACCTGCCTGCTTTCCTTCTTCTCCCTGAATCTGTGTCCTAGCCAGGTCAGGCTGGCCTCGTGGGTGGGCAGGGCCATGTTCCTTCCACATGTGCCCCTGAGCTGGCAGCCCAAGCTGGAAGAAGCAACAAGCTTCACTAGTATCTTTGGAGCATCGTCGCGAGCAGCCACCTTCTAAGCTGCAAACAAAGGGGTATTTTTGTTCCCTATTGAGCTGGTACTTTGGCCAATTTAAAGGTGCCGCCATGACATCAGCAGGGAAAAATACACCTTACCCCGCCATGTTCAGTACTTCCACCCTAACGATACAAAAGACAAGCCTAGTGGCGCAGGACTGAAATCCCAGCACTCTGTGAGGCCGATGCTGAAGGATCACAAGTTCAAGCCTATTCTGGGCAATTTAGCAACTTGGCAAGACCCTGTCTCGAGTAAACAATAAAAAAGAGCTGGGAATGCATCTCAGAATGAGAGTCCTGGGTTCAATCCCTAGTACTGCTAAATAAATAAATGCTATAATAAAGATAAATAACTTCAAATCATGGATAAGAGTAATATGTGCCAAGATAACTAGGAAGTGTTAAATTGTGAAAATTTGTTGTCTTTGTTTTAAATATAGTCGTATTGCTGATGTTTAATTTTTAGTAATCATATTTAAACAGCTCACAAAATTCCAGATAATTGGGCATTTGGCTCTTGTGAGCCCGAGGTACTTAGCCACTGTTACTGGCATAGGGTGCTCCTGCTGCCATGACCCCAGGTGCTTTCACCTGAGAAGCATCTGTGACCTTTGTAGAGATTATGTCAACTTGAGGCAATCAGGAACCACACCTGGGTTAGGGTTTGGGGATCACGCCTAGATTCGGAATTGAGAACTAGTCTGAAGTAGAATTTGAGTGACTTGTGGGCGGGCAAATGAGGGAAGAGCGTCCACCCGGATGTGGGAGGGCCGACTGAAACGCCAATGGTATAAAAGGAAGGAAGAGGCCCGCTTGCTACAGCTTCTTCCTCTAGGGACGCCTTTGCAATTGTCTATGGACGCTGACTCGCTACACGCCGCAGATCGTCATCACAGATTCGCTCCAGTCCCGACTTGTGCATGTCTGCCCATTGCTGATCTTCAGTCTCCAGTTTTCACTGTTGTTCTTTGAAAAGCCAAGATCCACAGCAGACTCACCGGCTGTCCTGCAGACCTGGACGGGAGTTGTACTTCGTGGCTGAGCGGCCCTTGGACCCTCCAGCTCTCAAACGTGTAGGCCGCCATCTTGGACTGTCTTTTCAGATTTGTAAGCCTTCCTATAGATCCTTTTTGTTAGAAAATCTGTAAGTTCTGCCTTTTGAAAGAACCCAAACTAATACAGCATTGTTTTCTTCATGAGAACAGCCTCTTCCATTCTACTTGGCTCTGGAGAAGCTGACAATCACGTGATTCCCACCACCAACCACTGAGTACGGGCTGTTACCAAAACTGGGCCACTTCAAGGGTGAGTGGGTAGGTGGGAGTGGCTGGGTGTGGGCATTCCGGGTACCTCAGCTGTAATACCATAATACTGACGACTCTGTTCTCACTTGAGAAGTCATGGGAAGCAGCCCAGTCAACCCCAAATCCATGTCCTTCCAGTATTTCTACCTATCGAGCATCCTCACTCTTTTCCCCTTCCTAACACTGCAGGCACCCCTTCTCTGCAAGCTCCGAGTGGCCCTACTTGGACAGCACAGCCTGCCTCCCCACCCGCCCTCGCTCACACCTGCGGCCTATCTTGTAAGGTCATTATGAAGACTGAGAGGGCACCTGATGCCTACAACTGCAAATAGAGCTGAGGCCATAATGCATGATTGGTAACTATCGTTACCACGTGAGGAGCTCCAAGATTTACTCATGGGACTCAAAATTGTGTCTTGATTATGAATATATGTTCCTTACTGTATTGTGACTTCTTTGGTCTTTGCTTGAATTTTTCTTTTTGTAACTCGACACAGAAGCTAAGCCTAAGTTAGAAGGACATGTGACCCAGGGACAGCCCCAACCCCCACCCCTGGATGGCCGTGACGCCACTGCGCCCACTCAAGGCCTCCATCCTGCTGCAAGGGCTCCTGGGTACACGGGGTTGGGGCAGTTAGTACTTTAGCCATGAATCTCTACGTTTTCTCTGCCTCTGGCTTGCAGGGAAGTGGGTTGTTGTCGGCGGGTGAGATTTCTAGCAGCTGCTGTATGATGCAGCTGTGTGACAAGGCCTAGATCTGAGCTGTCACGGGGGATCCAGGGCAGGGTGAGCGTGGTGAGCATAGGGCTCTGGGTCTTGGCACTGAGGGATCAGGGAAGAACAGGTGCCAGGATCACCATCCTTGCCTATCCTTCCAGGGGCACCAAGAAGTTGCCTGAGAGACTCAAGGGGTCGGAGCTCTTCAAAAGAAATGTCAATTGTTTCCTTTTTTATGGCTTTTCCTGCATCTTGCCTCACCCAGGAAGGAGAGCTTGGAGCGGCCTTGACAGGCCTGCAAATTTAAACCTGGCCCTGTGTGCCATGGGAGCAGTCACTTGACCTTGCCGAGCCTTTGTTTCCTCATTCACAAAATATGCCAAGAGTAACACTTAGGTTACAAGGTGGTGATGGGCATTAACTGAGACTGTTCCTGTCAGCTGCCTCCTTCGGGTCTAGCCCACACGGGCACTGACCTGTCCTGTGTGGTAGTAGAGGTCCAACCCAGGGCCTTCACATGGAGCTACATCCTTACCCTATTTTTTGTTTTGATTTTGAAACAGGGTCACTTAATTGCCCAGGCTGGCCTAGAACTTGTGATTTTCGTGCCTCAGCCTCCCAAAGTGCAGGGATTATGGGCCTGTGCCACCAGGCCTGTCAGGTCACCTTGTGAGCATGGCCTGGGTGGGGCTATCTGGATTTTGGCAAGGGAGTGGGAAGCAAGGTCCCCACTGTCTCTTTTTAAGCTCTGGGTTGGCTGTTTGTTCTCATTAGGATTATACAGCTTCCCCTCACCCTGATGCCCTCCTTCCCCCATCACTGGTCTGACCAGTTTGAAGTTTTCTTGGAAAACAAGGAAACTTTTCTTCAGGAATCAGCCTAGGGCTGGACTCAGACATCTTGCTAGGGAGGGACAGGGCCTGGAATCTGTGCTCAGGGTGGGAGTACCTTCATGGGTAGGCATATTGCCAACCCTGAGGGACTTTTCAGTCTTTTATTTTATTTGGCCTGCGAAGTGTTTTAGGCAGCATATGAATTCCTTGCCAAGATTTAGAAAACAGGAGCTCTTTTCATGTGATCCTGTGCCTACACTCCTGTCTTGGCAACAGCCAGCTGGAACTGGTATCAGGTGCCACCACAGTGAGGCATGAACCATGCAGCTTGCCGGTCTCCACCCAGCTCCTGGCACTCAGTTCCAGGGTCTCAGGTCTTCTAGGCATGCACATTTGCCTTCTCGAGCTGGAGGCTGCAGCACCACCTTGTATGCATGTGTACCCAAGTTCCAGCGATCCCATGACTCCACCAAATTCACCAGCATCTGCATCCCCATACTACAGCTGTAATTTTCTATTACTACAGGTGAAAAATCTGTACTTCCCTTTCAAGTCAATCTCTTTGCTGTGAACTAGAGCTTCCCTTGCTGTGGTTTGAATATTTCTGATATCTCTGAAACTCATGTTGGAAACTTCATCCTCAGTACAACAGTATTGGAAGTATGGGTTTGGGGGAGATGTTTAGGTCATGAGGGCGCCAACACATTAATTAACACTGGTATGGACAAGGCTTGCGGAAGTGGGCTTCTTTTCCTCTCCTGCTCTTGTGCCAAATAAGAGCAAAATTTTTTCCTTTCCAGAGGACATGACATTCAGGGCGCCATCTTGGAAGCTGAGAAGTGAGGCCCCTCGCCTGCCAGTGCCTTGACCTTGGACTTTTCAGCCTCCAGAACTGTAAGAAATTTCTATTCTATCTTAATTACCCAGCCTTTGGTATTCTGTCAGAACAGTACAAAAGAGACTAAGACATCCCTCCTCTTGTCCACCCAGGGAGAGCATTCAGCAATTTCTGTTCTATCCTGCACCTTCACTTCCTCTCTCTGCCCTGGATCATTCCTCAAGCCACAAGTGTACAGTTTCTCTTCTTTATAAAACCTTCCTCCTGCCTCCCCTGACTAACTAGCTCCTGCTCTAGTTCTCTGCCATCCTTCACAGCCAAGATTCTCTTGGGAGTAACCTGTACCCCATCACCTCTGATTTATCTCATTGTTTTCTCTGACAACCGGTAACTCAGGTGTTAACCCTACCACTCAAGCAAAACTGCTCTTAAGATCCCTAATGCAAAATTCCTATGGTTAAATCCAAGAGTGAAATCTCTGAATCCTTGATACCATGTGTCAAAAGTGATCACTTCCTCCTCCTACAGAACTTTCTCAGACACTTGCTGTCTAAGATGCCTGACTGCTCACTCCTTTTCCTTCTCCTTTTCAGGGACATAGCTCAGTGGTTAGAACATTCGCCTAGCATTCACAAGGCCCAGGGTTTGATTCTCTGCACCATATAAAAATTAGCCTGGGTGCTAATCCTAGAACTCAGCAGGTTGAAGGAGGAGGACTGCTGTGAGTCTGAGTCTGATGCCAGCCTGGGCTATAGAGCGAGTTCAGACCCAGCCTGGACTATACAGTGAGACTCTGCCTCAAAAAAAAAAAAAATGCTTGGGACCAGAAGTGTTTTGGATTTTGGATGACTTTTTTCAGGTTAGGGAATATGTACATATAAATAATATGCATAATGAAGTATCTTGGTGATGGAATCCAAGTATAAACATGATACTAATTTATAGTTTATACTTTATACACATAGGCTAAAGATCCTTTCATATAATATTTTCAACACTTTGGTGCACAAAACAAAATTTTATATTGTAGCATTTTAAACTTAAGGTGCCATGTTGGTGTGTAAATAGCTTTAGATTTTGGAGTATTGTGGATGCTGTGATTGGTTCTCTTTCTCCATACACTCACTCCCCTGGTGGTCTCCTTTGGTCTCACACCTCCAGCCCAATCCTTCCTCCGAATTTCAGGGTCATACATCCCACAGGCTACACAGGCTCTCCACCAGGATGTCTTAACAGTCTTTTCCCAATTCCCATCAACCATTCTGGCTTGTGTGCTGCGGCAGTGTTGTGGGTCTCTTCCTTTAGTGTCAGACCACCCCAAGTGCCAGCCTGGCAGCAGCTTCTAGACCACATGAGGGTACTCCCCCCCACAGCAACACAGACTAGACAGACCATGACATTTACCACATAAGCAGCTACTGTATGTAGAGGACATGCTGGGAGCACTAACAATAGCAGAAAATACAGAACAGAAAATAACCATCTTTGAAATGACAACAAATGACATTATCTAAGCACTAAAACCTAAGGAGGTGGCTGCCCAGCTCTGGAGGGCAGCTTCTCAGGTGGGAGTGGCCGACATCTTCGCAGGCGGCCTGGTCTTTAGGCCTTGTAACTTCTCATCTTTTAGCGCCTTCAGGAATTTATCTGCAAGAGAGCAGAACAAACTTAGTTGTGATTGAGAGGGCTTTCCCTAACTTCCAAAAGAAGCTTCTGGAAGAAGCAATTGTGCTCCTTATGTGAGGCTAAAACTCACTTATGATCCAAGATGGCAGGAAAAAAAACTACCAGCTAAAACACATTTAACTGAAAGGACATACACAGGGTGTCTCAAAAGTTTGTCAGTTGTTTCTGCATATAGGCATTCGGGATACCCTGTACACTAAATTTAGTGCTTGCAGAATTTTCTTCATAGCATTAGTTTTATTTCAAATATTACAAAAAATGCTGAGCAAGCAGAATTTTATTTTTAATATTTTCAAATGTATGAGGACCTTTGGAACACCTGTAGTTAAGAAATCCAGGGGTGGGAGTGCACTTCGGTGGTTAGAGCACTTGCCTAGTATGCCTAAGGCCCTGGGTTCTAGTCCTCAGCAGCACATAAAAAACTTAGCTCAGGATGGAGTCTAAACGGTTCCTGAGGCTGAGGGTCTTAATGAAATTTATTTCCCCTCAGCTTATAACACAGGCTATTATTCATAAATGAACTGGGCATGTCCCTAGGACAGAGCACCCAGGTGCTCATGGAGAATTCAGGTACGGGGTGGAGGGAGGAGTTAGCTGAAGCACCAGCCGGGGGCGGGATCTGGGGTCTGGGGTACAGATTTTGGATCGTAAACTTCTGGGGAGTGGAGTCGAGTCTACAGGCACGGGGCGGGGCCGACCACGGAGCCAGCCAGGCAGGGCGGCCAGGGCTGGGCTCAGGCTGCCCGGCGAGGTCACGCACAGCGCTGGGAGTCGAAGCCATCGCCAGTGATGGTGAGCAGCTCCAGCTCCTTAATCCGGATCTCCAGCTCGCACAGCTCCTCGGGGTGGGCGGCATCGGAAAGCCGGGGCGTCGCGGGCTCAGGAGCCAGGGTCGAGGTGGCCGCTTCAGGGCCCGGCGGCGACGAGTAGAAGAATCGCAGAGGCTCGTAGGGGATGGAGGCCAGGCCGGAGGGCCAGGGGGGCGGACCGGGGCGCTCGCCCGGGGGACCCAGCCCCGGCGGAGGCGCAGGCGCCGGAGCGAAGGGCGGCTGGGACAGGGCTCGGCCGCCCGCCGGCCCGCCCGCGGCCGCCCCGCTCGCCTGCAGCGGCACGAAGAGCTTCTTCCAGATGTTCGAGTCGTTGAGGGGAGACGGGGAGATGCCGCCGTCGTAGAGAGACGGGAAGTAGAGGGGCGGGGCGGGCCGCTGGCTCATCGTGGGGCTCTGGCTGCCGCGCCGCCCCTTCGGCATCTTTTGAATGGGAGTCTGCGTGGGAGGAACCCCGCGCCGGGGAACGCGCGCTGCGGCCCCTCGCCGCGGGCATTCTCGCGTTCCACACGCCACGCCCTGAAGGAGCGCGGCTTTCCTTTCCGCGTTGGCCGTGCCCGGTGGGCGTGGCTACAAGCCGGAGGGGCGTGTCGTGTCGTTCCCCCACCCCCGCGTAACGTGCCCCGCCCGTGGGCAGCCAGCAAGCCACGCCCCTGCGGAGAGAAAGCCACGCCCCGGGCCGAGCCTCGGGTTCCGTTCAGCTCCAGCAAAGCCCGAGTAAGTAGCTCTGTCCCTGCTCCGGCCTCGCCCCGGGCCCTTCCCCCTGCCCTCCCGTTTTGCTATTGCTGTCATGGCAACACATATCCTGTCCAAAAGCAGAAGGTGGCCAAGGCTCCCGGAGAAAATTTCCCCCAGCCTTCCTCCTCTTTTATCAAGGAGAGAACACACTTCCTAACGACCCGCGCCTCCCTGATTAAGCATACTTCCCTTGTGGCCCCACTGACAATCTTGAGAAAATTACTGGCTATTTGTTCCCTGCAGTGGAAGGTTAAGGGAGATGATAGGTTGAGAATGGCTATTAGAGCCGCCCGTTGTTTCTTCCAAACTTGGTAGCGTTGTGGAAGCTTCTGGAAAATGAGAACCTGGACAAGGTCTGTGATTGCCCTGAAGCTGAGTGTGTTTCAGTGAAGTGCGGTGTTGTTTTCCAAACACGGTGACATTATCAGGAGCTGACACAGCCAGCAAACCAGGAATCCCACTGACCCTGCCTCAGCTGGCTCACACATTCTCCTTGAGCACCTGGGTGTTCTGTCCTAGGGACATGCCCAGTTCATTTATGAATAATAGTCTGTGAATGTTATCCGTAAACTGAGGGGACATAAATTTCATTGAGACCCTCAGCCTAATGGTCATGGGTGTATTGCACAAGGATAGGTTAAGGCCACTCATGATCAGTGTCAGTACCAGCTACACGTGAACACTCTGTATATATTCATATATATCAGTATATGTGTGTGTATATGCATATCATGTACTTGTGCTTTAAATAGCTATGTGGTGTGTGTGTGTGTGTGTAGCAACAAAGCAGAGACAGTCAAAATATCCAAGCTGGGTAGCCTTGGACAAGTAGCTTGCCTTCTACGTTGTTTTTTTGTAAGATAGAAATAGAAAATGAATCCACCTCACAAGGTTCTTTGTGATCACCAAGCAGAAGTTACAACACTGTTTATGAGGCACTGAAAAACTTAGAAACTATCCAAATGCAAGGGGCAGATCTCTCACTGAAGGCTTTTCTGCAACTGGAAAACGTATTTACTAATAGTTACTAAGCTTCTTGAGGGTAAGAATCAAGCCCAAGAATAATACAGTGCAGAATATATAATGGGATCTGATTTTTTTAAATGGGAATTTTTAAATAAGAGTTATATGTGATAGGAACTGAAGATCAGAATACACCACCCTAAAATATAACTTTTTGACATCAGGAAGCAAGGAGAAACAAAGCAGGGCATAAACTTCCTTTTGTAAAGGTAACAAATTTCCCTTTGTGAAGATATCCCTTCCTCCCTATCTCATGCCAGGCAAAGAAGTCTGTATCACTGGAGATGGCCCTAACCTGAGTTGGCACAGCAAATCTTACCAAGCAACTTCTGTGTCCCATTAGTTCACCCCTTTCTATCCATATTACCTTCTCACAGTTGACTGGTTGACTGTCTGCCTCTAGAAACCCAAACTCATTCCTTTTTTTGGTCAATTTTCCACATATTACTCTTTGCTCCCCCCCCCCCCATTTTATTGATATGTATAATTGCAACATTTAAGGTTTACATTGGTTTTGGGCATTTTCTGCACATACATATCGAGTCAAGGTAACAAGACCTTCTCCACTTTCCATTCAATTCACCCCCTACCCACTCCCACAACCCACCCCCTGCCCCACTTTCCCTTTATTTTTCACTTTAAGTTCTGTGAGGTAACTGTGATCTGGATTTCTCATACCAGAGAAACCAGTCGATAGTTCACCTTCTGCTTCTGACTCACTTCACTAAGCATGATGGTGTCAAGTTTCCTCCATTTGCTTACAAAAGCCTCCACGCTGTCAGACTTTACAGATGCATAGTATTCCATGGTGTATAAATACCACAGTTTGTGTACCCATTGGTCTGTTGATGGTTATTTTGGTGACTTCCATATTTTAGCTATTGTTAGTTGTGCTGCAGTGAACATGGGGTACATGTATCTATGTTATGTGTTGTTTTTAACTCTTTTGGGAATATTCCCAGGAGAGGTATGGCTGGATCAAAGGGGATATCTATTTCCAGTCTTTTGAGAAACCTCCATACTGCTTTCCATAGCGTGTTGTACCAATTTACATTCCCACCAGCAGTGCAGGAAGGTTCCTTTCTCCCCACAGCCTCGCCAGCACTGATTGCTATTTGACTTGTTGATATAGGCCATTCTGTCTGGAGTGAGATGGTATCTTAGTGATGTTTTGATTTGCATTTCCCTTATGGCTAGGGATGTGGAACATCTTATGTATTTATTGGCCATTTGTACTTCTTCCTGAGTGAATTGCCTCTTCATTTCTTTTGCCCATTTTTCAATAGGGTCCTTAATTTTGGGGGGCTTTTCTTCAGTTCCCTGTGTATTCTGGTTATGAACCCCCTATCTAGGGTGTTGGTGGTGAATATTTTTTCCCAGTCTGTTGGTTCTCTTTTCACAGTGTTGATAATTTCCTTTGCTGTGCAGAAACTTTAATTTGACATGATCCCATTTGTTAATAATGGGGACAATTTCTTTTGCTTTTGGTGTCTTATTAAGAAAGTCTTTGCCTACACCTATGTCTTTTAGATATTTGTCTAATTTGCCTTCTAGAAGGTTCAGTCTTTCACCTTTAATGTCTAGGTCTTTGATCCACTTTGATTTGATTTTGGTGCATGGTGACAGGTGTGTGACTAGATTCATTCTTTTGCATGTGGATATACAGTTTTCTGAGCACCATTTGTTGAACAGGCTGTCCTTTTTCCAGTGTATGCTTTTGGCTCCTTTGTCGAAGATTAAGTATTTGAGGGTATTTGGGGTTGTCTCCGCATCCTCAGTTCTGTTACACTGGTCTGTCTGTCTGTTTTTGTGCCGGTACCAAATTGTTTTTATGACTCTTGCTTTATAGTAGAGCCTGATGTCTGGTATTGTAATGCCTCCTGCCTTGGTCTTATTACTTAGGATTGCTTTGGCTATTCTTGGTCTCTTTTGGTTCCATATGAATTTAAGGATTATTGTTTGAAGTTCTTTGAAAAAATTTGTTGGTATTTTGATAGGAATTGTATTGAATTTATATATCAGTTTTGTCAGTATAGTCATTTTGACTATGTTTATCCTGCCTATCCAAGAACAGGCGATGCCTTTCCATTTTTCTGATGCCACCTATAACTTCTTTCTTCAATGTAATGTAATTTTCTTTATATAAGTCCTTCACTTCCTTGGTTAGGTAAACTCCTAGGTATTTAATTTTATGCTGTACTATTGAGATGGAATTGTTTTTCTGAGATCTTTCTCAGTAAGTTCATTGTTAGTGTAGAGAAAAGCTATTGATTTTTCAGTATTGATTGTGTAGCCTGCAATTTGGCTAAATTTTTAAATTATTTCCAAGAGTTTCATATTAGAGTTTTCAGGGTCCTCCATGTAGATAATCACATTATCTGCAAATAAGGATAGTTTGACTTCCTCCTTTCCAATGCAGATTCCCTTTATTTTAAGAACTATGTTGAATAAGAGTGGTGAAAGTGGGCAGCCTTGTTGTGTTCCAGATTTGAGAGGGAATGATTACAATTTTTCTCCATTTACCATGAGTTTGCAGTAGGTTTAGCTTATATGGCTTCTATGCGTTTTAGGTAGGCCCCTTCTATTCCTATTTTTTCTCAGAGTTGTTACCATATAAGAGTGCTGGATTTTATCAAAGGGTTTTGCTGCATCAGTTGAGATGATCATGTGGTTTTTGTTTTGTTTTTATTGATATGGTGTACTACATTGATTGATTTATGTATGTTGAACCAGCCTTGCGTCTCAGGGATGAAGTCTACCTGATTATAGTGTATGATCTTTCTGATTACTTGTTGGATTCTATTTGCCAGAATCTTACTAGGGATTTTTGCATCTATATTCATTAAGGATATTGGACTATAATTATTCTTCCTAGTTAAGTCTTTGTCTGTTTTTGGGACTAGGGTGATGCTAGCCTCAAGAAATGCGTTTGGTAGTATTCCTTTGCTTTCTACTTTATGGAACAGTTTGAGGAGGACTCGAGTTCTTCCCTGAAGTACTGAAGAAATTCTGCTGTGAATCCATCTGGGCCTGAACTTTTATTTGTAGGTAGAGCTTTTATTACTGCTTCAATTTCTGTGTGTGTAATGGGGTTGTTCAAGATTTTTATGTCTTCTTCATTTAATTTTGATAATTCATATGTATCTTGAAAGTTATCCATTTCTTCCCAATTCTCTAACTTGTTAGAATATATGTGCTCAAAATACTTTCTCTTAATATTCTGAATTTCTGCAGAGTCAGTTGTGATTTCACCCTTTTTGTTTCTAAGTGTGCTGATCTGTGCTTTTTCTTTCCTTCTCTTGGTGAGTTTAGCTAGAGTTTTGTCTATCTTGTTAATTCCTTCAAAGAACCAGCCCTTTGACGCATTAATATTTTTATTGTTTTTTAATTTTAATTTCATTAATTTCAGATCTGATCTTTATGATTTCTTCAGTTGATGTTGGGTGGAAAACTCTGTAAACATCTGTTATGTCCAGGTTTTCTATAGTATCATTCAGTAGTTGCATATCTTTGTGGACTTTTTGTCTGGTTGATCTATCTGTGATAGTAGAGTATTAAAGTCCCCTACTATAATTGTATTGGGGGCTATGTGTCCTTTCAGGTCTAATAATTTTTGGTTTACATAATTGGGTGCTCTAGAGTTGGGGGCATATATATTGATAATTGTGATTTCTTCTTGTTCTAGTGTTCCTTTAACCAGTATACAGTGGCCATCAGTGTCTCTCTTTACCTGTTTTGTTTTGAAATATTATGAGTCTGAGACTAATATAGCTACCCCTGCTTGTTTCCTGGGACCTGTTGCATGAAATATTGAATTCCATCCTTTTATTTTCAGTCTATGCATTTCCTTGTTGGTGAAGTGTGCCTCTTGTAGGCAGCAAATTGTGGGTTTCTGTTTTTTAATCCAGTCAGCTGGTCTATGTCTTTTGATAGGTGAGTTGAGGCGGTTCACGTTTACAGTAATTACTGAGGTATGTTTAGTATGTCCTGCCATCATTGTAGTTTTTTCAGCGTTGTTTACAAGCCTTGCTTTTTTCTTAGCTCATTCCCCTCTAGCTGTTATCTCTTTTTCTCTGGGGTCACTAGTGTCATTGGCCTCTCTTTTGCTATCCAAGTTTCCTTTGAGAATTCTCTGCAGTGCTGGCTTAGTGGCTGCAAATTTCTTTAAGCTTTCTATATCATGGAAAGTTTTAATTTCTCCCTCTATTTATTTTAAAAGATATAGCAGTCTGGGTTGGTATTTGTGTTCTTTTAGTGTTTGAATGACATTGCTCCATAATCTTCTGGCTTTTAGAGTCCAGGTTGAAAAGTCTGCAGTTATTCTGATAGGCTTATCTTTGTAGGTCACCTTCTGCTTTTCTCTTACCACTTTCAGTCTTCTCTCTTTGTGTTGGGTTTCTAGTACTTTAATTGTGTTGTGACGGGATGAGGTTCTCTTCTGATCAATATTGTTTGGTGTTCTGTATGCCTGCAGTAGTTCCATGCTCATTACTCTTCCTGGATTTGGGAAATTTTCTTCCATAGTTTCATTAAACATGACTTTTAAGCCTTTTGTTTTGTCCTCAGTCTTCCTTGGACTCCCATAATTCTGAGGTTATTTCACTTTGAATCATCTATCAGCCGTTGTAATGATTCACTTTCTTTTTTTTTTTTTTACTTGTGTTCTTTACGGTCTTTCTGTTCCCGCACCATCATTTTGTCTTCAAGATCTGATATTCAATTGTGAAAATGTTTGAAGTGGTTGTTTATTATTTCCTGTGTGTTTTTCACTTCCTGGATGTCTGTATTTTTTTATGTCTCTGTTGTGTTCTTCTCTCATTTTTTTGTATTGTCTTGTCTTCTGGTTTGTTTCTTCTTTGATCTCCTCTAATTGCTTTTCAAGGCTTGCTTTTAGCCTAGCTATGTCTTGGCATAGCTCTTGCTCTCTCACTTTCACTTCCTGCTTTATTTCCTGCTTTCATTCAAAGTATTTTGGGGCCCAGAAGTTACCATCATTTCTGTCATTTTCATCTTTGGATTTTGCAATTTCAGGATCCCTGGTATCATCTTCTGGGGTGTCAAGACTTTTAGTAGGAGATTTATTACCATGTTTCCCCATGGTTCTGCTGTCTCTGCTTGTCTCTGGTGCGCAGGAAAGAAGGGTTTGGCGAAGGCCCAGTCCTAGATGTCTCTGGAAGCCTATGGCCCAAGGGACAGACATGGCAATGTAATTCCCGGTCTTAGATGCCTGTGGAAGCCTCTGGAGCTCAGAATTGACAGGATGATGGAATTCCCTGGCAGCCTTTAAAAGCCTCTGGCTCACGGGATGGACAGACGATAGACTTCCCAGTCCTAGATGCCTCTGGCATGGAGGGCAGCAGTGACCGGGAAGCCTCTGGCTCGTGCTGGAGGGACTGGGCAATAGTCTCTCTTTTGAAGTATCTTGTTTACCTTGGCCCGCTCGGCAAAGCTCTCCTGCCTGCCCTGGCTTCCCTCACCCAGGGCAGGCTCTCCACCCTCAGGGTGTGTCCACTATGCTGAGCCATGCAGGGGATCAGCAGCTCCCCCCACCCCCGCCTTCTTTTCTCCTCTGTCTGCCTCTTGTGCCAGTTTCTTCCTGGGCACTGTTTAAGGGTGATCTAAAAGCCCTGATGTGCTCTTCTGAGCTTTCTTTTATTCTAAAGGATTCACTGGGCTTTTTCTTTTTCTTTTTTTTTTCTTTTTCCTTTTTAAAATGGTTCCTTCTTATGTCATTGCCTGTGGAGGCTGTTGAGCCCTGTTTCTGATTTGGAATCTCAGGGCCTATTCTAGGGGGAGTGCACGTTGCATTTGTAGTATATACTACCTGCGGGTTGGTTTTTCAGAGGCTGGGGCCACCAGCTGCCAACAATTCCCACTTCTCCAAATCTGTGCTTACCTCAGACTGAGGTTCTGGCTCCAGACTTTCCTCCGATTGTGGTCTGTGGATGCTGGCAGCTCAGGACCACACTGAGTCAGCTGCTGTTTTCCTCCACTTCCAGTATGCCTTCAGGATTTCTGACCTTCCTGCTGCCTCCTGTCTGTTGTTGGGGTGCTCCGTCCTCTTCCAGCTCTGTCAGATGTTCATGCCCACGCGAGCTTCTGCCTGCAGCTGCCTGTGGCTCCAGCCGTTTGCAGCTGCGCTGCCACAGCTTCCTGGGCTGCTGGGATTTTCTTTCTCTGCTTTTGATGATCCTTTGGAGTTTCTGTACTTCCCCTGGCCGCCTTTCACTTGTTGGGGATGCTCCTCTCTTTCCTAGCTACACTGAACACACTTTTTCTAACTAAATTCTCAACTTTTTAAGTGGGTCAGTGAGGAGATATTGTGCAGCAATTCAGCCTCCATCTTGACCAGAAGCTCCACATGTTACTCTTTGTTAGAGTGATATATGAACTCTCAAACCTAACCATGTTTTCGGTCATGAGTTCCTTTCTGTGAGGCGCCCTCCACCCCATGCACATGTCATAGTCATTTTCCTTGTTGCTGGGACACAATACACTACACCCACAATTTAAAGGAGAGCTGTGTTTTAGTTCACAGGTGTTTGTTTGCTTTGTGGTGGTGGGGCCTTCACTGAGCTACAGCTCAACCTCATTTTTATTTTCAATTTTGAGACAGGGTCTCATTAAGTCACTAAGTTGTCCAGGTTGGGCTTCAGCTTATGATCTTCCTGCCACAGCCTCCAGAGTGCTGAGATGATGGGCCCATAGCAGCTGGGCTTGGCTTAGTTCACAGTTTTGGAGCTGTCAGGCCACCTCCTCTGCAGAAACAGATGATGGAGGAAAGCTGTCCACTGCATGGGTTCCAGGAGGCAAAATAGGAAGAGCCATGTTCAAGAATTGCTCCTTCCAGGTCATGCCCCAAGGCCTGTCCTTCCAACCAGTTCCCACCTCCTAAGAGCACATGAAATTAACAACAGATTCATCCTCTGATGAGTACACCTCCAGTCACCTTCCAAACATGTAAGACTTGGGGAAGCATGTTAGATTTAGGCAGTAACAGCATGTGTAATAAACTTTACTTACTGTTGATCTGTATTTGTCAGTTAATTGACAGGAACTAAAAGTGTAGTGTTAAGAGCCAGGATTTAGACTCAGACCTTGGACCAGGATGTAGACTCACATGTTCTTGATTATGTGAATGAATTTTTCTGACCTTAATTTTTAAAGTTTGTTTATGGGAATTATAATATTACGCACTTGAATTAGCAAGATTAGGTGAGGTATCTGAATACATGTTCATGATATTGTGCTCTTGTAATTACATATTGAGAGACCTTAAAAGGAAAGAGATTTTTATATTATGTTATGTGATGCAATATAATCATATTTTTACTTGGATCTATCTGAGAGGAAAAGCTTGCAGATTTTCCCACCTTAATTTCAAGATAATTTACATAGACTTTATACTGGATAGCTTAGTTAAAACATAGTTCTTAGCTGTTGGGTTAACTAAGAAGTTGACAGAAAAGTTTGCTCTAAATCACTCAGAGCCCCACCTTTAAAAAGAATATTGAGAAAACTTCTACTGTGAAAATAAAGACAAATCACAGTAGATGAAGCAAAACCCTTTGAGTTGTTTTCTGCAAACAAATGTCTGGTGAAAAGACAGAACCGGCTTGAATCCAGTTCAAAAAGAACCTTTCTCTCCCAGAGCTCCACAGCACCATGTTGTCCATCTCTTAAAGTCTCCACTAAAGACCACCCTGTTGAAGCAGTACTCAATTCTTAATGCCCCTGCATCCTGCTTTCCCCTGGGACCAACTGAGACTCAGGAGTCTTCTGCTGACAGTGTGGCTTCTAGAATGGTCGTCAGGTGGGCTTGCTCAAGCTACCTGTCTGAATTTAGTTTACTCACCCAAAGAGAGACCAGTTAGAAAAGCAATAGGCCTGAGTACAGGGAATGGACTTTTACCGTCACAGTGAGGACAGGCCAAAGACAGGCTACTCCTTTCTCCAAACTCATCAACCAAGATGAGTTCCTCTCCAACACCCTGATTTCAACTCTGTTTAACTCAGGCTGTACCACTGCCTCTGCGGTTGGCATTTTGAGCTTCCTATGGCCAGAGCCACTTGGGAGCCATTTGCCTGGTTCCCTATGTCATTGAATTGTTGCCTTCAGAGTTAGAATGCCTCTTCTGGACTTCTGTCCCTACGTTCCCTCTCCCCAGTCACTTAGCCTTATCTGGAAACATTGTTCATCCTCCTTAAGGATATGTCATGATTTGTCATGCCTGCCTGGCTCTGGGCAGTTTTCTAGGACATGTAGGTCTCATGGCTTGGAATACAGGTTAGGCATCCCTAAACCAACATGCTTATGTGATGTGCCAATATAACCAGACATATTATCTACCCCCAGAAAATAAGCTGGACTGCATGTTTTAGAAATTTTCTTGGACATTGTGAATGAGAGGTAGACTTCACACAAAGAGCATCCGTACTTCACAAAATCCATAATCTGAAATGTTCTAACATTTGAAGCTTTCTGAATGCCAACATAACATTCCAAGTTTCCAATAATGGATTATTGGTTTGTTTGAATCTGGGATTCGTTTTTTTTTTTTTCTTTCAGACAGGGTCTCACCCTGTAGTCCAGCCTGATCCTGAACTCACTGTGTAGCCTAGGCTAGCCCTGAACTCATTCAGTCTTCCTGCTTGAGTGCTGAGAGTACAGGCATGTGCCATCATGCTCAGTTTATGAGATTGCCAGGGAGTCGAATTCAGGGCCTTGCGCTTGCTAGGGAAGCACTTTACTCACTGTGCCATCCTTCCAGCCCCTTGTATCTGGGATTCTTTGTGATACTGGCTTTGTCCTGTCAGCTCTCTGAACCTCAGCTTTCTGTTCTATAAACTGAAGACAATATCTGCTTTATAGGGTTGAAATATTTTAGGAACATAGCAGTATCCAGGAAAGGAAGTAAGTACCATGAAAGTGACTGCGGTCCTTATCCAATCACACATGGACCTCACTAAGCCCTGGTGAACTGATAAGGGCAATGGAGTAGTGAAGATCTCTCCTAGAACACCAGACACACTCCAGATAACTTAGCAAGCCCCACACCTGAGAATCTGACTACCTGTTGTCCAGCTGAAGACAAGGATGCCAGCATGAAGAGAGGCTACTGTGTCCCAGGCTTTTGTCTTAACTGATTTCACCTTTCTAACAACCCAAAGCCATAGGTACTATGATCCCTGTTTACAGATGAGAAAACTGAGCCACATGATGTCTGGCAGGTAACTTATCCCAGATCCTGTGACTGGTTAGCTGAATTGGCATTCAGAACAGACAGGCTGGCTCCAAGGGCTGCCCTCATTACCTCCCACTCCATGGCCCCTCACTGTTCTTCAGAGCTTGGGCAAGGGCGCCTTTGTGGTCTGTGGCCTGCCACCCCTCTTCCTGGCAGGGTGCTGACTGTCACTGGAAGTTGTTTGTGCCACAATTTAAGAGCCAAGCTATCCTGAGAAACTCAGAACAGTCTTTTCTTTATTACTCATATGAATTAACAATTGTGCTAGTTTGGACTCGGGGGCTCAGGCATTTCCACCTCCCTTTACAGTGCCCAATATTACAAGAAAGTTTCTAAGAACATGCAACCCAGGCTTTATTCTTATTTTCTTGGTGGGGAGAGAGGTATGTTCCTGTGTATTTGCAGAGTAGGCAGAAACAATACATTTTTTAAAAATAAACTTAAGCCTGAGAGGTAGTTTAGTGGAATATGGTGTTCAGGGGAAAATGAGAGACCTGGGTTTAGGCCTCGTCAACCAGTATCAATCAACTAGCTGTACTAATGGGCTAAGCTTGCAGCTATTAATGACACTGACTACTTACTGTTGTGTATGCTTAAGTCAGTACCTACAAGGCACAGTTGCTCAAATCTTCTGTCCACAGGAATGGAAATTGACACAGACTTTTATTGGAGGTCTGTTAGGTGACACAGGGCATTGAGAGTTAAGCACTAGATTTAGAAGGTGCAAAGACTAGGGCAACCTCAGAAATTCAGGACCCAGAAGGACTTGGTGACCCCTTCAGGGTGGCCACTGAGATAGAAGACCCAGTGATTATTCTTCATCCATGCCCCTTGTTGTCATCACTCACAGGAGTTGGACAGATACTCTCTTTACCCAGCCCACTTTCAGCCAGTAGCTGCCACCAGACACAGTTCACCCAGAAGATATGACCAGAAGACAGCTGCAAGTTTTCTAGGAAAGATTTTATTTTTCTACTAAAAGGGACAGAAACAATCTTCTTTCCCTGCCTTGAATCTGGATGCAATGAGAAAATTTCTACTGTCTTTTTTTTGTTGTTGTTCATATGGGAAATACCACTCCAGGCATTGTTGAGACATTGAACTACAGCTAGCTGCTGCTTGTCTCTGGATTGTTCGTGCAAGAATATCAGATCTTATCTGATTGTACTGTGCTATCTATGCCCTGAAGTTAAATACCTTCCTGAGACATAGTTTCAGCCAAAAGAATTTTTTTTTTCAGACTTTCACAGCCTCACTCAATTCCAGGAAAGAATGTGACCATCCTTTGGCTAAAGGAGGGAACGTTATTTTAATTTTGTAAACAGTCTTCCTGAGACTGAATTTAGAGGATGGGTATAATTCTCTCAAAGGTAACCAGGAATCTGTTACGAGAAGGAAGGGAAACAGTGGGTAAAAACTAAATGTCCTTTACAGTAGGTGGCACCGTTACACCTGATGACGACAGAGGCTTTTCAAGGGGCTCTTACCTGGCCCCTATAGCCCAGGAAGGAGGGTGGCTTAGTTAGTGAGCTTCAGTTAACCTCTCTGGTCAGTGACTTTTGGTTGTATGAAATGGAAACTTTCTCAAACTACTTCAAGAAATAGAAAAATGCAAACAGAATTATAATAGACAGATCTAAATCCAAGGACAGAGCTGTCCAGGCCCTGGAGTCCCAGTCAGTAAATTACGGTTTGGTTGTTCTATGCCAATTGAAAAATTGAGAAAAATTAAGTGAACTGCTATACCAATAGTACTTAAAGGACACACTGGGATACAATAAGCTCTCAAGTTGTAACCATGATATTCCTTGTTGAAGTACTATTTTGTGCTGGGTATGGTGGTGCATGCCAGTAATCCTAGAGCTCTGGGAGAGTGGGGCAGGAGGAGCACAAATTCAAGCCCAGACTGGGTGCTAGGGCTCGGATCTGGAATGTTCCCCCTAAGCCTTGTGTATTTGGATGTTGTGGTTTTGTCTATGGATGTCACATGCTACTGGGAGGTGGGCCCTCGTTGTGAGTGGTGGATTACTGTGCATGTGGAGGTCACTGAGGGTGTGGGAGGTCATTGAGGGTGTGGCCTGGAAGAATATATTCCTGCTCCAGTTTCTTCCCAAACTTCAAGTCTTCCTATTTTAACACCACGAGCAGCTGTTCTCCACCAGACCCTCCCTGCCCTTGACAGCCACACATGAACAGACAGAGACCCTTGTAATCTGCGAGCTAAAATAAACCTTTCCTTAAGTTGTAGGTATCAAGTGTTGTGTCCCACAAGTGAAAAAGTAACTAAGACATCTGGGCAAATTGGTCAGATCCTGTCTCAAAAATAAAAATAGAATGGGTTGGAGATGTTGCTCAGTGCAGAGGCCCTGGGTTTCATCCTCACTGCTATACACACACGCAAACAAACTGAAACACTATTTTGTGCCAGGTCCCGTTCAATTCACAGTAGTGGAACTTATGAATTATAACTCAAAAATTTCAGTTCTTGCCATAATACCAGATCACACCAACATAAGAGCTACTGTTATGGTTTGAAACTGCAATGTCTCCCTGAAACCTCATGTTTGGAAGGTGACAGGATTATGGGCACACTATACTCTAATCCACTGATGACTTCTGTGCTTTTAAGGGGTGGGGCCTGGTCAAAAAGGGCAGGTCACTGAGGTGTGGCCTGGAAGAATACTCTTACTCCCCTCCCTCTCATTCTCTCTCCCTGCTTCCTGTTATCTTGCAGTGAACAGACTTACCTGTGTCTATGCCCTCTACCATGCCCGTACACCATTGCTGGCTGACCATGAATGGACTGACCTCTGAAATGTAAGCTGAAATAACTCTCTCCTCTTTTAACTTGTGAATGTTGGACACTGCATCAAATGACAAAGTGACTAAAGGCAGATATTAAAGCCAGTACAGATACCACCATCCTAACTCATTAATGCATTCAGTTACATAATTGACCTATTTCTAAACCAGCCTCTGTGGGGTTAGTAGAGCCAGAATGAGCCCAGATCCTATATGAGATTGACAGTGGGGTTGTCAACTAACCGATATTGCAGATTATCATAGATTCTCTGAAGCTATGCAAAGACTACTGGATGTCCACTCATTGGCCTTTGCAGTGTTGCCTTTGGTTCGAGCCTTAAGTCATAGAAAGGAACCTCAGGCGATGCACGTGATTCTTGATGATTTTAACTGATCAACAGCCCTGTCCCCTATCGAGTGGCACTTGGATTCTGCTTTAAAAACCACCCTTTTCCTAATGTATTTTGGCCAAGAAGCAGATACATGACCTAAGCTAGCAGTCAGACAGCCTCTTACTGGAATCCAGATCTCTAGAGAAACTTCTGGAACTACCCAATTCCTGAAATTTCTGGAGTGTGGATGCATTTCCTCTAGTTTCAGAAATTCATTTTCTGCTTAAGTGAGTCAAAATCAGTTCTTGTTCCTTGGAGCGTATGTAAAATGAGCTGCTATGCTGTCGGCCAGTGGCTGTGGGTGTAGTGCACACCTCCAGGGCAGAAAAATTCTACTGAGGAAATAGTCACACATAGTGATTTGTCCTGGAACAAAGAATTAAAGAGGATGTTAGGAAAAACATGGTGCCAAAAGAAAGCAAAGAGCACCAAGGCAAGACTAGGTTGTGATGGGAAGCATTTATTTTTTGCTCTTCAGGTAATGTTATCATCAGATGACATTGGTCCTGCCCAAGGTTTCTTCCTGCAGTTGCTACCATTGAGCATATACTCTTATCCTTCTGGGTCAATAACTGCACTCACACATTTGGTTAGATTTTACTTTTAGAAAAGCATCACTGTTGCATTGCTGTCTTAAGATTACATCATGCATTTGATTTGTCTAATAGAGTAATCTGGAGTTTTTTTTTTTAAATTCCTCCTTCCTCTGCACAAGTCTGGCTATGTTGTTAAATATATCAACATCATTATAATATAAATGTTATTAAGTCTCATGGGTCTTGACAAAGATCAGACTCAAAAACTTAACCCTCCTAAAAGGTGTACACTTTTTTTGTTATTGAAACAGAGAAACTAAAAACTTCAATATTTATGACTATGCTAACAGCCTTTATAGATGTATATCACCTGTGCTGAATTGGCTGAGTCTACAAGCCAAGTTCAGGAAGGTAAACTGTGCTTGCAGATTTATTAAGGACACCCTTGGAAGTCTCAAATGGCAGCTCCAAAAGCTATCCCCACTGTACTATCCTGTGAACACACACAAAGGATCATCATTACTAGAAACTTTTAAAATAAGTACACACAATACTTTGTCACATGACCCAGAATGTTCTTTATTGTATGGCAAAGTCAAGATATACCATTTTTCCAAGAAAAAAAGACAGATACTGCTTTCATATATTGTTTTAGGCAATTACATTTTTCTAGTGAAAGACAGCAAAGCCCCTACAAAACTTCAGATGTGGGAAAACTCAAATTAGACACAGGTCAGCCCCTGGCACATCTCTCTAAAGATAGACCTTGTGATTATATATCCTGCAATTCAAAGAGCTGACCCCTTTCCTGTCACTCATCCTCTAATTGAGATCCCAATCCCACTGCATTAAGAATATCATTACTTGGGCTATGGGTGTGACTCAGCGGAAGAGGGCTTTCAGAGCGTGCAAGAGGCTCTGGGTTCCTTCTAGAGCACTGAAGAAAAGAATCTCCCATCTCAGCACTCTTGACAGTCCACGTCTGGACTACTGGGCATGCCTGTATGCCAGCACAAACATTGCAAAGTCTGTAAGTGTGTTCAGTGTGACAGATAATATGGAAAGAAATTTGCTAACCTCATCTCTCCCCACCACCCAACTGCTGATCCTACTCTTTAATTCCATTCAAGGCCCACGGGGAAATAAATACCCGAGGGTTGCTGAGAACTTACTTAAGCTGTAACTGCAAAGCTAATTGTCCAAAGAGCAGAGAAAGACGAGTGTAACTGACAGGGCACATGCCCTTCACCCCTGTGCCTCAGGGGAGCCTGCCCTGCACACAGGGCTGCTCCTCCAGTGTCTCGGAGTCCCTCTCTCATCTGTGGTGTTCAAGCTAATTTTATTCTTTCCCAACAGGACTCAGTTGAGAAACAATAAAGGCTTTGGACTACGGCAGCAAAGAAACAGGGAAGACAGAGAAGGGGAGCACCTAGAATCCCTCCTTAGGGGTGCAGGTTCCAGGCTGCTGCCAGGAGGGAGATCACCAGCAGCACCGTCTTTCCCGAGAAGGTAGCTGTTCCACTGATGCTGTCGTTACACAGGTCCTTCTGGCAGCATTTGAACACTAACTGCGACTCTTGTAATAGGACCGCAAGGACCTCAAAACTGCAATTATCCAACTTCCAGCACTGGTGATATATCCGTGTGCCTGTGGAGAGACCCCCACAGGGAGAGAGAGCAAGTGGGCCAAGTTCCTTACCTGCCTTCGCTTGAATCTTTCATTCTGCTTTTTGAAACATATTATGTGGAAATAAGGAGCTCTAGGCAAGAACAGTCATCCTAGAAGGCTTGTAAAGGAGAACAGTTAAGCAAATGATAATGCACAGCTAAGTCAAACTTACTTTCATAAGACTAACATCTCAGCTGCTGTGATGGCACTGGCCTACAATCCCAGCACTCTGGGAGGCTGAGGCAGAAGAAGGATCACAAGACCACAAGGACTGGGGATAAAGCTTAATGTGGAAGCCCAGACTTCAGTCCTCAGTACTGCAACAATATTGCAGATACCTTGGAAAAGTTTGGCAGTTCTGCGCTTTCCCATACATCTGTCCCTTATGAATACAGTTTTAGGGAGGACTAGACAGGCACAAATTTCAGCTCTCCTCACCCCACTGTTCTCCAGAGACAGGGAAGGAGGAAGCTCTTACCGCCATCAGCGCGGGCAATGAGACATGAGTCAAGGTTAGGTGGACAGGTGGTGTTCGTATGGCAGTCAGAAGTTAGGTTGGGACAATTGTAGCAGACCAGGCTGAAACCTAGAATCAGGAAGAAAGCCTGTTAGGACCTGTTCATGCAGCAGGGGGTTGACCCCGTGGCAGCAGATGCGCACTCTGCGGCCTCAGATGTGTGGGATAAGGGCAGGTCGTCTCCACTCGGGCTGCCAGAGCAACACCATCATTATGGAGGATGCAGTAAGCGATGGGACCGGGACGTTGTTGACCAAATGACTACTATGAGGAAAAAAACATTCACTGATGTCCTTCACCCCCGGAAGACAATAGTGCCTAAGACATAAATTTGGGGGAAACTAACCAAAACATTTAAGACCACACTGAACTTTACCTTTATGGTGGTAGCAGAACAAATGCTTTGGCATGATGTATGATGCTTTTGATTATGCAAACAGAAACGAAGCCAAACCCAGACATGGTTATATACGAAAAGTAACTCAAGAGGACAGTGAAAGGAGTGTACAAAGAGAATGAAGGAAAGTGGGGAGGCTGCAACGGCTGGGGATGGGTGCTGGCAAAGAGCAGGAGGAGTCAAGTCTGGGGTGACTCTGGCACGGGATTGTGTGAGCCTTCTGCGAGAGGACTGATAAAAAAAAAATATGAGAATCCAGCTTGGCTAGCTCGGCCAATAGAGCATGACACTCTTAAAAACTGAACTGAGGTTAGCAACTCATGCTCTGCTTCCACTTCTACACATGCTTGCACTGTTTATATACTTCCAGGCTCACACTACAGTTCTGGCATCATCTGTGGGACCCCGGTACAAGTGCAGTCTGTCTCTCTGCAGCTGAACAGCTCTTGGGAAGCTCCAGCCCTCAGGTGACGAATTTGCAATCAAATGGAAAATATCAAGAGGATAAACAATTCTACAAGTGTCTTCCAGGCAAGTATAAGTTCAATTAAATCACATACTTCGGGACTAATAATTAGTATCTGGCACTGGTTATTTGAGTGAAGACACTTTTGAAGATAAAATAATGTAAGGTCTCTGTAGTGATCAGTATTCACAGATAAGTATTTACAACTGATAGGATAGCATGTAGTAATTTTGACCGCAAATTAAGCAAAATGTTATTCCCTGACAATATTTTATTCCTCTGTTAGCAGATGTACATTATATATTTGCAGTCAGTTATTACATTCTAAGTTTTGTCAATCAAAAATTTGTGGAAGTCATGTGTTAAGAGTGCACACGTGGAACACCAGCTACTTGGGAGGCTGAGGCAGGATGATTTCAGTTTTGTACCTAGCCTAGGTAACTTAATGAGTTAGCAAGACCCTGTCTCAAAATAAATAATGCCTGGAGATATATAGTTCAGTGTAAAGATCCCGGGTTTAATCTCCAGCACCACAAAGTTAAATAAAACAAACAAAAAATGGCCAGGGATGTAGCTCGCTGGTAGAGCATGTATTTGCATGTCTGAAGCCTTGGGTTCAACTCCTAACACCAAAAAAGAAAACTTTTTCCTTCCTTATCCATTATATAAGAGCCTATATGATATCCTTGACTTTGTCTCTTGGACTGCAGAGTCTAAAATATTTCCTATTTGCTCCTTCATATAAAAATTTAATGATCTCTAGAATATGGTATCATTACTGAACTGTCTTCTGCGAAGACTGACCGAGGGCCAGTAATGCACCCAGTCAAGAGTGGGACAACAGTTGTCCTCTAACCCAGAGACGCTGGACATGAGGATCAGCTAACATCACAGGCAAACTGCCCCCAGCTCCCTAATTTGAGAAACAACTCTTATTCTTTCTTACTTTCCTAGGGCTCATCACTGCCAGCGAAACTTCGGATTTTGCTGGATTACTTTGCCCTTGCCGTTTTTATAACAACAGTGACACGAAAAACATAAATGACAGTCAACATCTGTGATGGAGAAGGGCCAAGACGTCAGAAGGAAACGCTCTCCGGTGCATGTGGCCCTTCTTTCAGACCAGAGACAGGGATCTTCATGTCTCATGACTTCCACCATGACATCAATATGTGGCAGCACTTACATGTGAAAAGACATTTCCAAAGAAGAAGCATGTTACAGTTAACACAAGTGTAGGTTCTGGCGCTCAGGAATTGCCTTTAGTTCTAAGGCAGAAGTAGTTTATCACCAGGGGAAAAGGAGACATTTCAAGACGTCCAGTGAAAAGGAGGGCCTCGTGTCCTGAGCATCGTCAGGAGTCACGCTCTCTATAGCATCTTAAATGGCCAAGCCTACCTTTACCAGTGTGAAATCCCACTCATGGAAGACCCTTTGATTTGGGAAGGTTCCAGATTCGCCCTTTGAAATGTCAGTCAGAAATCACTGCCCACTTAACTCACAGAGAACAAGACGATGCATGGAGAGGTAAAGTGACCTGACAACTCCCAGCTACACAGTGGCAGACCTGGAGTGGGGCCAGGCCCAAGGGGAGGGCTCCATCAGCTGGCTGGGACTGCTTTCCCCAATGTCACTTTTTGTCATTTCTAAGCCAGGCAGGATTCACAGTGAGAAGGCATGAAGCTGCCCTTTCTCTGTAGTTCCTTCATTGGCCCAGGTAGGTGTCCGTATCTGGCACAAAGAAATGGAAGAGGGGAGGGTGTTGTGCTAACCTGGTTATTTGAATTCCACTCTAACAGGTCACCCGGGAATCAGTCTGTCAGTGCGGTGGAAGAACCGCAGCAGGATGGCAGCCAACGTGGTGCCAGGCAAGCTAGTGGCACTGTGCAACACAGAAAGGGCCCAGAGTCGCAGTGTGCCAGAATGCCTGGTCTTTTTATGCAGCTCCGTGGCCTCAGAGCTTAAGGCTGGCAGGCTGCAAGTGCATTGTGGGAGTTGCAGCCAGCCAGCCTTGTATGCAGTCCCAGAGAAGTGATGCAGGAGCACAGTTTGAGCTGTCCCGGGAAAGAGCCCACCACAGGGCCACATCCGGGAATCTGGGGATCCTCCCTGACCTGACCTGTCTCACAAAACAGTACATTAATAGGTCACACCAGGAAATTTGGGGATCCTCCTTGACTTGACAGGGAGAGAAGAGTGCCACCGGTGGAGAAGGAAAGAAAAGACTGTGGACCTCCTGAAAGATCTGAGCCCAGTGAGGACAGGTCTTAGAAAGCAGAGGTCTTACCCCACCCCCAGCCCCACCGCAGCACAGCTGCTGTGACAGACACTTTTGAGCAGTCCGAGAAGAGAGGGAAGTGGTCCCACCCTCCCACCTCATTGACAAGACTGAAGGTCTTGGATACAGACACTTCCCACTCATATAACAGGTAAACTTTAGTTGTTTTTTTATACGTATTTTGGACTTGTGTTTTTTTCTGCTATTGATTTATTATTTTTACTTTGTTATTTGTTTTTTTATCTTTTCTCAAGAAGTTCTTTATGCATTTTTCAAGAAGGCTTTATATAGATTCTGGAGATACACTCTTCCATTCATAGCTGTCCCTGTTTCTTCTTGCTCCTGTCTCTGTTGCTCAAGTACAAGCACTTTCTTTGGGGTTCAGTGGGCACTCTGACTTGCTCTTCTCTGTCCTAATGATCATCTGTTTTCCATCAGCCTTCAAAGCTCACCCTCAGTATCAGTCCATTCTTTCCATCTCTCTACCACTCTAATTAATGATATTGTTAAGTATTGATAACTCACAGCCATACAGCTTGATCTGTTGGGAATCAATTTTTTGCTGTTTAATTAGACATAGGGCATTAAGGCAGTTTTTTAATATTAACAATAATATAGCATAGTCTTTAATAAAAAGTTACTAGACAATTTATATAGATCACTCCATTAGATTAGGTTTCTAATGTTAAAGAGTATACGTATGAGGGACTGGAGGAATGGTTCAGTGGTTAAAGCACTTGCCTAGTAAGCACTAAGTCAAGTGCTAAGTACCTGAGTTTGATTCCCCAGAATCACAAAAGCTGGATGTGGTAGTGCAAGCCTGTAATCCCAGCACTTGGGAGGCTGAGGCAGGAGGATTGCTGTGAGTCCAAGGCCAGACTGGGCTCCATAGTGAGTTCAGGACCAGCCTGGGCTACTGATAACTCATTTTGATATGTCAACAGCTGGTGTGTCTTATTTTTACCATTGATACTATCTATCCTAATGTTACAGAAAGTATAACAGTTGGAACCTATTAATGGCTGATAACTTTTGGTGGCTTAGGTTAGCCTGGGTAGGTAATATAGAAGCCTATTTCATTATTGATGGTGATATAGTATTGACATTAAAGAAACCTTCTGGTAAGTCGATATCAGATTTATTTAGATAGATACATTGATAATGTAGACTGTGCTTTTAATTTTAAGGCTAGAGTAGTTGTACTACTAAATTGGTTTTAGGTTTTGTCAATAATTTTAGTGTCTTAGTTTCTTTTTTATCTCTATGACTCAATACCCAACATCCGAAACATAAGGGAGGAAAGATTAATTTTAGCTCACAGTTTCAAAAGATCTAAGTCCATTTGTGGGTGCTGGCAATGGTGGAGGCACATGGGTCTGGCAGAGGACAACTGCTCACAGCAGAGTATTCAGTAAGCCAAGCGAGGGAAGAAGGGTGGAACTAGCGTATACTATTCCAGGTCATGCCCCAGTGATCCACCCTTCTGGGTCACATGCCCAATAATCCACCACATAATCCACCATATACCTATTACCTGCCACACACCTGTAATCTACCACACACCCATAATTCATCACATACCTATAATCCACAACATCCAAACACAGGAGGCCTTTGGGGGACATTCCAGATCCAAACCATAACACTCAGATTATAATAATATTGCATATTTCACTCATGTTATTGATGGGAACGCAGATGTTAACGTTGATTTCCAATATATGCCACTAATTAGCTTGTCTTTAGACCATAAACAGAATATATGATACATTTCCCTTTCACTGAAAAGTGGAGGAGAATAGGTAACCAGTAGAAGGTTGGTCATTGAGAAGACCCCCCCCAAAATTAATAGCTAAGTAAGCTAAAAATGGCAAAAATATTAAAATCTAAATAAACTCAAGGAAATTTCAGGGAAAGTCGTAATCTAACAGAACTCTCCATAGTAGAAACAGACAAGGTAGGGTGCATCCAGGATGGTACCCCAAGTTCATATACTAAAGCAGTTCATGAATGGCAGTAGACCACCTAGAGTTCTTACATGCAGAGTGTAATATTTGGCAGGGAAAAAAAAGACATGTTAAGCATGTGTGCCTTATTTTGTGCAATGTTAATTGGGTTACCTCATACAATTCAGGAGCTGCAGAACCATATCCATGATGAGGGCCTTACAGCAACCAGTAACCTTATGCATAAAAATATGCCAACCCTATTTGTGGAATCAGTTTTGGAAGAGCATGGCAAATTTGTTCAACTTATCAATATTGTTTTGAGTGGTCATTAGTATTTTATGAGTGCACTGGATAAGGCTCTTATATCAGTTGTAAATTATAGCGAACCTAAGTCTGTTTGTAAAGCACCTGCACTGCCTGCTAAGTACTCCACCAACTTACTAAAAAAGTCAATGAAAGAGGGATGACGGTAAATGAAGTGGAATTCAGGTGATGAGCTTCATTACTGCCTTCAAGTATATTGTTAAAAGGATGCTTTTCAGAAGTTCTGTGCAAGAATGCTGGCAAAACACTTAATTCCTACATTATCTATGTCTGTGGATTCCAAGGAAGCTGTGATCAACAAATTAAAACAAGCCCATGGCAATGAGTTTACTAACAAGCTACATCAGATGTATAAAGATACGAGTATCAATGGGGATATCACAATAAATTGAACAATTTCATCAAAAGCCAAGACACAGTAATAGGTTTGAGAATTATGTTCTACAGGCTACAGCATGGCCTCTGACTCAGGCTCCTTCATCTACGTTTGATTCCCAAGAATTAGAAAAAAGTGTACAGATGTTTCAGTTATTTTATAGTCAGCATTTCAGTGGAAGGAATCTCACGTAGTTACATTATCTCTGTACAGGTGAAGCTAAAATGAACTCTTTGGGCCAACCATATGTAGCTATGGTTAGAACATACCAAATGGCAGCTCTTTTTGCCTTTACCAGTGAAACTGCCAGTTCTAAGGAGAACTTCAGGACAGCACTCAGATGAATGAAAAGGAACTGATGAAAATAATCAAATCAGTGCGTGAGGTGAAAATGATTAATGATGATTCAGACAGGGAGGACATTGATGCAGAATCTTCAGTTTCATTAAATATGAATTTCAGCAGTAAAAGCAGGGGTGGGCCTCCGCAATTTGTTCATTTGGCAGCCCTTGTTTTTCTGCTGTTTACAACATTACCAGTGCCATGTCATGAACGGAGAAGAAAATGTCTAGAGATATTTTAAGCTCATGTCAGTATGACATTTATTTATTTAAATATGAAAATATGGCAGGTAATATGCTTTTTCTCCCCTTTCATGTGTACAGTTGATGTGGGTTTTTTTTAATGTATCTTTTAAAACTTAAATACTGTAATATAACAGATAACCTAAGAATTCTATTTGTATCAAAATGACAAGCATGATATTGCTTGCTTGTCAAAAAAAAAATGAGAGCTCATCAACGCTACCTGATCTACTATCTCCAGCAACTGAGCTATTCGAAAATGAGGCAGTAAGTCACCTGCAAGAATGCCTAACTCCCTAGAAGTGACATCCTGGGCCCTGAAGTAGTGGAACCTATAAGAAATTAAAACACACAGGTGAACCTAGTATCCAGTCAAATCAAACAAGACATACTTAAACAAATGCAACATGCTAAGCAAGTTCAAAGACTATTTAACCAAACAAACATTCGTCTTAATAGATAAACATCTTAACAAGTATATAGAAGACACACAAAAGAAGACAATGTAAAAAACGAAGAAACATTATAGAAGAGAGGTAAATAGAGTGAAAAGATTCCAAGCTGAATTCCCAGGATATTAGGAACTCATTTCAGCACAGTGGGACTTAATTCAAGCATTATGAGGACAGTATTACATCTTGAAGGTAAGGTTGACAAACTAAGCCAGTGAGAACTGAAAAACAGACAAGAAAGTGACTGGATCTAACAGCTGATGGACTGCTCAAAGAGAAACAATCTTAGAATTGTAGGAGTGCAGAGAAAATGGAAACAGTATGAAAGATATAAAGAATATGTCCAGTGAAATTATAGCAGAAAATTTCCCATACTTAAGAAATCAACATTGAGCTACTGCAGGCACACAGAACACCAAATAACCTTGATCAGAAAAGAACCTTCCCACATTATAATCAAAATCCTAGACACTCAATACAAAGAGAATACTAAAATCTACAAGAGAAAACCAGAAAGTAACCTACAAAGATCCATCAGGATAATTGTGGATTTCTCAATACAAATGTTTATGGAATGAAATCATTCAAGCTCTGAAGTAAAGTGCCAATCCAGTCTGTTACACTAAACAAAATTATTCCTCAAAATAGAAGTTAAATTATCCCATGATAAAACCAAAATTCAAGACCACTTGACCAGTACTGAAGAAAATATCTAAAGAAATCTTAGAGATAGAGAGACCAACAGCACAGAAGAATCCAGAGAAAAGGAAACAACCAAAAGTGGAGAATGATATAACAATAGTGAAACAACATGATGACAGGATATAGCAAATACACCATTATAATAACGCTCAATGTTCATGGTCTCAACTCCATCAAAAGACACAGACTGGAAGATAGTATCAAAAAACAAATCAATTCCATGTTGCCGGCAGGTGATGCACATTATCCATAAACAAAGACTAAAAGGATAAAACCAATACTACATGCAACTGGACCGAGAAAAAAAGCAGGGGAGCAGCTACTCTATTCCTAGACAATACACGATACCAAAATTGAACCAAGAAGATACAAAAACCCTGAATAGACCAGTAACAAGTATGAACATTGAGGCAGCAATAAAGTCTCTACCTATAAAGAAAAGTCCAGGAACAGGTAGATTCACTGCAGGATTTTACTAATACTTCAGAGAAGAACTAGTACCAATACTTTTCAAATTGTTCCATCAGAAGGAAAAGGAATATTGCTGTCTTACTTTTTTGTCACTGGGACAGAATACCTGACATCGTGGGTATTTAGGGAGGAAAGAGTTATTTTAGCTCACAGTTTCAGAAGGTCACAGGTAGTTCATGGGTATGGTGGAATCACATGGCCAGGCTGGGGCCACGCCCGGGACTAGAGCTGGAGCTGAATACTAAATTCTTCATGGCATGGCAGAATAAAGACAAGTCCAAAGCATCTTCCCTTTCCAGCCAGGTCCCCCCTCTTAAAAATACACAGTATCAATAGGTACATGAAGCTTTTGGGGGACACTTCTGATCCAAACCATAACATTCTGCCCCTGGCTCCCAAAAGACTCAAAATGCATTTAGTCCTTTTATAAAAGTTGCCAAAGTTTTAACAGTTCCAGCACTGTTAAAAAGTCCAAGTCTAAAGTCTCCTCTGAGACTCAAGGGAAACTCTTAGCTGTGAGCTCCTGTGAAAACCAGAGTTAGGTACTTCAACCTACAGTGGCACAAGGTAAACATTCCCATTCCAAAATGGAGGAATAGAAGGCTAAAAGGTAGTCAGGCCAAACCAAGTTATAAACAGCAGCATGGCAAGAGTTAAACCCTACGGCTCCTTGTCTAGCGCCTAGGGTAAACCGGTGGTGAGATGTGGACTCCACAGGGCTCCCCCCTCTACAGCACTGCCACGGGCTGCAGCCTCCATCCTCTTTCCATTAGGCTGGCCTCTCCCATAGCCTGCAGCCTTCCTTGGGGGACAATCTATGCTCCTAGCTTCTCCAAATATTTGGGCTCCCATTGCACCTTAGGCTTCTATATTCCACACACTTCCCTCCCAGGAGCACAATGCCTGGCCCCCAAGACCTTCCTTTGAAATCCGGGTGGAAGCCTCTCTTACCCCACAGCTCCTGTACTCTGCAGACCTGTAAAGCTAGGACCACATGGATATCAGGAAGGTCTGCCACTGGCTTGAGCAGAAGCCTTACCCTTGGACAACTGCTGTCAAGTTCTCTGGGTTCTTAGATAGTTGAACTCCAGGTGGCTGACACTGGGAGAACATTTTTCTCTTTTGCTCTTGGGTACACCTCAAAGCAAAGCCTTTTGCCTCTCCGCCCTTGAGTTGGTGAAGGGGGTGGGGTCTCGTTGACTTCTGTTATGACCTCAGGACATCCTTCCTGCAGTCCAGAGGAGAACTTGGATCCTTTTTAATGCTAATCTCTTTAACTTCCTTGTGCTCTTTGGCCCCACCACTGCAGGCTATTTTGGTCTGGCACTACAAACTTTTTATATAACTTTTCTCTGTCATTTTTTTTCCTGCATTTTGCTATAAAGTTGGCTAAAAAGCCACTAAACAGCTTGAACATAGGGTTCCCTTAAGATTTTCTCCATAAGGTTAATGAATCCACCGCCCTTAATCTCATTTTCAGGCAAAGTCTCTGGACAAAGGCAAAATGCTGACACACTTTCTGCCAAAGTATAACATGCATGGTTTTTAGACCACCTGGCAATACCATCCTCTTTTCTTGAACCTGGGCTTTCCAATCCACTCTTCTATCAGCATTCTGGTCTTCTGAGTTCTGACCAGAATCTCCCAAGAAGCTTGTCTCAGGGCACTCCAAGGCCTCTGTGGCCAGCATCTTCAAACCTTTCTAAACTCCTTGGACAGCTAATAATGAGGCCCCAGAAAAAGATGCTAACTAGTTTGTCCAGAGTCACACAGCTATTAAGTGAGACTCAAACCCAGGCCAGTAGTTCGAAAATCCAAGCTTGGGGTTTAATAAAGACATTCTTCTAAAAGTCCTGAGATGGGAGAAGAAACAGCCCAGATGATGGGTGGCATGGGTAGGGGGTGACCAAGGTCAAAGTTTAGCAATAAGTTAGTAGACAGTTATTTGATATTTAAGGCATTAAGCCAAGGTAGAGGGGATTTGACTTTTAGGCCACCAGTTTCTGGTCTGTTCTTGTTCCTGGAAAAAGTTATCTTGCATTTCAACCGCTATAAAACAGGGATACTTAGGCTATTTTCTTTGCTTCATTAGAAGGATCAAATGTCATTTTCTGCCTGTGTGATGTTTCTGCCTATGATACATTGGCCTGAAGCTTTCCTCACAGGCTCCTCAGAGTCTTGGGCAGCAGCAAAGACTCTTGTGGGTGTGTGCGTGTGTGTGTTGAGCTTCACAATCTTCCAGCAAAGGAAGTCACGCGTGTGCGTGTGTGTATGTGTTGTGAGCGTCACAATCTTCCCTGAGGAGGATCTTAAATGCACCCAGACCTGTAGGAGAGCAGCTAATGGCCCCAAGTTCACACCTGTTTCAGAGACAAATGCAGACTCCTAGAAGTGGGATATGACAGCTGCTGTAATTACAGGAAATATACAGGGTAGAACCAGGAAACCCAGAATGGAGGCATTCTATAAAACCAAATGGGTGTGAGAGTGGGAGCTAGGGGGTATGGGGAGGGCCTGAGAGGGCCAACAGTGGGTAAGGAATTAATAGTGTTGATGTGATATATATGTGCACAAAATATTCAAGTTCATTGTAAACATTATGTAATATATATACATATATATATATACATACATACATATATATATATACATATATATATATATATATATATATATATATATATATATATATATATATATATATATATATATAAATAAATTGGAAAAAAACCAAAGTGGATAGTGGCCAGCATGTTGTGCCAACACAGCCAGGACAACTTCCTCCAGGAAGTAGGGAAGGGGTGGCCGGAAAGGGACCGCCCATGCAAGGGTAGTCTAGGGAAGGGTGGCCTAGAACGGGAGTGAAGAGCCAGGTGTCAGGTGGGGCTCACATTCTGGCATAGCAGTGTGGGTATTATTTTGCAAGTTATTTTATCTCTTTGAGCCTTATCATTTGTAAAACAGAGGTAAAAATATTTAGACCAGCAGGTTAACACATGGATCAGATAAGTCAGTACACATAAGCGCTTAAACTCGTGATGGGCAGTAAGTGCTCCAGCTTTAGCTGCTCCTGCAGCCGATACTCTGATCATCAGCACTGAAGCACAGGAGAAGCTTCAGGGCAGAACTGAGCTTGGAAGGCCCTGAGCACAGTGCCCCCTCCCCCCCCCAAAGGACCTGCACAACAATCTAACAACATCCACCAAGTGCCAAGTAGCTTATGGTGAGGGATGAAACCAAAGCTGCCCAGCACCCTCACCTGCCCCACCTCTTGCAAAAAAAAAAAAAGCATCCCTGAAATTCAGGACAGCTGTAACTCAGGAAGGTGCCTCAGTAAGGGCAAGGCCATAAAAAGAATGAGTTGTCACACAACCCTGTGATGGTAACACTGGAAGCATAAGAACCCAAGCCTGGCCTGGGTGAGGGGCCTGGGTGGAAGCCCAGGCCAGTAGCATCAGAGGCCTGAGGAGGAGGAAGCTCAGGCCAGTGCACCCCTGATGGGTTAGATCTGGTCTCAGAGACTCACCTGTGTGGCAGAGGGTGGCCAGGATGAGCAGGAGCCTGAACAGGGTAAGGCTGCCTTGCCTTCTCATTGTGACTGTCCACGGGGTCTGGAAGGAAGGGACAAGAGCAACTGTCATGACAAATGACGGCAGGTTATCTCAAAGAGCTGGGAGCCCAGGGATCCCAGGAGACACAGGCAGAGATCTCACAGACAAAACAAGAACAGGAAGTGTCCTGGGCGAAGGTGCCACGAGCCAAGGGTGCCCTCACGTAGGTAGCGCGCCCTCCTCCAGCCCAAGACCTCGGCTTACAGAAGTAACAGCACCCAACATGGAGAGAAGGGCATCTACCAGGAAGCCAGAGCTCACAGGACTCAGGCGGGAGCACTGGGCCCCAGCCCAGCTCTAACCCACAGCAGCCGCACACCATAAATACACGCAGTCCCGACAAATGCCATGTTCACTCTCATGCAGAGGGAACCAGTGTCTTCTCTGGAAGGGTTGTTTAGTACAAAGTATGAAAATTAACACAGCAGCCTCGGTTCCTGCTCTGCCAGTCCCAGGACAAGCAGCTGGCTCAGATGAAGGGCCACTTCTTCAGATCAGGACATTACGTAAACTGAACTGAAGGGTGTCCTTAGAAGGCACCGGCACGCCTTCAGCCATGGAACAGGCAGCTGAGGCCTAGTGTGCCTGCAAACTCTGGCTCCCCCATTCCCGGTGTGATGCCAGATGCCTCGCCGGTCACACTGGAGACACGCTGATGACTAAACCTCATTACATAAATGCCTAGATGCTGGGTCTGGTGGTGCAGGTATCCCAGCGCTCCGAGAGGCTGAGGCAGGAGCATCAAAAAGTTCAAGCAACTTAGCAACTTGATGAGACCCTGTCTTTAAATCAAAAACCATAAATGAGCTGGGGATTCAGCTCAGTGTGAAGGCTTTGGGCTCAATCTCCAGTATCCCCAGACTCCCCTAAATTAATAAATGACTAGGTATGTAGCAAGGAGCTGCAGGTGACAAAGAGAAGCTGAAATGCCCTGATCTCTCCCTTCAGGCCATCAGGAGGCCAAGGCACAGGGAGGTTTTAGAACCACTTAAGTGCAAAGCTTTGGAGTAGATCTAAGAAGTCTTCAGCACTGATCCTACCTACGCCCCTGGACCCATTCTACAATACATTTAAATATATACTAATGTATATATATACATAGGTGGTTAACATCTCCTATAAGCTAGGGTACATTACTTCCCGAGTCCCACAGGCCAGGAGTGAGGCATGGCAGACAGATGGGTCCAGATGCGAGAAGCTCCCAGCCCACCTTTGGGTCAGGAATGCAGTTTCCTGGGGCTATTGGATGAGTCATTTCTCACATATTTGAAAGTCATCAGGAATTAGCTGATGCAGGCTGGAAGATTCAGAAGCTGAAAATGGCAGGGTGTGGCACTGTCAAAAGAGGGGGGGGTGTCAAGGACAACAGGGCCTGGCACCTCCCTCAGCACACTGCCAACTTCCTGCTCGGTTCCCCAGGCTAATGAGTTTTTGGGTGGAAAGGATGATTTATAGACTCCGGTCAAACTGGGCTTGGTGCCACACACACACACAAACAACTGCGGCAAGGGAACACAGAGGAGGGTATGAGGGTATTCACCTAAGCACCCCAACAGCACGGGGAGCTTCGGACACTTTTTAAAAGCTATGAATTGCCTCTGTGTCACATTTCCCCTTGTAGGAGGCGGGACAGACAAAACAAAAACAGGAAGTGTCCTGGACGAAGGTGCCATGACCCAAGGATGCCCTCACGTAGGCAGCGCACCCTCCTCCAGCCCAGGACCTCGGCTTACAGAAGTAACAGCGCCCAACATGGAGAGAAGGGCATCTACCAGGAAGCGAAAGCTCACAGGACTCAGTCGGGAGCACTGGGCCCCAGCCCAGCTCTAAGGCACAGTAGCTGCACACCGTAAATACACGCAGTCCCCTCGAGTGGGGACAGGCACTGGAAGGTGTCAGGGTGACTGGAGCTGCCAGCTCCAGCAGACTGTCCTTGGTATGGTCACTGACGTACCTAACACCATTTGAACACCCAGGGTCCCTTACCCAGAACTGTTCCATGAAGTGCACCACAAAGAACAGGACTGGAAAGACAGCCAGCGTGAAACAAGGAACTGGGTGGGGACACAGCCATCCATTCTAGTCTGAGGCCTCTGGGCGAGGCCCTCTGTGGTCTTCTGTGGTTCAGGCTCAGCCATCTACTTGCCATTTGTTACCTCTGACCTCCACTCTTTGCTTGGTAAACAAACGCAGGGACAGTTATGCATACTGCACAGGGCAGTGCCTGGCCAAAGGAACCACTGTCAGTGTCACTGAGAGGCCATGAGGTTACGAGAAAGGAGAAATCCAGCAGCGAGGGAGTTTTGGGAGGGTCTCAAGGACAGAGGGGGGTGCTGGTGAGGAAGCAGGACTAACACTCTGGACTGGGTGAGTAGGGGAGATCTCTGGCCCCAAACCCAAGGTAACCCGCAGCTTTCTGGGTTGGGCAGATAGCGCCAAGTCTTAGCTTCAACTCCGTATGGCTGGGTGGTGGTCGCCGGAACTGCCTTCACTACAAGGTTGCAGTTAGGCAAAAGTAGCAGAGGAAGAGAGTGCTCAGTATGTTGACAGTCAGACTAAATGTCCAGGTCTTTGTGAACCACTAATGTGAATTTCCAAAGCAACATGCTCAAAGAGGGTGAGAGGGAGCAGAAAAAGGTACAGCTGACTGTTTTCAAGACATTTTATAAACCTCTAAAACATTGTGGCTGTCTTCCTGATCCTGCAACTTTTGACACTGTGCCTACAAATACTCCATAATGAACCAAGTAGCACTTTTATAATCAGAAATAATATCAGGAAAACTCACATATTACAAGTTTCCTTTTTGAGTAATCTTACATCACCCATCTTTTGGTAAAGCTGTTTCAGGATTTCAAAATATAAAAACCTTATAGGGTTCAAAACTCCCAATCTAAAAATACCCTCCATTATAATTTCTAAAAGCATGATGTCCATATTGGTATCTTAGTCACTTTCCTACTGCTGGGACAAAATGCCTGACACCTGCAACTTATTTTGGCTCGTGGTTTCAGTCCACAGTCAACAGCATGACAAAGAAAAGATGCTTAACTCAGGGCAGCCAAGAAGCAGAGAAAGAGGGAGGTGCCAGGAACAGAAATACATCCCCCCTGACCCACCCTGCCCACTTCCTACAGCACATTTAGCTACTTAACTGATCAGTGGAATCCACTGGTACGCATACAGCCTCTACACCTGCATCACATTACAAACACACAAAACTCTGAGGGAACATCATAGATCTAAACCATAACACGGCATGGTAGCACATGTCTATAATCTCAGCACACTGTATAAACTATTCTAACAATCCCACTACTGTTCTGAGTGATTTTTAGTTCTGCCAAAGAATGTGCTACTGGAATCCCCAAGGAAGATAAACAGCAATGCATCTTTCTCCTTTGAGGATAGGCTTAACTATTGAAAACAGCTCAAAATCATGCTGTAGAGGGTCCACAGAGTAAGATGGGTGGGCCTACTAGAAATAACGTAGGCGGCCTGCAGAACATACATTAGCATTTTGTTCTTTCTTAGTGGTTGGCTAATTTGATTCTAAAGTGAATTCCTCCATGGGAGCTTCAGGTAGGCCTTCATCACAGGAATAAGGAAAGAAGGTTATAGGAGTACTGAGAGAGCAAAAGCTTAGCGATATCCACGCCCTCTGATGAGGAGGTGGCGACACAAATCCACACTGGGCACCACATAACATGGGAGGAAACAGGCAGGGAGGGCTGCTCACAAGGTACTAGGAAGAAAGGCTGCTTTCAGTCTGTGGCCATACCACCCTGAATGCGCCCAATCTCATCTGATCTCAAAAGACTTCTTTGAAGTAGCCCAGATAGGGCTGAAGAAATAGCTCAGTGGTTAAAGCTCTTGCCTAGCAAGCTCTAAGTACCCGGGTTCAATTCTCCAGCACCACATAAGCCAGATGTGGTGGCACATGCCTGTAATCCTAGCACTTGGGAGGCTGAGGCAGGAGGACTGCTGTGAGTTCGAGGCCAGTCTGGGCTCTACAGTGAGCTCAGAACCAGTCTGGACTACAGTGATACCCTGTCTCAAAAAAAAAAAAAAAAAAAAGAAAGAAAGAAAAGAAAAAATAGCCAAAATACTACTAATAGAGAAAAATAAGAGAGAAAACAGGGTGGTAGACTTGTGGAGATGGTAAGGAAATCTGGGGACGGGGACAAAAGAACGGGGAGGAAGGAGAAGAAAAAATGATTAAGAAGCAATACGTATAGTCAGTGCCCCAAGTCCAATGTAATTACTATGTATCGGAAATACTAATAATTATGGGGAAAGCAGCTATAATTTTATTGCTTTAAAAATGAACACGTGTTAGTAATGCTTAACTGCTAATGTGCCAAAGTGACTCCATTTTGTGGTGCTTATTAAAACCTCGTATTTCATAAGTTGCGCTATAAAAGTTGCGCATCTACCGTGAAAGCCTGTGTAAAGTAGATAGAGTCTTATAAGTTTGAACCCTAAGCCCCAAGTTTCCGGTTAGCCTTAGTGTACCCTTCATACGTTGTGTGATAACTTGAACCCAGCAAACTCCCAGAATGGCAAATAGCCTTATCTGCTTCTGTAAGTCTGCTGGCCTGCTAAAATGGGTTCCTTGTATCGTGATAAGACACCCACCAAACCTCCAGCTGGACATGTAACCATCTGCTAAGTCCAATATGCACTAAGAGTCGTAGCTGCACCCCCCGCCCCCGCTAAAAATAGTGACAGGAAGCCAACTCACAATTGGCTGTTTTTAAATAATGTAACAGACTCCCCAAGGGGGGGAAAAAAAAAAAACTCCAAAATTGATAGGGCACTTGGCAGCCCAAATAAAATCAATGCTCAGTTGTCCAGTTATGATTGGTTACTATGTAATGGTGATTGGTTGCTACGTAGTAATGTCACATTCCTCTACTGGAGCCTTTATTAACACTCTGCTACACTTGCTCAGGGCTGTTCCCTGCGTGGCTGGTGCTCGCCTTGAGTCCAGGAGCAGCCAGGCAATAAAAATATCTTACCTTGCTCCAATTAGCACCGGTGGTCTCTTTCATTCTATAACAATAGACAAAAACATAAAATGTTTGGAATATTTTATCAACTTTTCTGAATATTTTAAAATATGTGTTTAACAGAATAGTAGAACTATGAGCAGGTTGTTTATGCTTAAATTTTTTTCTTAAACATGTTTATAGAAAAAACATGATGGAAGGATTATTTTCAATGTACATATGTAGCATTTCACTTATAGTTTTTATTTTTCTAGTACTTCACCTGACTAGGTATAAAAATATATACTGCCTGTCAATAAAGTTTTATATATAAAAACATACATGCATACACATATTCTTTTCTATTTGTCTGAAAAGTAATTTTAGTCATTCCATATACCTCTAAACAGTAAGGCCTGGGTAATTTTCTAGTAGTGACTTTTTGCTTCCAATTTATGTAACCCTGAAAAACACAAATACTTTAGTTCCTAATCTGTGAAATAATTAATGTGAAATATGAAAATATAAAAATATGATTTGAGGGTTTTAAAAACTTAATACAAACAGATTGTTATGTGGCAATTTAAGAGAAGTATACAAATGCATATAATTCTGGAGTCTATCCAGGGCTCAGGCCTGACCAGGAAATAATATTTTTTAATCCAGATGCTACATTTCTGGATTTCTTCTAGTGTATCAGGATAGCAAACTAAACAGTTATAGAGGCCAGGAGTAATGCTGAGGGGAACCAGGGCTGTTCTGTTTGATAAAGAGTATCAGAGACTGTTAATTGTCTGCACATGTGGGAAGGGCAGCCAAGGAACGGAAGTGAAAGTTACTCTATGTCATTTCCAAAAGCAGAATTAGGATCAAAGAGGAAGGCATTTTGGATTTCCTAAACGATGGTTGTTTGCCACCTGGTCTTGCCTACCAGAGGCTGGACACTACACCACATTTCAGCACATCTGGAAAGCAAGTCCTGATGAAATGTACAAAGGTCCCTGTCAGCTAGAAATGTTCAAACAGCAGAACTCACCAGATCACAGACTCTGCAAAAGAGGTTCCTGCAGAAAACAGTAAGACACAAAAGATCACCAAAGTACTAGAGTCTCATTCTGTAATAAAATCAACCTGACAATTATGTATTCACCTGCAGCTACCTGAGATAGGAGGAGAAGCTGAAAAGTGGCAAGGTGAGTCACAAATACAGGCATCCCTTACCAAGTTGAAGAAAATGTTTTGGAAAGTAAATATTTTTTGGTATTTGGGTAGGAAAAAAAACGTAGTATGAACCTGTAGTCTATTGTTTTAACTAGGAAAGCAAACACAGTACTGCCTATCCAAAAACCCCAAGTCTCCCAAATATGAATCAAAAATTAGGTTTACATATATATGAATATAACAACATAAAATAATTATTATTGTTATTTTACAGAGAGTCCTGGGTATTGAACCTGGGGCCTTCATATTGACCTACATTACCAGCCCATTTTTGATTTTGAGCCAAGGTCTTGCTAAGTTATTACACTGCCCAGGCTGGGCTCAAACTCGTGATCCTCCTGCCTCAGCTACAGAGTGCTGGGATTACAGGGCTGTGCTACCAGGCCTGCCTTAAATAAATACTTAATGAAGGAGGGCTTAAGGAATTTGATGGTGGGTATACTTACACTGGAGAACTAAGCTCAGTCTCAACGGTTCCTCCCAGTAACTGACGAGCCCACTGTGAGCAGGTGCACGCTGTTCATCATGGCTGTTGCACAAGGTAAGAACCTCGTGTCTAGTGGCAGTAGACACCAGCCAGTGCCCAGGGCAGAAGGATAATAAGATCACAGCACTGGTCTTTCCGTTGCACTCAGCGTGAGTCATCGGGAGACTGTGAAACGTATCACTGGACTGGACCCCAGAAGCTGATTTTAGTAGGGCTAGTTTGGGGCCAAAGAATGTGCACTTCCAGCCACTTCCCAGGTGCTGCATGCAACTAGCCAGGGACCACAGTGAAAACACCTGCATTACAGCGACCTGGTGTTAAGGCCAGGCTACTTTATACAGGGCTGACAAAGTCTCTTCCAGCGAGACTGTAAAAGCTGCTAGTTCTGATTAAATAATCAGGAGTTTCTCCTACTGGGCAGGGCCCCTGAGATTACACCACTGAATGTAATACGTTACCAGATGCAAACCAGTAGACAAGTCTTCGTGTCTCTATTAACTTCTGTGTGGTGAGCCTATATTATAGGTCAATTGCTGTGCTAAGTGGGTGAGAGGTTTTTGTTTTGTTTTTCTGAGACAGTCTTGCTCTGCAGTCCAGACTGGTTCTACACTCACTGTGTTGCCCACGTTGGCCTCAAACTCACAATCCTCCCACCTCAGCCTCCCAAGTGCTATGCTAGGTATTCTTGACATATTAATGGAGTTAATACTATAAAATACATGTAATCTTTGTTTCCAATTAAAAGAAAGAACCAAGGTGAAGACCTAATTTATACAATGTGGTAGGAAGAATAACGCCTCCTGCTCCCAAAGTCACCTGTACCCTAACTCTAAGAACACAGAAGGCCATCTGAGTGAAGGGACCTCCACATGAGATTGAGGCTAGAGAGATCATTCTGGATTATCTAGTGGGCCCACTATAATCACCAGGCCCTTAAAAGAGGGAGCAAAAGGCAGCAAAATCTTCCTGAGAGATGTGACAACACGAAAAGGGGTCAAGTCTGAAGAGTGGTACAAACTCAACTCACCATTGCCAACCTTGAAGACAGAAAAGGTGTCCTGAGCTGAGACAGTAGCCTCTAAGACAACAGTAATTCTCAACCAGCCCCCGAAAGGAAACCAGACCTTCCCGCTCCAGTCTCAAGAACTGCAATTCTGCCAACAGCCCGAGTAAGGACACAGGCTCCCCTCCAACCCCCAGAGTCTCCAGAGTGGAATGCAGCCTCCCACGTTGGTGTTTGCCAGCACCACTGTGCCAGACTCAGTGAGGATGACGATACTGAAAAGCTAGCACATCTGTAAGCACTGACCTTGTGATTTGTTTTTGTAGCAATAAAATCATTAACATAAGCTGGGTATGCGGTAGCATGCACCTGCCATCCTGGTTCCTTGGGAGGCTGAAGCGGGAGGATTGTTAGGTATTTGTGGGCCTGAGGGACACAGGGGGATCCTAAGCTACAATTAAATGAAAGGTCAAAGGCCTCCGCATTTAAAATACTGTAATGTGTGAGGTCTCAGATCCAAAGTGACCCCAGAGAACAAACACAATGGTGTTTTAAGGGGACACACGCAAGGCATAACAGCATTCCTGGTCACAGTGGCCTAGAGGAGGTCAGCATTCTTTAACAACTCTGCCTCCATGCACCAAGACCTGATTTAGATTAGAACTTACCTACTGTGAGTTTGTTTCCTAAGCTTCATATTATGACTGAGTCCCCCAAGGGAACACTGACCATCAGGAAAGAACCAGGAAGACATTTCTGAGACATTGACATTCCAAAGTAACTTCCACAGAAAATGTGGACAAACCTCATAATCCCGGGAGTAACGTTTGCTAGGGATGCTGGGATGGAGCTCAGGACCCTACAAAACGTTTAACACTAACTCACACAGTTACTGTTCCCAGGAGCGGGGGCTGAGGAACTTCACGACTAGACATGCCCTCAGGAATAAAATCCCAGCTGTCCTCATTTTATAGAAGATGAATGGAGGGCCAGGGGAATGAAATTACCTGTCCCAAGGTAACAGGAAAATCAAAAAGCCACAGTGGACGCATGCTGTTTCTATACTTCGGGGGCTGCAAACTCTCCAGTGGCTTAGCACAACCCCTGCTGGCAATGTCAGGGGCCCGGAGCGTCTGTGTCCTATGACCTCGTGGATGGGCTGTAGCCAGTCATGCTGAGGCACCCACAGATCAGTTACTCTGTTGAAAGCGGTAACTACATCAACATGTAGACGGAGAAAGCCGCCATCACAATGGAAAAGCCCCTCCCAGCCACCCAAAGCCCCGGCGCCAGAGAGACCCGCCCCAGAAACCTGGAAAGCACACGGATCCCTCCCCCCCCCCCCCCCCCCCCCCCCCCCCCCCCCCCCCCCCCCCCCCCCCCCCCCCCCCCCCCCCCCCCCCCCCCGCCGCGAAGGCCTCCCAACCACTCAACCGGATGCTCCCACCCTAAAATCCATTTTACCGGGCTTTTATCTTTCAAACCACTACGTTTTCCTCAGAGCGAAGCACAGCCAAGTTTCCACTTTGCCCTGGGAAAGAATATGTCACCAGCGGATGGTGTATCTCGTAATGCCACCCGCCACGGCCTTGGCATCCTAGGTCACCCACGCACAACGAACGGCCACGTCTGGGCAAACGCCGCCGCCTGCCTCAGCTGACTTCTGAGGCCTGCGCTGTCTTTCTGGAAGTGGGGGTAACGTGCCCCAAAGGGGAAGTGAGCCCACCGAGAGCCCCGCGGAGCTCCTGTGACCTGTCCACATCACCGCAGCCGGCCGAGCCTTCCCCCTCGTCCCTGCCGCCATCCTGAGCGAAGGCCTGAGAACTTGAGCCTAAACAGCTCGCCGCGGCCGCCGACAGGCGCGCCGGCGCGCTACGCAACGACCCCTAAAAAGCTACTACGCAACGACCCCTAAAAAGCTACCTAACTTTTTTTAACTCAGCCCTCAGCCTCTAAGGAGGGCGTGACCCGCTCCCACCCGAGGAAAGGAAGAGTCGGCCCGCGCGGCTGCCCATCCGGGGCCCTGCTGCGCTCGGGCCGCCTCCACGAGCGCCGAGCGCGGCCGGCCGGCGCGGGGCAGGGCGGGGGGCGGTGCGCGCCGCGGACCCCACCCGCCCCGGGGCCGCGACCCTACCTGGGACCCCGACCCCGGCTCCGGCCCCGGCTCCGGCTCCGGCCCCGGCGGCGCGTCTGCGCTCAGCCCAGCCCGGCGCCGACGCCTCCGCCCGGACGGACGCCCGCCCGCCCCCCGGCCGCGGCCCCGCCCACGCCGCCGGAGCCCCCGCCGCACCCGGTCCCAGCTCCCGCCGGCCGGAGCTGCAGCTGGGCCTCGTTTGGAACGGCGCCGAAATCCCGCTAAGCGTCTTAAAAGCTTTTGTGAGCTCGAGATAACTCAAGAGGGGCGTTACGAGCCGAGTCTGGAGGGGCAGGCCTGCAATCCCAGCGTTCCGGCAGGCTGAGGCAGGATGGTTACGAAATCCACCCCAGCTGGGGGACCTTGGCTACTCAGAATAAACAATGGACTGAGGAGGTAACTCAGCGCAAAGGCCCCGAGTTCCGCTCACTTGTACTGCAGATAAACTTTAAAAACAAGGTGGGGTCAGGAGCCACAAGCAATGCTTTCAGGCTTTTTGCAGCTGTGGTTGTGATGCTGAGGCAGGACCTCGCTAAGCCGCCAGGGCTGGCTCCACCTCGGACCCTCCCCTCAGCCTCCCCGGCCCTGGAGCGAGCAATTTGCCTATGTGCGGCCACGCCAGGCTAGATGGGAAGTTTTCTCACAGTGGAGAGCAGCGGTGCTCAGCCTTTCGGACCTCAGGGACTAGCTTAGCTGACGGCCGTTCTCCCGAGGATGCGGGGCGGGGGTGCCCTTGTTCTGCAAAGTGGCAGGGGAGCGGGGAGCGAACCCCCCCCCCTCAGCAGGTGGGCAGCGGCCTTAGAACCTAGCAGGCGGCCGCTGACAGGAGTCCAGCTCTGCTCCACTCCCCCCGGTCACCTGTCCCGGGAGCCCAGTCCCTGCAAGGTCCGCGCCGCGGGGGATCGGGACCCCTGCTCCACAGCATACTTACCAAAAGAAACCTCTGCCCCAAAGTGGTCTCGGACCCATTATCGTAATGCGGCTGCACATCTCAGCAGTAAGACCGAAGACGCTACGACAGGACAGCGCGGCGCACCGCCGCCTGCACCCCTCCAAGACAAGTGCCGACGCGACGGTGGCTGCGCCTCTGGCCGAGGGAGCCTTGAAACAGGGTCGCTGTACGATACGGTAGGGAGGCAAAGGAATCTGGTTCCCACCTCTCCCACGTGGCGGAACGCACTTTAATGTCTCCATTAGCCCTGAGACAGGTCACCAGGGCCCACAGAGACGTGTCACAGTCCGATCTGAGACGAAAACCACCACTTAGCACATTTTATGTGAAAATATGAAGTTTACATTTTTCACGTGGGAAGTGTCAAACCCCCTTGAGAACAGGCTTTGACAGTGACGTGGGAGACTGGGGACCGACGGACCAGCAGTACACATCCGCTTGAGGAGCCGGCCTCCGAGCGAGCGCCGGGCGCTGGGTTCATCGGGACCGGAGGCCCTGGCGTCTCGGGACGGCTGTGCTCAACTGCCAGGACGCACGGGACGAAATTCAAGCAGGCGAAATCACAGCTTACTGTATCTAGCACAGAGGAAACCATGTAGCTATCTTGACAGGTGCTGCCTGCCTTGGCCCTCTAACGGACTTTGGGGCATTAGGGAACGGGATTCACGTGCGATACCAAACTCCGCTCTTTCACTACACAAGTGGGACTTTGCTAAATCAGGGTTTGCTTCCCGTGAGGGCTCACGGTGCTCTTTCCCGTGGGTTACCTTGCACGTATCTTGGGAGCTGTTCCTTCTTTGCAATGCTCTTGGACTCAAATTCTTTTTCCTCCCGATTTCGTGGCCACTTTGTCTCAAGATTTCCCTGTAGTCCGCAATAACATGGTGTCCCCAGGATGGGACTCAGATTAACTGCTCCGTGTGCTCCCGGGAGACTCCATGCCTTTACCTTACGAGTCCTTGGGGCCTGTGGGTTTGCAATTCGAGAAGCTTTATCTCCAGTCCCGAAAGAGGGCTGCAGACGGTCTGTGCGCCCCATCTCCACTCTGCTCTTCCTAGTTTAACAAATGAGAGCAGAAACCCGGGATCAGCTCGTTCTTCCACTCCTTCTCATCTACCCAAGTCGTCCCTACATTACCATTTAGATGTGGCAATCACACCCTCACTTCATCCCGCCCCTATTTCACTGCTCTAGCTCAGACCTGCCATTTGTCTGGATTAAGATTTCATCATGGGCTGAAGGAATGGCACAGCGCTTAAAGCACCAGGCCTAGCAAGCACAAGGCCCTGAGTTGATTCCCCAGCACCACATAAGGCTAGGTGTGGTAGCACACGCCTCTAATCCCAGGCCTCGGGAGGCCGAGGCAGGAGGACTGCCAAGCGTTTGAGGCCAGCCAGGGCTACACAGTGGGTTCAGGAGCAGCCTGGACTACAGTAGAGCAGGACCCTGTCTCACAAAAACAAAGGTAAATATTTCTTCATAGCAGGTGTCCATGATGCCCCTATTAATTCCCGCACCCCTTGCCTTCCTCCATCTGTCTTTCACATGACCTCTAGAGCCCAGCTCCTTATACCCATCTAGCCTACATCTGTTTCCCACTTCTCATCTTCCTGTGACTATGACTGCAGCCGCCACTTCGCAGCCAGGAGATGACCTTTAAGAGGAAAACTGTGCTAAAGTCAGCAATGGAAAGATGGAACAAATCTGGAACAGAGGTGCCACTGGGCCCTCTTGTCAGTGTTGAACTAGTCACTCTGATTTTTCAGAGTAACCCTACAACTAACTTAAGCTACTTTCAGGACCAGCATGGGCTACAGAGCAAGACCTGTCAAAAAATAAATAAACACCTACCTTAGGCTGTTAATTTAGGTAACTGTTCTCACCCCAAGCTGAAGACAAATGAGGATGGGCAGACGCCAAGAGTCCTCAGAGCCAGAAATGGCTTTTGTGCCACCAAAAAGTAGTCTGTTTTGAGGGTAAATGCTGCTAAATTTCTTATATGTGTTAACAATTTGTTACTAAACAAAAGGCTTTTCAACCAAACACATCACCTATGAAGCAGTAATCATCCAACATAACCAAGGAAATGAGAATCTGATAACGAGCAACCGTGAAGCATTTTGAAGCATAGGGATTTGCATTCAGAGGAGATTTTGAACACCATTAGTACTGACTTCACCAAGGTGTAAGTCATCCAAAAGAGAGAAGGATGCAAAGAATGACAAGAGACCCTGTGGCCAGCAGTAGCATGAACTAGTGTTTAGTTACTGCTTTAAGAAAGCCGCTCCCTGAAGACCAGGGGCTGACGTTAGGACCCTCTTTCACATGTTGAAGCCATATCCCAAAGCAACAGTACAGCATGGGCCTTTAGGAGGTAATTAGGTTTTGAGGACTTTGCTGTCATGAATGGGATTAGTGACCTTAGAAAAGAGGCCTCACAGAAGTCATCTGTCCCTTCCACCAGGTGAGGGCACAGTAAGGCAGCATTTGGGAGGCAGTACAGGTACTCACCAAACCCATAACCACTGGTGCCTTGATCTTGGACTTTCTAGCCCCTAGAATTGTGAGCAATTATATCCTACGGTGTGCAAATCCCACAGGCTGTGGAATTATGTTACCACAGCCTAAATGAGTAGGGCTGACTTAGAAAAGGAAAGGAAAAAAAAAAAAAGACATTTGGTAGCCTAATAATACAATCATGCATCACTCAAAGATGGTAATGCATTCAGAGACACCAGGAGGTGATTGCATTGGCAAGTGGTCTTGCTGCTGTGCAAATTATCAGTGCGTACTTCTAAAACCAAGACGAAGTTGAAGATTTGCTTTGACAAGCCATTTTCCTCCATAATCAGCTTCTCTCATTTCCAAAAGTACTCCAGATGCCTTCACATTGACTCTCACATTCACATAGGTAACAATTTTTGAATCATTTAAACCCCCCAGACCTAGCAGTAAATTCAACATCCTACTCAGGCCCGTCTTTTTTTCAACATCACAAATAAACTTTGCTCTGGTTATGATCTTCAGGGTGCTTGAGAATGTATTGTGTCCAGCCTTCAGTTCAAGTCATCAGAAGCTTCTCTGTATCTGATACAGATCCTTCTTGAATTTCTGCTAGTCTCACTGCTTTCAAAGAAGCAGATCCTTTAACAGCATCTGGGCCGTGCTCCTGAAGACGGCAGCAATGGTGGGATGACTGCTGCGCAATACCATCCCTGCTTTTCCATCTTCACAGTCCTTAATCACTTTCAATTTCATTTCCAAGTCAATGACTTGATGCAGCTTCTTACTGGTAACATTACCAGTTGATTTTGTGTATTTAGGTGCCATGATGAGCAGAATAGTAATTAATAATAATTAAGTCTAGCACGAGAGAACATGTTGCCTTTGAGAGATGTGGCAAACGCGCTATAGGAGGGTGCTGCTGGCCACTGTTACATATTTGGCCTATTGTCGATTGAAATATTATGTGGTGCTTGTAGCGTACTCTATTACATGAAAAACAGAAAAGTGACCATTTCAGAACATTGTGACATGTGCCAGTATGAAAGGGTACATATTCCTTCACAGTCTCTGAGGGCAATGCTTCTCCCTAAATAATGCTCCTTCTTCCTGTTTCCTCTACAAACAAGCTGATCTGCAGAAAAATGGAGCACAAAAGAGGGTAAAGTCAAAGCCAAGAGATGACTCGGCGTGGGCCTGTGATACTCTGGCTGCAGCCAATGAGTACCAAATCCCATCTTCCATCTTAAGAGCAAAGGTATATTAATGTTCGTGGCAGATACAAATTACACAAAGTATGTCATTGAAACCAAAGGTTTTTTTTTTAAATGTGAGTTTTTGACACTTGGAAGGATTTCATTCCCAACTCTCAATTATATAATTACAAAAAAATTCTATGTTTCAGGAAAACATCCTTAATCCTAACATAAAGTTTATGTTACTTACCACAAAGTCAGGCAGTCAAATGTATAAAGAAGAAAACAGCAGTATTTACCAACTTGGACTACATGAAATAAAAGATCTCCTAACACATTAAAGATCTTCATACACACTACACATTTCAAAAGTGATATATCTGTAAATAATTTGGAAAAAGTAATAGGGTGAGATTAACTTAAATTCAGTAACCAAGTTAAAGACTTTAAATTCAAGGCTGTAATGATAAAAAACTTTAAACTTAAGGTCCAAATGGTAAAGACTTTAAATTCAAGGACAGACTGCCTAAGAAAAGACAAACTATTAGCATTCAAGTTATTTCATCAATTAGTTCTCCGTGAATACAAAATATTAGGAATCACTAAATGGATCAGACCAATTACAAATTCTGTTCATTTTTCAATAACTCACTACTTCAAGAAGTCTTCCCGGAATCATTTAGCCACGTAGTTTCTCTCTATCCTTTTGTAGGTATTTCTGCTACATTTGAAATCCTACTCAAAACAAATTCCTCTCCATTCCTGTATTTTTAAAGTAGAAAATATTTTAAAATAAGGAAATGTCTGTTCTCCTCCATTGAGCCCAGAAGAGAAAGAAAAAAAAAAAAAGATCCCCATTTCCTCTATACCTCAAAGACACAAAAAAACCCAAAATAATCCAACTCCTAATGCAATGCTGCACAGAACCCAGGGCTGGGACAGTATTTCATGCTGGTTTCCTGTTATGTGCTGAACATAATTTAATTATTTACATTATTGAGGAACCTAAGAAAGTAAAGCCATCCCAGCACTTTCTTCAGCAGAAGGCTGGCTAGAACAGGCGTGAGCAGCGACGTCTGCGAATGGGGACATCAAAGACTCTCCTCCGCCTCTCCTCTTCTTCATCGTCATCAGATTCGTCCATATCTGCCGAATCATCATCATCATCTTCCTCCTCCTCCTCCTCTTCTTCCTCTTCCATCTCTTCATATTCATCAGGACCCATTTCCTTGAAAGAGAAAACATTCTTTTGATAAGAACAAAATCCATCAGGTTTTTATAGCAACTGAATGTAAATTTTCATTTATCTAGAATCCTCACAACCATGTATGATGAATATGAATTTTCACAGACTTGAATGGTGCCGTTTCATAATGCACAGGCTGATAACGATTCAGGGATGTACACCACATCACATGTTCAATAATGCTCAGAATGTTTCCAATGACACACGTATTTCATTAAGACAGCACTTATTTTCACAGAGTTGTTGGCAATTCACATAAGGTAGTGAATGGACTACTAAAAATTCAAGATAAAGCTTTACCGAATTTATACAAAGACATTAAAAATAATTCTTTATTAATCTATATTCTTACAGAAAAAAACAATGTAAAAATATTAGGGTAAACTTCTGGTACTCTTTATGCATTGTTAGCAAGAGTTCTGAAAAAATTTTTTTGAGCTCCTACCATAAAGACACATTTTAATTCAAACATCAGCAGCCTCTACTTAAAAAAAAATTTTTTTTATTGTTTTAGTAGCTTCAACAACAGTCATTTCTCATCTCTCCTGGTTCTTGAGGATTGGATATTTGAGAAGTATTCAAGAAGGTAGTTCTGGTTGAGTTCAGACGGTGAACTGGCATCACCTTGAGTGATTCTTCATTCACAAGTCTGGTATCTGCACAGGGATGCTCCACAAATCTGGAGACAGTGACACAGCTGGGGCTCCTGGCACCTTCTTCTCTACGTACTGTCTCTACCTCGACTCTCTCCGGCATGAAAGCTTCAAGATAGTTGGACTTCTTACACGGCGGCTCAGGACTCCAAAGGCACACATTCCAGAAGAGAGAACTAGGCTGAAGGCACACTGCCTTTTTCTAACTTAGCCAGTGTGTCACTTTACCAATTCACTAGAAGTACCTCATTACCATCAGTTCACACTGCAGGGTAAGGGTAGCCTCTATTTAAATTCATTTGAGAGTTCTAGAAGAGGAAGTAGTGATAATGAACATGCAATATCTGAACATCTCTCAGAAAGTTTAGTTCTACATAAGCACGACCTGTAAATTAAGCTTGACTTATCTGGTTGCCAATTTTCTCTCACACACATTTGAACTTAGTGAAAAGAGTTGCTCAATTGGACAGGATTCTAAACAACCAATTCCGGATATTAATTTGAGAAGATGGGGAACCTAGGACATGATCTTTGCAAAAACTTCTTCCACCAAGACTTCTACGGCATTACATAATACAGTACCCACTTGGACCTGTGATCTCATCTCCAAATACTCTCCCCATGCTTGCTGTACTGTGGTTAGGATGGCCTCCATACTTCAAACCAAGTAGTTAATATCTCTGTACTTTGCTCTGTCTACTTAACACTCCTCTTCCACACATCCACCTACCTCCCTCCAATTCCTTCACATCTCATCTTAAATATCATTAAGACCTTTCCTGACACATAGTTATGGTTTTGATCTGGCATGTTCCCCCAAAGCCTCAACCATGATTCAATCATGGGGGTTGACATAGATTTCCTATGCTGTTAAGAAGAAGGGGCCTGGTCAGAAGGGGCAGATCACCAGGGCTGCTTGACCCAGAAGGAGTGGATCACTGAGAAATGACCTGGAAGCTTATGTGCTAGCTTTGCCCTACCTCTCTCATTCAGCTTCCTGTCTACACTAGGATGAACAGCTTTTCCCCAGATAGGCCTTCTGCCAGACTCTTGTGCCACTGCCAAGTGACCATGAATGGACTGAGAACTTAAAACCTGTAAGCTAAAATAAATCTTTCCTCCATTATGTTGTGGGTGTTAAGTACTGTGTCCCAGCAATGAGAAAGTATCTAAGAAATTGGTACCAGAGAAGTGGAGTCATTGCTGTGACTTTATTTAATATTTGATTTAGAAAGAAGCCTTTGGAACTGGTTTGTGGGAGAAGTCTGGAAAAGTTTTGAAAATTACAGTTAGAGAAGAGTCAAAATGCCATCAGCCAACTTTGATGGGAGATTCTGGTCCAAGCTCAGAAGGCCAGAATGCTGAAAAAAATACACATCAGAATGTTCAAGCTCAAGCTGGAAAAACAGCACAGCAGTTAAAGCACCTGCCTCCCAGCACAAGGCACTGGGTTCAACTCCCCAGCACCACATAAACTAGGCATGATGGCTTATGCCTGGTATCTTAGCACCTGGGAAGCTGAGGCAGGAAGACTGGCAGGAGTTTGAGACCAACCTGGGCTACATAGTGAGTTCAGGACTAGACTGAACTACAGAGTGAGACTTTATCTCAAAAACTAAGCAACCAAACAAATAAAAAGGCTCAAGAGCTTTCATATGAAAAGGAGAACCTTATTGGCTATTGACCTAAGAACGATGCTTACTACGCTTTGGAAAAAATGTGTTGGCATTTTGCCAGTCCTCAGACTGCCTGAAACTGAGAGGAAGGATTGGAGACTAGTTAATGTGGTAGGGGAAATTTTCAAGGCAGCCCAGTGTCCAGGCCGTCACATGGGTTCTGCTTTAAGTCAGCTCTATGCTGAAAAGCAGGAAAAAAAATGGCAAAAGAAAAGGATGTAAAAAGTTTGCAGTTTTGCCGGAATGAAAGAAACTTCAAACTTGAGGCAAAAGAGTACATGGTTAGTATCAAAACAGAAATTAAGCATTCTGCATCAGGACTATAGGAGAGATGCCCGAGGACATGTCAGGAATCAGCAAGATCCTCCTCTTTGTAAGATCAAGGGTACCAAGGTTAAAAAACTTTGCTTTGAACATAGCCCCAAGGCAACTTAGGAAAATGAATTTCCATGGAGTTCAACTACTTCAGAACTTACAGGCCTATGCTGTCATGGTTCAAGGAGTTAGTCTACTGCTTGAGCCAGTGACAGATCTTCACATCAACAAAACAGTGCTAGACTCAAAGACATGCCAAATGTTAAGAGCTATGGAGTCAGCAAAGCTTTCACCCAGATATCAGAAGGTGGCATTAGAGGCCTGGCAGTGTGCCCTTGGCAGAGCAGTGTATGAAACTGTAAAGGGGAAGCCAAAGATGTGGTGGAGACCCTGGAAATTTAGAGATGCCACCAATGTGGGTTGTCTGCAGGAGAAGGCCACTGGCTATGCATGGAGCCAGCCCAAAAGAAAAGTCATGGAGGTTGCAGCCAGAAGTAATGCCACTGGTGCAGGAACACCCAAAACCTTTGGAGCTTACTTCTTGCCACAATGTGCACCAGACAGTAAACATGGATCTATAGGTTGACCTGCTGGGTTTCTATATTGTTTTGGTCTGACTGCTTTCTATCCTCCTATTCCCCACTTTCAGAATGAGAATATTTATCCTGTCCCACAGTATGTCAAAGTGTTTAACTTTCCTTTGATTTTCATAGCAGCTCACAGCTAAGAGTTTGCCTTGAGTCAGAGAGAAGACTTTGAATTTTTTTAGCAGTGCTGCAACTGTTAAAGACCTTGACAACTCTTAAAAGATGGACTAAGTGAATTTTGTATAATCAAGTGCACATGAATATTTCGAGGGTCCAGGGTGGAATGCTATGATTTGGATCTGGATGTCCCCCAGAAGCCTCTTGTTTGAAGGGTGATTCAATCATGGGGGGTTAATCATTCATTTCCAGTGCTGTTAAGAGGTGGAGACCTGCTGGAGAAAATCACTGGAGCTTAACCAAGAAGAGGCAAATCACTAGGATGTGACCTGCAGGGGTACAGGCTAGCTCCACCCTTCCTCTCTGCCATGGGATGAACAGCTTTTCTTCAGCTAGGCCTGTGGTCAGACATCTTCTGCCACTGCCAGCTGATCACAATGGACTGGCGCCTCTTGAAACTTAGAGCTAAAATAAACCTTTCCTCCCTTAAGTTGAGGGACCTGGGTACTATGTCCTAGCAACAACAACAACAAAAATAACTATGACACACATTTTTATACTTAACCCAAAAGGATACTCCTTATCTCCTGTACTTTGATTTTTCTCCATAGTACTTGCTACTACCTGACACAAGTACACAGTATTCCACAACAAAAGTTTAGATTGTATTGTTACTACAATAGTCAAATATTTGATGAACCAATTAATTGATGTAGGAGAAAAGAAACCATGTCACTTAAGATGTATTATAACACTAATAACAACAATAACAATCTAAGAATATACACAGGTGTGACTTAAAACAGGAGTCCTACCCCTAGGCCGTAGACCAGTACCGGTCTGTGGCCCTGATCTGACAGGAGGTGGGACTCTGCTCCTCACCTTCCCCACACCTGCTCACCATTTCAAAGCGATTCTCTAACAACTTATTGCACAAAAAATACTCCTCTCCCTGCCCCAAGGTCCTTGGGAGAATGGTCAACTAAACTGGTCCCTGGTGTCAAAAAAAAAAAAGGCTGGGGGCCACTGACTAGAAGATATCCCATTACGCATCTTTAAACATACTTTTCTTTAAATCTAAGGAATGGCTACCTTAAAATTTGGTAAATGTCCAAAAGGTGGAAGAGGAAGGCTTCAGAAATTCTAAAACATGATATCCAGGTGGCATGATTGTTAATTATGCTAATGAAGGAAACAGAACAAATTGTTAAAGGAATCAATATAGCTAAAAGAGGGATGAGCCATAAGTTTGTATGCACAAAGAGCAGGTGAAAAGAGGGATACAGACAAGAAAGGAAGTCAGCCAGCAGCAGAGCCCTACAGGGGCTTCAAGGAGAAGCAAAGAACAACCCACCCAGACCAAGAAAAAGCAGAACAACCAAAAAGCTTATTTTAAAATGGCAAAGTACAAAGCGGAATGAAATAGTCAGCCTGCTAGTTAACCAGACTGGTAAAGGACAAAAAAGGATAAAGATTCAATTTCCAAATCAAGAAAACTAATACAGACATTAAAGGTCAACAAATGCCTTTATGTTGATTAGACATTAGGTCCCAAATTCCCACTTCTCTTTACTGATTTCTCATGCTTAAGGGAAAGCATTTTAAGGCAGGTCAGGATTTTATAGGTTGATGTGGTTAGAAAGAAACTAAAACTCAAAGAAATACAGAGTTAAGAGAGGGCTGAATGTTTACCAATTTAATTTATTGTAATTTTAAAATGAATTAGTAAGTAAGTTTTAATTTCTAATATGGTCACTACTGATACAAACCCATGTAAACAAGAGCTCTCTGGGTTCCCCTGTGAACTTTAAGCATCTAGGAGGTCATGAAACTGAAATGTTTGAGGATCACTGTCTCCAAGTACAAAACTACATACATCTACACTAACAAATATTAAAAACAAGTCTCAAAATGATCAAGCTGACCCAACAGAAACTCTACTGCCAGCCAAAACAAGCCTTAGTGCTCTTTTAAACTTTGGGACAAGGAATGTTATCAGAGATGAAGAGAGAATTTTTATAATGATAAAAGAACCACTTCCTTAAAAGGACTTGACAATCTTAAGCGTATGTGCACACAATTATAAAGCTTCAAATACATGAGGCAAATCTGACAGAAAAAGAGAAACAGACAAAGCCAAATTTTTAGTTGATTTCAACAATCAGCTTTTCAGTAGTTGACAGAACCAGAAAAAGTAATAAATATACAGATGGCTTGAAAAACACTGTCAACCAATCAATCACTTTGACCTGTATTTAAAAAATAATACTTCCCCGAAAGGCAGAATATACATTCTTTCTGAATACACAAAGATCATTTATGAAGATACATACATTCTTCACATAATGTTGGGTCATAAAACATTTAAAAGTTTTGAAAATACAGAGTAAGTTCTTTAACCACAATAAATTAGAACTCAACAACCAAAAGACACCTGAAAAGTTCCCAAATGTTCAGAAATTAAACATTTCTAGAAAAGTCAGGGACCAAAATTAAATTACAAAGGAAATCTGAGACTATTTTGTACCGAATTTTAACAAAAAGCCATCACAATTTGAGCTTTACAGCTTAAAATAAAGGAAAGAATTCACATAAATAAATTTCTACCTTAATAAAGCTAGAAGAACAGCAAATTAACCCCAAAGTAGGTAGAAGAGAAATAAAGATAACTTCTGAAATCAGTGGACTAGAAAACGAGCAAACAATGGGGAAAAATTAGTGAAACCCAAAGTTGTTCCTGTATGTGATCAATAATAATCATGTGATGAGCAGTGAAGATACGTTACCAGTAACAAGAACAAAAGAGGACATGTCTACAGGTTTTGTAGCCAGAAAAAGGATATCAAGAGAATATTGTGAATAACTTTACGCCCATAAATTCAACATTTAGATGAAATGGACAAATTCCTTGAAAGGTGCAAATTACCAAAACTGAAACAAGAAGAAATAGAAAATATGAATATTAAAGAAATTAAATTCATATTTTAAGTTTTTACCAAAAAGAAAATTCTAGTCCCAGATAGGTTTACAGATGAGTACCAACCATGTAAGGGTAAGATAACACCAATCTCATACAGATATCAGGCTAGTCAAAACTGGAGGCTGATAGAGGAAGTAGCAAATTCCCAGAAAAGGAAATACAGTTTCTAGCAGTCCTCCACTGGGAGGAGAGCTAAAACTCACATCCAAATCCAGACTGCAGGTCCTTCTCACCATACCACAAGTACAACGGCCTACAGGCCCACCATCATCATCCTTTTCTTTCCAAACTGGAGTTGAGAATGTGCCATCTCAGGATCAGGTTAATATCATGTCCATCTTCCCAGGCTTATTTCACCTATCAGGGTCATCCCAGGAGTTAAGAGTGTATTTCTGCATATTCAATACTTATAACTCAGTTGCATCTTGGACATACAAGAATTGTTTTATTCCTATTGTATAAATGAAATTTCCTAATTTCCTTTAATCATTTTATAACCCATAAGATTGGGGTTACTGTTATACTTGTGAAAGGTAATCCTAAAAATGAGATTTTAAAAATATATCCAGTTGATTTGAGACACAGTTCCAGAAAGAGACTACTAAAAGTGCAAGTCCATCCACTAAATCTTCTTTGAAATGACTGCTATAATATACGCATTTAATTCACTAAATTGTGGGTTTCAGCAAAGACACGTTAAGAAACTGTTTCCCTAACTCTTAGTAAAATAAAAAGCTAATTCCAGTGCAATACTTTTCATTTTCTAATTCATCTGGGCCACAGAACTTTTTTTGAAAACTGCAGGGAAGCTGAATCTTTAAAACCAGTAATAGAGGGCTGGAGGAATGGCTCAACGGTTAAAGCACTAAGTACTTGAGTTCAACTCCCCAGTACCAGAAAAGCTAGGTGTGGTGGTGCACGCCTGTCATCACAGCACTGGGGAGGCTGAGGCAGGAAGACTGCCTTGAGTCCAAGCCCAGCCTGGGCTCCATAGTGAGTTCCAGACCAGTCTGGGCTACACAGCAAGACCCTGTCTCAAAAAAAAAAAAAAAAAAAAAAAAAAAAAAAAAAAAAAAAAAAAAAAAAAAAAAAAAAAAAAAAAAAAAAAAAAAAAAAAAAAAAAAAAAAAAAAAAAAAAAAAAAAAAAAAAGATAACAGAATGTCTGGAAAGTAGAGAACTTAAGTTTACCTGTTGTTCATCTCACCCAACAGATTCACAAGACTCTCAGGAGTGTCCAATATTCTCTGGAATCTCATTTATAACCACTTAACTGCCTTAAAAAAGGTCCGTGTAGAGTTAATTAACTCTTCAGAGTTAATTCTTCAAGGTCATGTAAATCAGCTCTAAAAGAAGAATTAACTTACCAATCGGGCCATCGACACCCTGAATGTTGGACATGCCATATGGAATCGAGGAATGGCAACGTTAAAGATCTTGTCTTTAAAGTAAAGGAAGTGGAAGGTGTAATACCCCTCCATATAGCCTGATGTCGTAGAGAATGTGGTACAGCTTGTATACTCATATACCCGACCTGGGCTGATGATTGGAAATTCACCTGCAAATAGGAACAATAAACCAAAGTACAAAATTCAGTTATTCTTTATAGTAAATAAGATATGTTCCCTAAGATACTATGTAAATTATGTAAAAGTAAATGAAGAGTTAGCAAAAGATTCTAAAAGAAGACACAACAAAATGGTAATCATGATGGGGTTACAAGCAAGTATTTTCTTTTTCTTAATTTTTTTTCCATAGTCCCCAAGGACAAAGTAGCAGGTGGGGAATATCCAGTAAAACAAAACAAAACAAAACCTCCCTTTTTTTTTTTTTGGCAATTCAGGCCTTAAAAATACAGTCTTTACCACACCAGTAACAAAAAGTGTCATAATTAAACAATAGCTCAGAAAATAAAGGTAATCTGTTTAACAGAACCAAGAAGTTAAAAAATAAGGTTCTGAAAATACATCCTAAGTAATCAGACTGAACAAAATGGCAGTGAAAAAGGAAAAGTTCACACAAATACACCAAATGACAAAAAAAAATTTCTTAGACTAGGTTCTCAAATCCAATAAAAATTCACTAAATACTTTTACAGAGCAATCTAGTCATAGCAATGAATTTTAAAAATTTTAATTGAATACTGCAGATGCTTAAGATAGATAACAGAAATGTTATTTTCCTAAACCTGAAGAATCTTATGGGTCAGAAATGTAGAATAATCGTATTTTTTAAAAAAGATTAATGTTAACAGTAATTGGAACTAAAATACGAGAAATCTGAACAGTAAAAATCTGTACTATTAATTTCAAAATCTCCCCTCAAATTTTAAAAAGTTTACCAATTACCAAATATGAAATTTATTTTCTTCTTCCATCCTGCCATTTAACTCACAGAATAATGAATAGTTAACCAGTCTGAGTTTGCTATGATTTTAGAAAAGTTAAAATTTAAGGGACAAAACTAGTAAGACCACAGCCTCCATACAATGCATTCAGGAGTACAAAATCTAAAGTTTCTTTGAAGCAACTCATGTATAAACCTAAATCATGGGCTACATACCAACCACACCGGGTCCTTGAACTTCTTCTACATCTCCTTTAGCATTTGTTATTCTCCAATAGCGACTGTCCAATTGACAAGCCTTCTCAGGAAGTGCATCCTTTGACATTTCAATCCTAGAGAACGGAGAGGGGCAGTAAAGACACAGATCCCTGCTTGCTTTTAAGTGAGGAAATTTCCAAAAGAAATTTAAAAACAAACCCAAAGTCTGTTAGCCATTTATTTTTCTAAGTTCTCAAAGATAATGCCTTAAGCAGTTTAAGTTTTTCCACAGAAATGCTTTCACGCAATTTACGCATTCTCAGTGAGGATCACAGTAGCAAGGGCAGCACGAATAAGTACAAATGCAATGGTGACAACACTCTTTTGCTGTTCAAATACAGATCCATTTGGCAAGTGCTTTCTAAAATACAGTGCCCGGAAACTTCCACAGCACAGATAATTCTCTCTGCTCATGTCAAAGCCCCATGACCCAGGTCTTTTGTCCGTTCTAAAAAGCTCAAAGCAAAATGTCACAAATTACTGGGATTCTACTTCAACTCTGCTTCCTGACACTATTATTCCTCCTCTGTTGAGGAATGTGCTGTCTCCCGTTCTTACTTTGAATACCCATGCTACAAGCTCAAATGAATGTTTTTATATTAATCATGTCTTAATCCTATGCAGAATCTAAATTAAACACAGTTAACAAACATCTACATTTATCTTGGACAAATCAAAAGCTACATAGAATACCAAAATCTCTGGGTACTTCCTGGTAAGTATATATTACTAAAATATTTTCAGCATGTAACATGCAAACTGTATGCATATGATGTATTATATAATTACAAAATATATAAAACAGATATTTTAGGATAAAGTGTTCTGATCACTTGGAGCAGTGAGCTGTCTTTATGTTGTGAACTTAAAGTATCTGTTTCTACTTAATCAAATCCATTTCCTAATACCATGTATGGCATAAATAAAGAACTCAATAAATATTTATTAGATCTTTAACTAAGGGCCCACTTCCTATGGTAGCTGGCACAATACTTTACACCCACCACATGTGCAAAAAATAAGTAACACATAGGTCAACATAAAGCACTTTATGAGCAGTAGAACATAGAAAATGTATCACTTTCCTCCAACTCGCAGGAAAATACTATCTTTCAAAATGCATTTTAGGATTAGAGACATATCTCAGTGGTACAGCACTTGTCTAACATGTATGAGATCCTGGCTTTGATCCCTAGCATTGTGAAAAAATAAATAAACAGAAAACAAAACAATCCAAAATATATTTTATATATGTCAAATGGGGCACAGTAACACATTCACAGGCTGTGTCCCACTGTTAACTGTAAGGCAACCTCATCTAAAATTCTCACCTGATTCGGTATGTGAAGAAATAATGGGGTGGGTGGACAGAGCTGAGTTCTGGCAGAAATGACGTTGAAACTGACACTGTAATGTCCCCAGTTGTTGCTATACACTCTGGATCATGAACGTATCTATGCAATTCAAAAAATTAAACATCTTAAAATCAAGGAACTTCAATTCTCTAACATAAAAGGTTTAAAAACACGATGCTTAATAATTTACTTATACTTTAAGATTAAAAAATATAAATGATACGGTTATAATCCTAATAATCTTAGAAAAAAACTAGAAGCATACAATAAGACTGACTTTGGTGGTTTCGGCTCAGTAATGACAGCAGTCAAAGATCAATGATCAGTAGTTCAAATAAAAGATAGGTAATTAGTCTGAAAGCTAAATAGGGTTATCTCAATTTTTGGAGCTAAGAAAATTTTAGGGACACCTGAAATCCCAACTCATTAAGTAATGGCTCTGACAATAAAAGTATGTAAGTATGTAAGTATACTGAGTCTAATAGGCATGATCTATTGTTCTGGCCTCTAATCTAGGAGCCCTTTGTGTATAATTAATCTATTATGTCTGCCACAAAGGGTACTGTGAACTAATATCAACTGCCTCTATCACCAACTAAAACATCTGAACATTCCATTTAAAAATATCTGCCAGTAGTTAGAAGTTGTTGACTTTCTAGTCATACTACAATGATTAACTGGCCAACAGCCTTTTGGTTGTTTTTTCAAAGAGAAACAGCGTAGTTACCATCAAGTCACAGCTTCTCAATCAAAAATTAATTCTTCAAGAAAAACACTGCTAAAGTGTTTGGATGCTTAGGCTTTGAAATAGTACAACAGTGAGATTTAAGAAGAGAGCTTCTGTTATTAGCTTTGGGAACTTCATCTTATGATTTGTGACTGATTTTTTAATGACTTCTCATTATTTTGATTCAAAAAACCCAAATATAAAATACCTGAAAATCTGGTCTCTGATGATGGGGAAGCCACCTGATACAACATTGTGGACGTAAGAAGTAAACCAGTCAGTAAAAGTAGCACCTATGAATCAGAAAGGGGAAAAATGAGGGGAAAAAAAAAAAACAGCCAAAAAGGTTTTGTAAAATCTACACAGGGAATAAATAATTACTACTACTTCTTTTTGTTTAAGGTGTGATATCAAAAGTAGAAACATTTATAGACAGAATTCTGCTAGCTCTTTATCAGATCAACTTCTGTCCTCGGCTCTGCCCACCTGACATCCTTGGCATTCTCCCTCTTCCCAAACTTGTTAGGAAACCACATACCTTCAAACTTTAAAAAAAAAAAAACATTTATAACAATTGGTTCTGGTAAAATAATGAAAAGCTTCCTGTCGATAATTTCTAAAACATATAAAACACAGAAAATACAGCTATTATGTCTAAGAAAAAACTAAGAAAAATGTCAGCATCTATTCTCAGATGACCTGGGTATGTGCTGACTCATAAAATTTTGGTAAAAGCCAACTATGTAGACACCTAGACTAGCACTGTGAACATCTGAGTATCAGACCAACTGCAAAGGGGTCTAGGCACACATGACTACATAGTTCCACGTTTTTAGTGACAAGCTGAAAGCAGAAAAGAACGACTGGAACAGTTCAGTCTAGGCCACATATCTAAGATGAAGTGACGAAATCAATGACAGCTGCGTAAAGTATGTTTATGCCTTCGTTACGGAGCTCACTCCATCAGACTCCCATTTTTATTGGCAACACAGCACAAAGCCTGGCACTTAATCAATGCTGTTCAATAATTTCTTTGTAATCTGGTTTCTATCAACCCAGTGCTGCACTCTGTCACACTGATGGTCAGATGCTGAATTTACAGTATTTACTAATTATGTTATTTAAGGAATGACAGAAGATATAATCTGCATTGTATTTGAGCGGTGCAAAGCTTTGAAATTTTCAAAGCATCAATTGAGAGAAGGTAAAATATAACAGCTGGCCCTTCCTTCAATATCTATTAATGACCTATTTTGAGCTGTTATTTATTAAACATTATTATACTCAAAGATCACCCATGATCATTTTCAGTAAGATACTAGGGAGCTGTATGAGTATCATCAAAATTCATAGAAGGCTCTAGACTCAATCCCCAGCAAAGAAAAAAGTTTTATTTTTTATTTTTCTTACATGAAACTTTCATTCTGATTTAACACATTATTATGTCTTAAGTGTATTTTTATTGTTTTTAAAACTAGTAATTTCAATGATGAGTTTTAGAAAACCATTTCAACTGTACTTTATTATATTATAATGTATGCCAAAGTACGTTCTTTAAATTGAGGACAGATAGGCAGCACTTACTACTACTAAACTCATCTGAGAACAGATTTCGGTCTTCCTAAATCTCTACTAAAATTGCACTGAACACTGGAGGATGTAATCTTATGTTATCAAACATCCTACAAAACTGAAACCTAACTGAATCAAGATGCAATCTGCATGCCTTAGGTGGCTGACCAGTACGCTCCCGTTCGGGAGGCACTCTACCAGCACCACAGCTAAGGGAAGCCCTGACCCCCCATCTCATCTAGTCTCAGTATATCTCACACCTCTGGCTTTGCTCTTGTTCTAAGAGAAATCCCAGCTTCTACAATGGTATTGTCAGACCTTGGTACACTGCTGTGACCAGCTCTACACTAGGAGCAAGAAACTCACGGAGCCCAGCAGCAATGTGCTGCGTTACTTGGACAGCCTTTAGCTCATAAGCTGAGCAGCAATGCTGGACTAATATCATCTCCAAAAGTGTGTGAGGAAAAGATGCCAATGAGGGCAAGGAGCATAGACAATACCTCCAGAGGGTGCTTAACTTAGAATCCAGAGGCCGCACGAGTCACTGAGTTGAATGCAAGGGCCTAAATTTAAAAACTTTTCTACCTTACTATGTATGGGTGTTATCTTGATACATTGGAGTACACCACAAACCTGGGCTGTGTCACAGTGTGGAACAAACAGATACTTATTCTCCGTTTAAAGCTCCAATCAGAAGATACAACCTTAACCAGCAAGCAGTACGTGCATGCGTGCATGCATGTGTGCGTGCATGTGTCTGTCTGTCTGTCTGTATGTGTGATGCTGGCTAAATTGTGCTCTACCACTGAGCTTTACCTCTAGGCCCCTTCTTTTCTATTAATATATGATATGTTCAAAATCCATCAGCAGCACAGTTAAGAAGCAGAATAGGAAGCTCCTGATGGGTAGGCATAATCTAAGTATGATGAATTTGATGAACAGCAAATGTACTTGAATCTGACTGATGGGTTCTAAAAAAACCTATAAAAAATACCCTTTTATGGCCAAAAAAAACCCCTAGTGGGGCCAAAGGGCTTAATGATGCACTAATTTACAGGAGTATAAAAGACTGTGGTTTCTGAGGTCTCTAATGTGACTCATTCGAATTTTGCATTAGCACCAAAAGAGAAAAAGTATAAAGTTGCTTCATGAGTCTCCAATTACATATTAATATAACCTACAGAAAATGCATGTATGTGTTAAAGGAGCTATACACACAGTGATTCTATGCATCTCCCTGATCTACAGAACAGTACTACGAATGTAAGATTACAAAGACAGGGCTTTTCCTCCAAACAAAAACAAAACTCGAAGAAAGTATAAGAGCCTTTCTAATGAGAGCTTAGATATACTACTTTTTAAAGCAGAAAGCACTTAAGAAATCCAAGTATAAAATTATCAGTTGCTCATAACTAAAAAAGTTTTATGAACTCTTTTTTTAATCAAGAAAGAGGAAAGAGCAACCTTTTTCTCCTACCTATGATAAACATGTCAATAGCAGCTGGATTCCGTGCCATTTGGTCCTATGTGAGAAAAAGAATATAACTGATAAAAATACACGTCTCATTGTTCACTTCCTAGAACAAGGCAAAACAGATAAAAACAACAAGTATTCCAAGGACTTTCTCCTTATACTTTTTGTATCCTGCTCTTGGAATTTCTAAGGTTAGGCTCTTCCTGTAAGGTCCTTAGAAGGCTGTCAGGCATTTTTCAGTAAGATAAAAACCTATGTTACTCTTACTACTGTTAAATGGATGAAGAAACTATCCTTCAAGAGCACAACTGGAAAGATGCTACAGTAAAGCAGATGTCTTGTTAGCCCAGAAGAAAGGGCTTTGGATTCAAAGTTAAGTGACCTAGCAATTCTATGGTGTTCAAAAGCTAATTTTTTTTAAAAATGAGAAACATCTATTACAATTAACCACTTCAACAAGAAGTTTATTAGTTTTCCTTAAGCTTCAAACACCTTAACACATATCATGGCCTTCCCTCTGTAGAGCTCACACCGTAGATCCAATGATAAAATTGTCTCTTGGCATTCGAATGCCATTAAGTCAGAGTATTAGCTTTCCAGTTCAATAAAATGCAAAAATCTCTATACTTATTCTACCCTCCTGAAAATACTTAATGCGCTCATTTATAGGTTAATCCTAACGCCACATTTAAACATACTTTCTACTTACTGGACACTGGTAGAAAACTTCATTTTTGTTTCGGCCCTCTGCTGCTTCTACTGCGATGTACTGACTTAAACCAGTATGTATGCAAAAAGTTAAAGGGAGACAGTACTTCAGTCCTTGTCTCTGCTGGAATCCTCCGGCAGCAGTATCAACATCTAACAAGTCTTCAGAACGATAGTGATTCGACAGTGCCATACTTCCCAACAACCTGAGGAGAACACAGACTCAAAAACGTAAAACAATGCCGGGCCAAACCAATAGTTGTGCTTCATTGATTTGATAACTGGTTTCCCAATGACAATTTCGGTAGTGATTAGTAATGCTAACTGAGAATCCCAAAATCACTACAATTTCTATAAAATTCAAACTTGGTCAAAAAGAAGACTCTGATCTACATTAAAAACTGAGTTCAAAGGTCTGTCAGTCTTTAAAAAAGAACTGTAACTTTTTGTTTTCAAGAATCTATCTTGTCATGATATATGATTTGCCAGTGATTGGGAATATAGAAATGGCTACTTTAATGTTTAAAGGAGCAAATTCTCTGGCACTCTTAATTTTGATACAATCTTTAGCACACTTCACGCAATCAGACAGTAAAAAAGTAAATCAGTCTAAGCCTTGTCCAAAATTTCACAAACGTGAAAATGTTGGTTAAATATTAATCTCACTACACCTGTGTAGTAATAATACACACAGCAAGGACTATATGGTGGCCCCTGGTGAAGTGCGTTTCTCCTAAGTCTCTGGTTGGGCTATGTATAGATAAAAATCCCTGTATTAACATTTACAATTTGTTTATCATGGCAGTCTAGGCAATTCTTCAAAGTTCTCTCCTGTTTGCTCTTAAAATATGACAAGTTTTCAACTCTCTACCAAGTTTCAGTTTGAAAGGAAAACAAACAAGGAAAAAATAGCCAGTATAGCTGATGTATATTATCCCTGATAACTGATTTTTGGAAGACCCCTTTCTAACTGCAGTATGGTTACTTCCCAGATTCGTTGAACACACTCAACTTTAATCTGAAATTGTTAACAAAGCTTCACAATTCTTCACACAAAAGGAAACAGTGGTCACTTACAACACAACTTGTCTGAAATTGCTTAATATCATTGAAGTACAAAAAGTTTTACCAAAAAGTTTCATAACAAATACTTCATCTTTTAGTAGTTTTATATGGGCCATTCAACCACAGGCTCTACTGGAATATGACAAAACTCTACTCTTCAATGTATGCAGCTGAGCAGAACAACCTTCCTAAACAATTTACCTAGCCTGTGACAGGAGAAACATGTCAAGAATTCCACATTTAATCAAAATATGCTCAGACACAATCTACCCTAAGTCCCTGGAACCCTGACCCCTAAACAGACTTCATTTTAATTATAAAGATGTATTGGTAGAAATGTTTTTAAGACAGCTATAATTTGGTAAGATCTAATTTGAGTTATAAATTTTGTCAATGAGGAAGAAAGAATTCCTACACACCTTTAATTTGTTAAGGATAACTCTTAAGTACTGTACATTTACCTTCAATTCAGAAAATGTCACTTAAAGCAATCCAAATATGGAACATCTTACCCAGGAACCACTAACTTCTGCCCATTGTGGATACGGTACGAGCACCGGTAGTCATCGGGGAGTTTGCAGCCAATCTGAGCCTCCACGGCGTCCAGGTCTTCCTCGCGAGCCCCCTCTGCAAATGGACAGCAAGGAGGAAATGAGTGACACTGCGCGCCTTCTAGCTGCAAAGAAAGACAAGCTATCTGCTAACCAGAGACAAACTTAAGAGAAAACCTGTAAACTGTACTGCTAACATACAGGGAAATGAACTGAAAATTGAAAATTCATTTGAAACACTGAGCAGACAAAAGTTCTTAACTTCTTCTTAACAAGGAAAGCAGCAAAATACAAGAAAAAGGCACCGATGAGCTGCACAGAGATTTATGTACAATGTAACACAGCAGGGCAGGTCACATTCTTGAAAATTAATACATTCATACTGCTTTATTTTAAAAAGCCAGCAATTTTCTAAACTAAGATTGTCTAGAGTATTAACAGTCTCCCCTCTCTCTCTTCTTCCTTGAGACAGGGTTTCTGCTATGTGTCCAGGCCGGTCTCGGGTAGTATCTTCTACCTCAGACTTGAAGTGCTAAGACACAGGCACGTGCCACAGAGCCCAGCTCTAATGTGGTCTATTTATGAAAAACGCAGGACAGGAAATGTGGGTTTATGCAGTGAGGAAGGCACTAATTTGATCTCTACTTTGCACTTCTGTAAACTTGCTATGTACTCTAGCTTTAAAAAACAGGAAGGAACTACAATGCCAAGGAGAGAGCTCCACTTCTTCATTTCACACAACAGCCTGCCAGGTGACTGATCCAAACCTCTCATACATGAGAACAATGAAGATCTTGTTCCAAAACGTTTCAAACAACAACAATGCAGCCAGGCTTTGTGGTACTTGCCTGTAACCTCAGCACTCTGGGAGGCTAAGGAAGAAAGATTGCAAGTTGGAGCCCAGCATGGGAAAACTCAGTAATTTAGTGAGACGCTGATTCAAAATAAAAATTAAAAAAGGATGGGATGCAGCTAGCTCAGTGTGAAGGTCTTGGGTTCAATCCTAGTACCACCAGCCTCCCACCAAAAAAAAAAAAAAAAAAAAAAAAAAAAGGGGAGAAGACAAGTGAGCTGACTTTAGAGTCACTTTATTTTTGAAACAAATGCCAATTCTAAAAGCAAATAGGAGGCTGCGAGCATGAAACTAGGCAAAGATTTAGGCATTCTGCAGGGCTAAAGGATTAAAAAAAAAAAAAAGAGTAGGGTTCAGGGTCCATAAAGGAGAAAGGGACCTGGTTTAAAAAAAAAAAAATCTAGCTAGGATCTATAAGGACCACACTAAAAACTGACTAATCCTCACAAAGAGTAAAGCCCGGCTGCCAATATCAGTTCCTGGGTTGATTACAGTGAACTTCCCAATGACCAGCTCACCAGACAAAGGCAGAAGAAAATAACACATTCCCTAAACCCAAATAGTATCCAGGAACCAATCAATCAAAAAAAAAAAAAAACCTGAGCTTATATAAAGACAAGCTCTGACCAAAGAAGAAGAAGAAGAAGAAGAAGAAAAACAGAAAACAAAACCGAACCCACAACACTAGCAGTTATCAGTCAGTAAACATGAACTTTAAAATAACCAAAATTGGTATATTTAATGAATTAAATGACAAAGAATTTCAGCCATGATTCAAGAAGCAATTATTAACCTCACATAGAATAACTACCTAATTTTATCTAGGCAAATCACTAGAAAATTAAAGACAAAGAGAAATCTTGAAAGAAGACACGTGAGAAAAGGCATACATAATTTCTTTCTAAGAAAAAACAGTAAAACTGACAGCTGAATTCTCAACAGAAACAAAGAAGTCTGAAGAATGATGTCTTCAAAGTGGGAAAAAACCGTGCTGATTAGCATTCTATATTCAGTGAATATATCCTTCTATAGGAAGGACAAAAAATTTTGAAATCATTCAGCAACAGCAATTCCTCATTAAAAGAAATACTAAAAGGATTTTTTTTTTCAGATAGAAGGAGAATGATCCCTGTTAGGAGTATGAAGATGCAGGAAAGCATGAAGAACAACCAGAAAAGATAAATGTGACAATAAAGCTAAACAATACTGAATGTATAGAAAACAGTAACATTTTAGGTATTATTAAATGTGCTGAAAATTAAAATCACAAAAACTGTAATGCAACGGAGTTGGCTGGGAGTGTAGTGCCTACCTAATTTGTACAAGGTGCTAGGTTTGATCCCTAGCACCCTACCTACCCCCTCCCAAATAAAACTCTAAAATAGCAATAAGGCAGGAAAGGAGGAATTGAAATTAATCATTCTAATTCTCTTTTGTGGTTCAGGAAGTGATAAAAATACTAACTTGCATTAGAATTTAATGAGTGAAAGATGCACATTTTAACCCATGGTAATCACTAAAAAAAGAAATTTGAGGGAAATGAAGTAAAACAAGAAAAAGGCAAAAAAAGAATAGTGAATATGATACATTCTATTTCAAATACATCAGATATACATTAAATACGAATAGGTTAAACAACCTAACGAGAAAACAAACTGACAGACCAGATGAAAAGTAAGGAACAAGGGGTAAAGTTCAGTGGTAGGTCACTTGCCAACATGCATACGGCCCTAAGTTCCATGCCAGGGCCATAAAAATAAACAAATACACAAAACTATAATACATCTGGAGATACATCTTAACAGAGATACAGAAAAGAAAGCTGGATAGTTCTACTATAATCACAGGAAATCGACTTTAAGGCAAACAGCATTATTAGAACTAATAGAAGACCTTTCATTAGGCAAAAGGTCTAATTCACTATGTAGATACTGTAATTTACACAACTTGTAAGACAGCTTCAAATATATTTTTAAAATGACACAACCAAAAAGGGAAAACATGTCTCTATAAGCACAGTGAGAATGTTGATTTCCTACTGCTCCCACATAGCAGCTTCAAGTAACATTCATGGACTGGTAGCGCAGCTCAGTGGGAAAGCACTGGCCAAGCACACGCAAGGCCCTGGCTTCAACCCCCAGCACGGCACAGCAAGCAAATGCATACCCCTCATTCACTTATCTTTCAAGTAAATGCACAGCTAAAAAGCCCAGGCAAGGCTCTTCCCTAAACACCTTTCCCACATAGGATGCCTGGCCCCTCTACTCCAGGCCCAGCTGAGGGAGCTGGGACAGGCAGGGTCTACTTCCCGGCAGCCAAGCCAAAGCATCCATCTGTTATTTCTGCTCTTGCAGGTAAACAGTCCAGGCATGACTCAACTGGATCGTCTGTTCAGGTTCTACCAGGCTGAAGCCATGACATTAAATGGGGCCATTATCTCATTCTATGTATCTTTTCTGAGATTCTTTCCCAAGCTCACTGATTGTTGGCAGAATTCAAGTCCGAGCAGCTACAGGATTGAGGCCCTTAGCTCCTAGAGGCCTCCTGGCATTTCCTACCTTGTAGCCCTCACCACAACATACCAGTTTACATATTCAAAGCCAACAGGACCGATAATGACACTTTGAGACTTTGGCTTCCAGAAGGCCCCGTTCCTTTTAAGGGTTCTCTTGATTAAGCCAGCCCCACTCAAGATAATTTCCCTTTTGATTAATGATGAACTCAAATTCAACTACTTTGGGACTTTATGTACAAATCCTCCACTTTTTCATATTGCATGGCCTAATCACAAGAGTGAAATCAATTTTATTCACAATACTGCCCACCTCCAAGGAGAGAGGACTGTACCAGGCACATACACCAGGGACTGGGAATCTTGGAGGTTACTTCAGAACTCTGCCTACCACAATCACAAATTTTACTTATGTCTCTCTGTCATTAATAGAAACAAGCAGAAGAAAAAAACCTCACCAAATAAAAACAAAAAACCAGTAAGTATAGAATATTTGAATAAGATTAATAAATTATACCACACACACACACACACACACACACACAGACACACACACACACACACACACACAGAAACAAACACAGAGGCATAAAAATACATTCTTTTCAACTGTACAGGGAACGGCTAACAAAGTAGATCATAAACTGATCTGTAGTACACACTATAGTGACTTTTAGATGACAGAACTCATATAAAGCAGTTTCTCGGATCATAGTGAAATTAAAATATATTTTAAGGATTACTAAAAAATCTCCAAATGTTTAGAAATTAAGTAATACATTTCCATATAACTCATGAGTTAAATCAGAAAATACTTTGAATTTCATGGTAATAAAAACTCTACAACATATTAGACCTGTGGCATAAGCTAATTTGCTTAGAAGGAAGTTTCTAGTGAAATGCATTAAAAAAAAAAGAAAGCATGAAAATCTATGACCTCGACAATCATCATAAGTTAAAAAATACATAAAAAATCAAAGTAAATTCAAAAAAAGATATCAGAGAAACTAATAAAATCAAACATACAAATAATAAAAAAAGCTGACCAAAAAAATCACTTTTTAAAAAAGATTAAATTGATTAGCCCCTACTAGCAAGACAGATCAAGAAAACAAGCAAGTACAAATAAGTGATAGTAGAAAAAAAAGTAGTGGTATCACTACAGTTTCAATAAGCATTAAAAAGATGACAGGATATTACAAAATAGTTTATGCCAATTAACTTGAAAATGTAGATGAAGGTGGTAACTTCCTAAATGAACAATTTCTCAAAATTGATAAATGAATAAATAACCTAAACAGTCCTACATCTAATAAAGAAATTGAACACTTGATCGAAGAACTTCCCACAGTGAGAACTCCAGCTTGAATGGCTTGCTGGCACATTCTACTAATCATTTAAGCAAGAAATAAGACTGAGCTTACATAAACTCTTCCAGGGACAGAAAAAGAGCCAACACTTCCCGACCGGTTTTACAAGGCCAGCATCATCTTGATACCAAAACCTGATGAGAACATTGCAAGAAAGGAAAATTACAGGCCAAACTCTCTCATGCACATTGATATAAACACCACAACAAGATACTAGCAAGTTAATCCAATATATGAAAGAATAATACATTACAGCCAAAATAAGTTCATTCCAGGAATTCAAAGTTAGTCAAACATTCAGAAAATCAATATAATTCCCTAAATTCACAGAATAAAGGAGAAAAATCATGACACTCATAATGCAGACAAGATAGCTAATAAAAGTTTAATCTATTTAAAACACAAGAACAAAAACAACTTTATTCCCAAACTATTATCAAAAGGGACTTCCCTCAACCTAGTGAAGAATTCTACAAAAACCATATAGCAATCATCATATTTAAAAGCAAATTTTACAAGCTTTCCCTAGATGGTAATAAATGCAAGGATGCCCACTACCATCACTACAACCTCCAACACTGTTTTTTGTGGCTCTGTCCACAGCCGAAACAATAAAGTAAGAAAAAAAAGTGACAGATATAGACTAGAAAGCCAGAAACACAACTAACCATTGTATATCCTCAGAAATAAGTAAATTAACACCATGATCTGATACCTACCAAAAAAGCTAAAAAAATAAAAAGACATCAATGTGCTGGTAGGAATATAAAATGGTAGAACAACTATGAAAAATTATGTATCTTTTGAAGGATAATACTGACATACTCAAAAACCCAGAAATCCTGATCCTAGGTATTTACTTGACAGAAACATGCCCTTCTGTAATCAAAAATGTACATAAAAAATTATTGCATTATTTGTACTATAGCTAGAGCTGGAAATAGCCCAAATATCAACAGTAGAATGAATGTATACCTTGGAGTCTACTCATATTTACAAAAATGGAAAACCTACTGTTAAACCCAGCACAGCTGAATCTCACAATCACAATAGAAATAATTCACACAAAATACACATTTAATCCTAGCTTGCTGCTTATCTCTAAAAATAAAGTTCTATTAGAATCCAGCCACACACAATTGTTTAATCTATGGATGCTTTTCTGAAACAAAGGAAGGCCGAATAGCTATGACAGAGACCAGGTACCTACAAAGCCTAAAATATTCACTACCTGGTCCTTTAAAGAAAAAGTTTGCCAACCTCTGATCTAGATAATTGCTAAAACTTTTTCCAACTGTAAAATTATAAGTCATCATTAAAGGTAAATTGAAATCATAAGCTATTAGTATATTAATATGCTATAATTTCAAGACATTCCATAAAAATTGTTCTAAGCCCAATGCCTATTTGCCCTCTGATCTTCTTTTAAATGTGCCACCTTTATAACCCTGAAAGTGAACGAGGAACAATGACACCAGAGGACCAGCTTCTTGACTACATGGTAAAATTCACATGCGTAGAGTTCCTAGAATTCCCAGCACTGGAGACAATCCAGGACTTCATCCTATTCCAACTCAATGGCAACCCTTTGAAGAATGGTAAAACAGGAGCTCTAAGGAAGCCTCTGCCAACCTCACCTCAAATCGTGAAGTATACCGTCGAAAGCAGAAAGGCTGGAAATACTTAAAATGAAAAGAAAGAGAAAGACAGAAAAACTACAGGTCAGTGCCTAAGAGAAGAACCACCACTACATTCTCATATTCTAAATGTCCTGGAGTTGGACTAACTCATAGAGTCCTAAGACACACTGAAGAAAAATAAGTTAGTCCTCTCTCTTCAGCCAGTGTTAACACTGTAGCTGTGGCGTTCATCCTACATTCAATTCCTGGCTCTGTTTTTTGCTTTGCGATGCTGAACACCTTTGTTTTTTATGACATAGGCAGTTTCCCTATAAAACAGGAACATTACCTATCTCATGGGATTTTTGCAAACTAAATAGATCAATACAAAACACAGAATGTCCTATGGTCGCCGTATGTGTAAGAAACATATAAAATATAAATATCTGGGGAGCAACTCATTTGGGAATCCCCATCTCAGACAGAGGAAGCTACTACTCCTCTGCCATTTGTTTCTGCCAAATTTGTCTGTGATTTCATTCGTCAACCAAAGAAAAAATTGTTTGCTAAGAATTAGTCATATCTGAAGTAAAACGAATGCTACAAGAAAAATTGGACAGGCACTAAACTCAATGTGCAGGATGTCCCAAAAGTCACAATATGTAGGGAACATTAAACCTCTGGGACACCCGGGCTTAGCTTAGTGACTAGTTTTGTGCTTAATAAGAACTATTCTTTTATTTATAACTCATAAATACCTATTTTCAGAATCATCCTCTTTAAATATTTAATTTCCCATACCAGATGAGTAATATTTTTCTTAAAAAACAAGGTATTAAAAATATTAATAAGGAGCTGGAGGAATGGCTCAGTGGTTAAAGCACTTTCCTATCAAGTGTTACGTTAAGTGCTAAGTACCTGAGTTCAATTCCCCAGCTCTATATAAATTGGGCGTGGTGGTGCACACCTGTAATCCCAGCACTCGGGAGGCTGAGGAAGGAGGATTGCCATGAGTCCAAGGCCAGCCTGGGCTCCACAGTGAGTTCAGGACCAGCCTAGGCTACAAAGGGAGACCCTGTCTCAAAAAAAGAAAAAAAAATCCTGATTTGTATGAAAGTAGTATTTGCATGAAAACTTACAATGGAAACATGAAAAATAAAAGGTATGCTATTTTAAAAGACCTTGGTTCTAAAGGAAAGAAAACATTTAAGATGAACTAACTCCAGGTTTAGCTTAGAAAACCAAAACATACACAATTTCTTTCAGTGGAGAAATATGAATGAAAAAGTGTGGAGAATAAAGATAAGTAGCAATATATCTACACATTTTCATGGATATTAACACATAAAATTATATAAATAACATTAAAATCTCTTGCCAAAATTAGACTATAGGGCAACAGAAAGAGCACAGATTCCAAGTCAAACTGATCTCAGCTCTACTTTGTTTTACTACTCTGTAACTTTCAAAATAAGGATAAAAGCTTTCCTTACTCTTGATGCTGCTCTTACACTATAAAAGACCCAGGGATTTTCCAAATAGTGGGTAGTCATTTGCTTGTATTGAAAAAAGAAAAGGGTATTCATACAGTAAAAAATCGTTCAATTAACAAATAATTTTTAGTACTTGGAGAGTAGTAGCTCAGTGACAGAATTTGCTTACCCTATGTGCAGGCCTGGGTTCAAGCCTCAGCATGGAAAAAATTTTCTTTAAAAAAATGGTCAGGCTCAGTTGAAGGCAGGTGGGATAGTTATTCTCAAGCAATCTTACCATAACTAATTTCTTTACATACAAGTAAAAGTTCATCTTTCTCTAATAAATTAACAAATGGGTCCCAAAGCTAAACAAAAACAGGGCAAGCTCTACAGCAAAGATCCTTCTAAAGATAATGGTGTTCTACTTCCTTGGCAAACTCAAGTTGTCAATTACAGACAAGGCTGGATTAGACAGAGCTTCAACGTTATTTAATTTATTCATACTAATAATCAAAATGGGAAAGGGAAGCCTTCATTTCCAGTACCTTTCAGAGATAAAACCATCCGAGGACACCTGGGTTCCAAATACTTCTTGAGGTCATCCCAAGCCTTTTTGATAGCAGCATAATGGTCAATGTATCTTCCTACATCAGAGTAAGTATCTATGAAGAGAGATTTCCAACACTGATTCTTCTGTATTTTCTCTTCCCTAAATAGATTTTAAAAATGAGATTAAAAAATCTTTTGAAAATTATATTAGCATATATTTTCAACATTTACCAACACATTATTTTAGTTACAACAGCAAAAAGTGATATATCAAAAATTTTTTAAAGAAGCTGCTGATGTGATGAAATTATGAGTCATGTATTTTCTTACTTTCTACCTAACTTTTCAAAAATTTCTAATCATTAATAAATTATAATAAGCCCAAACATCAACTTATTCTCTCTCTCTCTCTTTTTTTTTTTTTTTTTTTTTTTGATCCAGGGCCTCACTCTATAGTCCAGGCTGGTCCTGAACTCACTATGCCTGGCCTCAAACTTCTGGCAATCCTCCTTCCTCAGCCGTCATTACAGGCGTGAGCCACTATGCCCAGCTTGTATGGTGCTGGGGAATCGAACCCAAACCCAGGGCCTTGCACTTCTGAAACAAGCGCTTTATACAGAGCAACATTCCTAGTCCTCAACTTACTCTTTGACACAGTATTAAGCCAGAATATCCATGCTATATTAACCAGAGAATCTTAAGAAGGCAACATAATTGTTTGATTCAGTATTTCTATTTGGTACGATTCTGCAAAATACCAATGAGGACTTTTAAAAAGGCATATTTTTCCCTTCAAATAGGTGTAATCTAATCAGGAAGAATAAAATGTAAATTTAAGAGTCAAAAGTGGCAGAGGATAAAGCAGACATGGGAAGCCTAAGACAATATACTAATGAGCTCCGACTTTCATGTGGGAAAAGACAGCCACTAAAAGGTTTTAACTGGAAAGTTAAAAGAGCAAACTTGTGGCTACCGCTTGAAAGGGGTAGATGTAAGGGGTTTAACCAGAGGCACAGAGGAATCAGGAACATTTCACAGCAGTTGTGGTTAACAGATGAAATGAACTAAAGCTGTGGTACTAGATAAAATGAATAGGAAGACTTGATAAAGATATAGAAGCTAAAATTGGAAAGTCTTGGTAATTAAATGAATGCAGAGAGAGATCTGGGGTGGTTCTTCACTGCGGCCTGGAGGCCTGTATGAATGGTGCTGCTAGGAAGACTAGAAATGCCAACTGATAGTTTTAAAGATGAGGAAGGACAGGTTTAAGGATGAAGATAAGAAAAACTGAAGATTTTTTAAAGAAGGGTGAGGAAGGAAGGAGAACCAATATTTACTGATCTAAATAATATGCATATATATTATGCATTATGAAAACTACAAGGAGTACCAAAGAACAGCACCAGCAATAAAGCACAGCAACAGAGCACTGGCCTTAATCCTCAGCACTGCAAGAGACAAGGGACACTGGGCTCAATCCCCAATACCATGAAAATGAAATAAAATTGTTCTTACAAATTTTACATGTATCTGCTGATATTACACATTAAAGATGAGGACATAACAATCCTTTTCATTAAAATTCCCTCTTCTCTACTTCCCTTCTGCAATGCTAGTAGCTCTGTCTCTAATTTTTAGTTTGGCAGACCTAAGCTTTAAAAACATATATTTAAAGCTGGACATGGTGGCATATGTCTATAATCCAGCACTTGGGAGGCTGACACAGGAGGACTGCTGAGTTCAAGACCAGCCTGGGCTATACAGTGAGTTTAAGACCTGAAGGGAACCGAGAATTAAAGACACAGACCACTAAAGCTTAAATGTAAAGATTTAAACTAGTCTGGTGTCCATTCTGTTCTCACAAAGGAGACAGATAATATCTTTGTTTTGCCCCTGAGATTAACAGCCCCTGCCTGCAAACAAGAGGGGCTTTGAATCCCAGGTAGTCTTTGTCTTGCCCCCCTGAAATAATGAGCCCTGATTGTAAACAAGGGGGGGGGGGGGCTCAGTCTCAGGTGGTCCTTATCTGCCACCCAAGGTGAGCCACTGCCTGCACACGGGAGGGGCTGGAGGTCTCTTGCACATAAGGGCCTCTCTTGGATTCTGGCCAACAGATGCAAGCAGACTTTGGCAAGCCTTGAGACTCTTGACTAGATAACAAAGCAAGGTAGTCTGATAAGAAAAGTAAGACAGAATTAGGTAGAAGTCAGCTAGTAAGAAGGGATTGGGGGAAAGAACCTATAAAAAATAAAGAGCGCAGTCTCTCGCTGCTGCAGCCTTCCCCTGTGTGTGTGCGCGTGCGCATGTCTTTTGACTGCGTCTTTTTATTCATTTCTCCCTTCTAGGACAAGTGGACCGCAACAAAGACCATCCTGGACTACAAAGAAAGATACTGTCTCCGAAAAAAGAAAATTTTGTATATATATTTCTGCTTCTTGTTTCAACTTTAGTCAGTCCCTGGCAATCTTTCCTTTTACCTTTCCCAACTCCTACATATGCCAATTTCACTCTTATTTTGTCAAACTGTTAATATTCATTGAATCCAGTCAACACAGGTGTCTGAGAGTCAAGGGACAGGTCCAGCAGGCAGCTGTGCCAACAATCCTAGAGCTCAGCAAGGAAGTGGGTGGGAGGGAGCATTCAGAGCAGAGCATTAGGAGAGCTCAGGTGGTCACTACAAATTGCAACAACACATGCTGGAAATTCAGAAGAAGAAGAGCAGAGGATGGGGACAGATCCCTGGAGAACACCCAAGTTCCAGCAGGCTCAAGAAGAGTCATCAAAAGAGACACGGGTTAGCGAAGAGAGTCAGGACACACTACTATCACAGAAACCAAGGGTCAAGTGTTAAGAATACAGATTCCAAGCTAAAGGATGGGAAGAGGAAGGGAGTGGGGTGCAATGAGTGACAGATACTAATAAAGCTAAATAGTACGAATAAGTTCTAGTGTTTCATGGCATAATTGATAACTAGTTTACAATAATGTATCATAAATTTTATAAAGAACTAAAACAGGAATTGGAAGGTTCCCAGCAAAGAAATGATAAACATTTAAAGGGATGGAAATACCAACTAGCCTGCCTTCATCATTATACACATACTGAATTATCCCACTGTACCTCAAACATATGTTCAACTGTTACAAGTCAATGAAAACGGTTAAAATTTTACTCTAAAAAATCCCCCTGTAGACACAGAAAAGAATACATATTCCCCAAACACTTACTCAGTTATTAGCCAGTATTTTTTGCAATGTCTTCTCCACAGCGGATCATGACTTGAGAGTTGGCTAAGTCTTCGGCTGACATAGCAACAACTGGCAGTAACCAGATTCGTGGATGATAGAAAAGAAAAAAAAAATTTAGTCATTGCTACATTTTCTTTATTCTTTTTAATCTTATTTTCCAATCACTACTTTTATTATTATATAAAACAGTATTTCCTAAAGTCTTTCAGTTAGCATAACTACCTCGTGAGTAGTGAAAACCTTTACCTTAGTTCACAAATCCTGAAACAATTGTAAATTTTCTAAGTCTATAAAACAAATGAACCATTTGAGTTAATCTCTAGCTTTTCCATATTATCAGAATAATCATCATATTTAAGTACAGGAAATGTTATTTAGATGTAAGCAAAGAGGTTTTCAGAGCTTTTTATTTCTTTAAGCTTTGTAAAACATATACTACTAAATGCCTTGGCCTTTTGTTTTATCCTAATTTTTTTCTTAAAGAAAAAAACATTGTAGCCAACACTTTTTCACTAAAGCGAGCCCTGGAATATCTACCTTAAAAAGGCACTTGAATTATAATAGCTATGATTCAATATTCATGACTGTACAAGTTACCAGCTGTGCCAAAACATGGAACGTTAAAAGAAAATGATTTTCTTACTATATATTGGGATTTCTAACATAACAGTTTTCAATTCTAAAAATCCTACCTTACACAATTAATTTGCAAAAAGGCAGAACTTATGCGTAGGGAAATGAAATGTCCACCCTTTTAAGAAGAAAAATCACAACTGACAGAAAGTACATATTCAAAGATGTTACTTGGTCAGCAGCTAATCAATCAAGTCTTTAGTCATATGGAGTTTGTCAAGGCCACGAGTGTAGTGTGTTTTAAAACTCATCTAAGATAAACACGTTAGCCTTTGATTTTTCAGATATTACAGAAAAACCATCCTCCATCCTTTACTACCAAGCTTTTTAAAAAGACCAACTTGAGTAACCCAGGAATCCCTTCCGGGGAAAGGAAAGAGGAGGGAGGAAGGGGAAAGGCAAGTAAAAATGATGAACATCAACATGTACATCACCAGTCCCCCAGGTTGAATGCAACTATTATGTAACTGCAAACACATATTAATAAAAAGTAATTTTGGGAAAAAACACAGGAAATCCTTTGGTTTTATAAATTCAGGTTTCATTTCTCCTCTTCTTGATCTCTCTCCCTCAACTGTCCCAATAGCTAAACAATATAAAATAATCTGTAATAAGCACCAAAGTGATGCACACCAAGTTTGAAAACAACTGTTCTGGAGACTGATTCAAATGGCTTGGAATGCCAGCGATACCTCAGGTATTGGTACATTTAAAAAATGCCACAGCTAATTCTGATGCATCAGGAAGGTGGAGAAGTGTAAACAGTTAAGTCATCCTGGAATGGAGAAGGCATCATACAATTTCACATTCTAACACTGTATGTAGATCCTACAAACTAACCCAACCCAAACCGATCAGGCTGAGCCAATGTGCCATCAAGCCTGCCAGGATTTGGCAAGGAGCTGCACATTTGGCGAAACTGGAATGTATGGTGCAGGAAAGACGCTTCAGTACACTAGACATGTCTGAGGACAACATTCAATGGAATAAGACACAACTATTTGCAGACATTTATGGAGGAGGTTATGTCATTTCTCTTTAAAAGTCTAGTTTCCATCATTTACAATAAATAAAATCTGTTCCTTCACCTTGGCTTACAAGTCCCATATGATCTTACTAGCCCCATCTCAACCCAGTCTGCCTGTGAGTCACCCCCTACCTCCAGCAACTCCAACAGGCTTTGCTGTTCAGCAGCTCCTTCGCCTCGGAGCACCTGTTCTTCTGCCAGACTGCACTATCCTGTGCTTATATACTTCCACTATGAACTGACCATGTCTTCCTCCCCATGCCTCAACAGGGCAATCTCTTCCCTGCGCAGTTGTTAGCGCCTTTGCAATTATGCCCTTGTCTTTCCAGCCGGCTTACTGGTCTGTAAACCCCACGAGGGGAGTTTGGTTTGTTCAGTACTATATCCTTAACATTTAACAGGCTGGCCCAGAGCAAGTACTCCAAAGAAAAAAATCTGTCAAAACTAAAGGATGACTACAGGGATAAGACAAATCTTACACTTGAGAAGTGCACAACCTATTTGAGATGGCAAGTGATGTCTGTGAGGAAAGAAGAAGGCAGCGTGGGATCCTGAACTCCACCTGGCCAGGTTGCAAGGTGGGGAGCAAGGTATGCTAGGGAAAGTCAACAGTGTATGCCACAGGGCAAAAACACACAAGTGTGTGGTATGTTGGCAGGGATCTGATTTGGCTGGAGCACACTGCACAAACACCAGAGTGGAGAAGAAGTGAGGCCTGCAAAGCTTGAGAAAATAAGCCAGATGTAAGGGCCATAAACAGCCCAGGAGTTTGGGCTACAGTCTGTAAACAAGAGGTGTTTTAAGTTTTTAAAGAGAAAGCCAGCTCTATTTGAGGAGGATCAATCTGGCAGCAACCAAAAGTTGTGTGGTAAGAGGAACAACAGTACGTAGGCAGAGGTCAGAGCAACAGAATATTTCACATGAAACCATTTCAGGTGGAAAAGTCCTTCCTAAAGAAATACTTTATTTCTCTTCATCAGTACAGCCTGAGTTGGGAAATACGGATTTCCTGGAAAAAGAAAGTGACAGTAGTTATTACTGTGGAGGTAGTAGCAAGGTAACTTGAGGTGTCATATTCTTGTCACCACTTAAGACCAAAACCTCCGTATAACTCCAAGAAATATGTATTTCTAACAGGACCCCTCGTAACACAGAGCACAACCTTCAAATCTTGCACACCCTCTGCAAACTTACAAAGTGGCACCAAGAAAAGGGCAAGCTATCAGGGATGTGCACAACCCGACACAAGGGAGCAGGGGAACAAGGTGGGCAAATGCCATCTCTTCCACCACAGTCCTAATCTCTGAAAGAATGGGGCATCCAACCACCCTTACTAGCCACCGGCGTCTTATTTTTGGAACAGATGGGTCATGGAAACCAAGGATTACTGAAGACGGTCACCTGTCTCGCGCCACCAGAAGCCAGTACCAAAACACAATATCCAACATACAACTAACTGTTCGGCGTAAGCCTGCGTGCAAGACCATTCCCAACCGTAAAGTCCGCCAAGTGAGGCCGGCCAGCAGCGATCGCGGTGTCGGTGTCGCACCCGGGTGTCGGGGTGGTCTGCTGCCTTCCCACTCGCTCCCTGTGCGCCCACGCGGGCGCCGGCGCCACAGAGATGCGCGTCCGCACAGACAGGGGCTTATCTACGGCGCCCAGGGCTGGGCTGGAGCTGGCGCGGCGGGGCAGCTCCGGGACCACGACTTTGCTCCCAGGCAACGGGGCCTAGCCGCGGCCTGGACGAGAAGGCTCTCGCGCCCCGGGAGCGGGACCCTGGGTGCGGGGAAGACCTCAGGGCGCGGCCCCTCCCGTCCCTCCGGCCCCGGGTGGCTCTGCAGAAGGAGGGCGGCCCCGGCGTCCCCTGAGGGAGACGCGGGAGTCGGGGTCCCGCAGGCCTCCCGGTCTCGCTCCCTCGGCCTCGCGGCCCTTCCCCCTGTTCCCGCCCCTGCCGCGCGTGCGGCCACATTACTTGATTAGGTCCCGGTAGTCCAGAAAGGATAAGACGAGGAGCAGGGGATCGGTGGGCAGGGACTCCAGGGTCATCGCCGCCGTCTCGGCCTCCATGGCCGCCATCTTGCCTGGGCCGGTGCAGCCGGGCCCCGCCCCCGTCGCCGCCGCCGCCGCCGCCGCCGCCGCCGCGCCCGAGCCGCTCGCTCCCCAGCCGCGCGCACAGGTCTGTTATGTAACCGCCGTTAGGCCCCGCCCCCGGGGCCGGCGGGGGCGGGGTCCGGGAGGCCCCGCCCACCCGCGGGTGGGGCTGGCGCGCGGGGCACCGCCTCCCGGCTCGCGCCTCCCTTGGCCTCGCTGCGTATTCCAGCGCCCAAACCTGCCCGCCCGCCTTCCGTGTTCGTCAGGTTGGCTGCTTGGGTTTCCTCAGGTCTTCGCGCGCAGTTTTACACTCAGCGTCCCCACAGCCTGCTGCTCTTCCCAGATCTAACCCCAACACCTCTCGGCCGCCGGCCCCCAAACCCTCCGCTTCTCTTCCGTGTCCAGCCCAGGCACTCTTGGCTCCCACCCGCAGGCGCCAGACCCCGCGTGTCCCTCGCGCACGACCTCTTGTGTTTCCTCGCTCCTGCAGCAGAAGAGAAGCGTTTAAAAACACAAAAAGCCTCCTCTCTCCTTCAGCCCAAACAGACAGAACAGTCCATCAGCCCACCAGCCCGCTAGACAGCTGTGATTATCCTAGGGAAGGCCTGCTATCTGGCTCTACAGAGAACATGGCTGCCCACTTTTGAATTTAAACCTTGCAGTAGAAGTGCTTTTGGACCAATCGGCCGGCTTTGGATGGAAAGCTTGCATTTGGACCAATCACAGGTCTGTTGTCACTATGTAAGCGGCACTTCTCTGATAGTCCAGAAATGAGACTGGAGGGATGCCTCCAAATGTATTGATCCTCTTGCGCTGTAGCGTAGGGTCTGTTTAAAACACTGCAGGAGAGGCCCTCTTAAATCTACATGTGATTTACTACAGTTAGTGTGGGCTCGGAAGGTCCTGTAAGTTTACTCAAGATTCTTAACCTGAGTAATTTGTACAGAGCGATCACTTTAAAAGAAAAAGCTAAAAGCAGCAGGGGCTTTTCGTTCTGAAGAGCTCTAGAGACCAGCAGCTGACAACGATCAGTGCCAGAGACCAGCAGCCGCAACTGGCAGAGTCAACTGACAGTGGAACATTGGCAGGCGGCATCTGCCAAGACCCACAACCACAGGGTCAACTGGTGGCATCCGAGTGCACTTTGCGGTTGGTGATTTTTATCCAAATCAAGCAAAAGAACCTCAATTGGTGACACTTCAGCCTTGTCCACCTAGTAGGGGCAGGGCTGGGACCATAGCAGAGGCACTGGGAAAGCTGTGCTTTCCAACTGGGACATGATCCCAGAGGACGTGATCTTACCACCCGCCTCAAGCAAAATACACAGTAGACTGAGTCTCAGTCAGCCTCTTTCATTCTGGTTGTCTTTGCTATTTTTCAGACTATCTGGGCAATGCAAAGCGTATACACTGAGTGGATTTAATTAATTTACTTCTGGGTAAAGAGCAGATCGTGGAGGGCTAAGTACCCCAAGAATGAAGGAATGAAGCGAGGCCCCCAGAGAGCATGATAATTGAGGCATAAACATGGCTGTTCCTCAGCTTTGCCAACATGGCATTAAAGTATAATGGATGGTCACCACTGTGCCGCTTGCCCAGTTTCTTCTTTTCTGGACTGTATGGTATAAGGCGAATTGAAGAGTCCAGGTGGGCCAGGTAGACTTAATATTTAGAAAATGAGAAGCAACCTCCTCTATTCTTTGTATCGTCCATTTTCTCAATCCACCGTATCAATGATACTTTGTTTAATATTAAAACTCATATCTCTGAGCAGCAACACAAAATGACTGAAGTAATCTCTGCCCACATTCCTATCCTTCCAAACTGTGTAGGCCCATACAGAGAGGGTTTATTGAATTGGATTCAGATAAGTTGTTTCCTGTTGGTCTCTTCCTGCTGTAAACTTGTGGGTTTATTCGTCCTGGTAACCTTAGGGAATAGCCTGGCATTAAATGAGTAGAAAGTTAAATTCTGCTGGTTAGAGACAGCACAGCCATTTTTGTTTGCAAGGGAACTACACTGATTCATGCGAATGTCTTAGTTATTTTTTTGTTGCTGAGACAAAATACCAATATCCACAACTTAAAGGTGGAAAGATCTACTTTAGCTCACAGTATCAGAAGGTCTCACTCCGTTCACTCATGGGTGGCCAGCAACAATGGAAGCATTTGGCAGAGGTTTAGCAGGACAAAAGCTCTTCCTGACATGGTAGACAGAAAGCCAAGCGAAGTAGGGAGGAGTTCGTGTCTGGAGACTAAGGCAAAGGCCAGAAGTGAAAAGCTGTAACAATGTTTCTTCTTCCCACCTTTACTTAGTCCAAGCTTCCAGTTGGGCACCCCAAACCCAGAGCCAGTGCCCCACCTTCATTTCATGATCCACAAGTCAATAATACATATGTGAAAACTCTGCCCTTGGCTCCCCTCAGGCTAAACAAGTGACACAGTCCCTTCAGGTCAAGCCGCAAGCATCTATCCCTTCTAGTCAGGCCCTACTTTCCAACAGCATATGTTTCCATAGGTATCCCACTACATCCACATACATGAGGCTTTGGGGGACATTCCAGATCCAAACCATAATGGCAAGTAAATGATTGAGAAGGCATTTAATCTAATTTGTGTTAGTGTTCATTTCTCTCAGACAGGTACTCGTTTAAATCTTAAAAGCTGGTAGGGGTTTTCAGATACACTGGTTTTGCTTCTGCTATCCTATTGCATCTGGGTTTGCTTGATTCCTAAGTATGGCCTGAGGTAGAAGACCAAAAGCATTAAGTTACCCTACTGCCAGGGCCAGGACAAAAGTAAGGTGACAGAGACATTTGCCTGGGGTAAACAATGTAAGAGCAATGCCAAAAAAAAAAAAAAAAAAAAAAAAGCAAAACAAAGCAGGGATCAGGGGACAAGGAAGCAATCCTGGAAATCTTCCATAAGGGTCTTTAGTTGCAAGGTCCGTGGCTGCCTTGTGTTCTGAGTTGATTTAAGGTGTTTTTCTTTTATGATTTTGATTTTGAAGATGAGCCAGGAGTTGTATGGTACTAGATCTAGAGAATAAGACCACAGTGTTTTTACAAGCCTGACTTTTCATTGGCTGGCACTTGGCAACAGCATTCACCATACTGGGGAATCACACCTCATAAAGACACAAAAGAGGACTTCCAAGACTGCCTCAGAAAGTGTCAAGAAGGATAATAATAAGTGTGTTCAAAGCGAAGGGAAGTATTCTTTTGGGGGTGGGGGGTTTATGGCAATGTGTCTTTCAATGTAATGCACTTTTAAATGTTAAACATGCAGTGTATTTTTTGATCACCCCACGTGTAGCTCAGTGGCAGGGCACTTGCATACAATATATGAGGCTCTTGGTTCAAGTCTAGCACTGTAATTTTTTAAAATCCCCCAGTAATAAAGAGAACCAATATCTCCATGCAATATTTTGAAAATAAAAATCAATGCAAAGAAAACCATGATAAACAAATTACCAGAATCTTATATAAAAACAGAATCACACAGTGTCACCCAAGTCATGTTAAAGTTTGACGCAAAAGTAAAAAGTGCGGACTTCTGCATATATGTTTTTACTAATTTTTAAATGAGGAATTTTCCCCCAGAAAACCAAAAGTTCTCAAGTAGGAGGTCTTGGTTCAGTGTGTGCCTGAGCTCAGAGCTCTGGCCATGAGCCTTCCACTGCCATCTTTGGAAAGTGCCACCAGGTTGCCAGTCCCTACTGCCACAGACCAGAGAGATGGCCTCAGTCCTGACAATGCTGGTGGGCAGAACCCAGGAGAGCCCTTGCGCTCTTGGGCTGTGGCTTCTTGTTTTCTCCATTTTTAATGTAGCTGGACAAAGGGGTAGAAGAGAGTTCCTGAATTAGTTACTGGGATCTTCCAGGCCAAAGGGGAAAGGCAAGGCTCCCGAGCATATGGGCCTCAGTAGGAAAAAAAATGTCCTCTAAGTCTTTATTATTTAGGAAGTTTGTCTCTAAAGGACACAGAAAAATGTCACTAAAATTGTATCTTCTTGCCATTCATAGAGCCAATGGCAGATCAGAAAACACAAGATTCTGAAAGAGTTCATATGGGAAGGTCACTTATTCCCATCCCTTCTTATGTATCTTTAAATTTTTTTTCGAGATGGAATCTTACTAAATTACTAAGCTGCTCAGCATGGGCTTTGACTTTGCTATCCTCCTGCCTCAGCTTCCCAGAGTGCTAAGATGATAGGTGTACTCCACCATGCCCAGCTTGGAATCTACTTTTAAGTTTCTCCTTTTCTCAGGAAGAGAATAGACAATCCCAGAGAAATAAATATCCCTTTAGGACCCAACTGTCACCTCATCTATGATGCATAGGCTTCGCCACAACACCTTACTTCTTGGTAATGCATCATAACTTCATTAGCTCTGAGGTCTGCCAGGTGTTCAGGTAAATCCCTCAGATGTTAATTCATATCTTATCACATTCAAGCACCTGGCTCTCAGGTCTGTGCGAGACTGAAATGAACCCTGTGCAGGCCAGCAGGGAAGGGGGAGGCACACTCCCTAACAGCGTGGTTGACGGGAGACAAATCCCAATGTCAGGGAGACTCATTTGCTCCTTTGCTTTTAGGGTTCAGCAACTGGCTGCCTCAGCAGATTTGGGTTAGGTTGGAGGCAGGGTGGGCAGCCACCAGGTGGCAAACCCTGGAGATTGCCAGTGATGGCCCACCCTTCCTGCTCCCCATATGTAAATCATCATAGTTTAGGGGCCCTCTCCACTGGGCACTTTCTGGGATGTACCCTGTCATACTATGCCCAGACAAAGGACACCTCTTGAGGGACAAGAAAGCTGGGGGCTGACATGGGGAAGGGATGAACAGCAGGGTTGTGTGTGCTGCCTTCTCTGCTGGGGCCCCCAAGCCGCAGTTTGTGTGTATGGCATTGGAGGTGTATGCTCTTGGTCCACGAGCTGCAGTTCTACGTGAAAGTTACACTTCAGTCCTAAGTGTTTTGGAGCCATTCTAGTCGTAGGAGGGCAGCCTCTGTATCTGGGAGCCCAGGAGATGATGGAATGGGAGAACCACAGAAGATACTAAACCCTCCCCAGACAAGTACACCATCCTCCAAAAAAGGCCCTCAGCTGAAAGGCTGCTAGTGATTGGTAAGAAAAGGCCTGCTTCTGCCGAGCCCAGGAAAATTCAGGTGCATGCTTTATGGCCGAAAACAGGGAGAAGGATAAAGTTAAAGGGATGAATGAAAACTAGGGGCTGCCACCACTGCTCAGAAGGGCAGCCAGGCTGACAGGGTAACACAGAAATCTGGAAGGGATTTAGCTGATCCCATGGAGCAAATCCACAGCCAATCCCAGGGCCAGTGAGAGGCATGGAGGAGATACAGAGGTTTATAGGCACAATGTCATCAGCTATTCTAGCTATTTTGAGACTTGGTGGTCGGCTCCTCCCCTTGCCAGAGGCTTTAAATATGATTGAACTCACCAAACAAATGCAAATTATTTCATTTTCATCTGCAACATCCCTCTTGTTCTCTTGCAGCCCCTGGTTATGAGCCCTCAAGTGCTTGAAGAAGGGATATGCCAACTGGATACATTAAGCATTCCTGTTGGTGGCTTCTAATATGGCCTGTAGCCCCAAAGTCTGCCAAGATTGCATTATTATAATTTCTTCTACCAGGCAAAGAGAAAATGCACTATTCTCCAAGGTATAGTACCGGTCAGATTGCCAAACACACTACCATCACTCACCAGTTCAATAGCTCAGCCTAGGGAAGCCATTAATGTTTGGATTCATATTGTCTCCTATTAATATTTAAACAGGTAAACAGACACTGTTACCGTACACTGGCTGATAGCATGAGGGTAGCAGAACTGTAACTGGACCATCAGTGACACTTGGTATGCAGGGTTTTTAATATACTCCCTACGGGAAAAAAAAGAGAGAAAAATTAGTCTCTGACTTTCTCTACTGCATCGCATGCCCTCAAGTCTGTGCTCTGTGAGCTCTGTCACTGGGGCACCCTTGTCATATTGGTTCTGGTTGGGCTCAGCCAATGGGAAGCGTTAGTAAAAGATCAGAAAAGGAGAAAGAAAAGGAAGTCGAGGGGTATTTACTCTCCATCTGTGTGGAGGCTTGGGGTTGTGGCGGTGATCTTCTGTGGAAACAGTTCCTGTTGGTGCCCTCTGTCCGATCTCTAGCTTCTCTGGCCCTGGTGACACCACTCCCTCTCTTTGCTTTTTCAGAAATCATATATCTCCCTTCTGTTGCTAATCCCCAAACACCTCACCATGTCTCAGTGTTTCCTTTGTTTGGCTCAGATTTCTGTGAGTAATTACCTTGTTGAATGAACTCTATTTGTTATGTTCCTTTGAAAGATTTTTTTTTCTCCCCTGGGAAGACTAACTGACATCGTTTGCCTTCATCTACCAGGACAAGCAGTATTATAATGAACTCCCCAGCACTCATATTGGTGTGAACAAACACTAACACCGTGAGAACCGCTGGCTGGGCCCACCATTGTGTTTGACTGATGATACGATAAGTTTACTAAGTGTACTGCATGCATTCCACTGAATTCCATCTGAAAAATGTTGACTATAGATGGATGAGTTTCTGAGGAAGAATAAACAATTCTGCCACTTGTGTGAGTTTCTTGAGGACAGCCCAAAGAGACATTGTGTTTTACAAAATTCTAATCCTCTGGCTATATTACTTTAAGGGATGAAAGTCCAACTTCTGATCAGCCTGTTTTGAAAACAACACTATTACTACCTGGGGATTTCACTGTGGGTGTTATACACAAGATACGTAGTTATATTTAAGGAGGGGACTCCTATAGCAGAAGTCTAGGAAGCAATTCAATCATCAGTAAAGCAAACTGTGTCCTGGAACCTGGAACTGTGCCCTGGTTCTTTCTGGTAAAATTTGCAACAAGAAAGCCTGGTTTACTGATGAAATAGCTTGCTTCTGAGATGGGCAAATCTCACAGAATGCCAGCGCCATAAATTGCCGAGGCCCACAAGGCTTGATGTGCTGAATAATCAGTCAGACTTCAGGTGCTATTTTTGGCTGCAGGATGTACTTAACTACTCCAAGATTGATGGAAACAAACCTTCACATAGTGTGTCAGTCAGGATCCTCTAAGATATAAATGCCAAGATAGGATTAGGCTCATAGCAATATGTGGATATGGGGCTAGGAAGGACTGTGAGGCAGAGAGCAGGTGTATGCAAGAGAGTCTTCAGACCATGCCAGGGGCCCAACACTGGCAAATGGAGGAGACAAATGAAGAGGAACTTGGGAAGATGAGTGTCAGACTAGACTACATCTCTGAGAATGTCTCAGTTAGTGCGAGAGAGTGTCCTCAAGCCATAGCTGCCCATTAGAGAAGTGCAGAGACCCTAGGATTGGTTGTATAAATTCCTTGTCATACTCTGACCTTGGCTGAAAGCAGCTCAGACAGACTGTGGCTTTGATACAGAAGCGTGGTAGGCAGCAAGTCAACTTGACTACCTGTAGCAGGAGATTGGACAGGTATGCTTCCAGGATCACCACAGATTTGTGCCAGAAATGTCACCAAGGGCCTAGCTATTATATGGTCAGGCCATGGAGCCACCCAAAGATTGAATTAATAAAGGCACAGTTGAGGAAGAAGAAACAATTTGCCAACTAGGTGAACTTCTTGAGGGCAGCCTAAAAAAGTCTATTTTCTATTAAAGACAAAATTCTAATCCTGTGGCTAATGGTAGGGACAGAAGTCTAACTTCTGATTGGCCTGTTTTGGAAACAATACTCTTCATATCTGGGATTACTGCAGATGTTATACATAAAATAAGGAGAAAATTAGGAGACAAAAGCTAGAGGAAAACAGTCTACTGAAAAGATCGGTCAAACATATGTGAGCATCATGTCTATCAACAACTGCTCATTGAGTCTATGCTCTGAGCTACTGCAGTAGTAGAACCACCCAGAGAACCAGGGATATTCAACCAGAAATTCATTCAACACACATAGAAGCCACTATTACTGAAAAAGGTTGGCCATCTCTGGCATTCTGTCCATTGGTGAGCTGCTGACCTCTCTGAGCCTACCAGGCTCAACTGTCTTCAGCAATTTGTAAGTTGCATGGCACTGCACTGCCCTCTGCCTTAGCAACACAACCAGGCACACGGAAGTGGAAGCATAGGCACAGAGGACGTGTCAGCAGGAAGGAGAAGCTCTACGTCTCTGCTCTCTGTTCTTGGAATAACACACAATTGAGGAGATTACCATAATACTTTGGGGGAAGCAGAAACCAGGCTAGACATTTCAGAAGACGCTCAATACAAGGAATTGTTCGACTTACGCGAGCAGATGGAAAGAGAAAAGAAGGAATCTTGAGGTAATCTAGAATCAAGACTGGGCTAAGGTCTGAATGTTTGTGCCCCTCCAAAATTCATTTGCTTGAAATTCTAACTCCTGTGGTGACAGCATTAGCAGGTGGAGATTTTGACAGATGATTAGATTATTACTGGGACTCTAGAGAGTTGCCTTGTATCGTTCACCATGTGAAGAAACAGTCAGAAGGCATTAGAGGTGAATAGGAAAGCAGACTCTTGCCAGGCACTCAACTTACTGATATCCTGATTTTGGATCTTCCAGCCTCCAGAATTCTAAAAAATAAACTTCTGTTGTTTATAAGCTGCCCAATCTATGGTATTATGCTATAGCAGCTTGAGCACATAAAGATGGACTTCCAGAAACAGAAGTCTGGGCCATAGTCTGAATATTGAAATCTCAAAAGATCAAAATTCCTAAAAGTCTAAGATATCAATCAAATGCTGTAAGTATAATTCTGGGAAAAGTAATTTAAAAAAATTTTAACATACATGCATTTATAGTTCGAAAAGGGACGAGAGACAGAAAGCATGACTGACCCTTCATAGACCACTTTCCACAATGAAATTAGCAATAAATACACACATATTTTTGCAAGCACAAGCACTCAGGCATACAAGTCACAGTCTTAAGAATATAACTTATGAGCACTTGAATCATATTCATAAGTAGGTCAAGAATCAAAATGTGTAAGTGCACCTCACTATGGTTGGTAACTGCATGCACTTACACTTGTAACTGTGATCATATGAACTACTGTGATAGACAACCTAAATCTTTTGATAAAATTGGTCACTGCATATATTTAATTCTCCAAAGAGACCTCAAGATATTTTATCTTTTACAAAGGCGACGGACCAAAAGAGACTCTCTTTACTTGTTGAGGAAGTTTCAACATTTTTACTTACATGCATATTGCCTACAAAACCCAAACTATGAAAAGATATCTTTATGGAATCAAATTTGCAAAAAAAATTGCATGAAAAGAATTGCAACTTGAATATATACTACACAATACAGCAAGCTGTAAAATAGAATGTTGATAATTTTGTAGTGGGGTGGGGGGGAGAAAAGAAAAATCCCAGCAACCTTGATGTATCAAAACGTGGGGATGGATAGGAGCAGCCGCAGGGAGGTAGTCCGTAGAGTTGGCTGACTTTGATAGTAACTATTCTTTGAAATCTTGTATCATGTTGAATAGCTGCTTTGCTTGTTTCCTTTAGGGACTGACTCTTCTCACTGAATCTGTTCAGCTTGTATTCTACCTGGCAGATCTTCCCTACCTACTTCCCTCAGATGCAAGCAAGCCTCTCTCCTCCGAAAACACACCCACAGAGATACTGTGACAATGCTTTACCAGTTCCCAGGCATGTGCTTCACCTACCATGACGCAGCTGCTCTGCGTGCAACCAACATGCTAATCCCTTCCTCAGAATTCAGCTTTTTGCCCTGCTCCATCGCCTTTTATTTTTAAAGGAAATGTGATTTGGGGGATTTCAGCTTTCAGGATTTTAATACTCAACAGTGGCAGGAGGGTTGCCAGATTCAATGTATAGACATGCACACTCACCCCACAACCACCACTACCAACCCCACCAACAAAAAAAACTACATAAAATTAGAACCAAACAAAAACAACCAGGAAACCTAGTTAAATCTCAATTATTCCTAATTGTCTATGCATATATACATGGAAATGCAGTAAATATGTCACATATGACATGCTTACACTAAAAAGTATTCATTCTTTAAACCAATAAGCATATAAATTACCTTTTTCCTTTATACTTCCTTGATGGTTTGGCTATCCTTAATGTTTCCTTTTTGTGCCCATAAAATTCCTTAATTTGCAGTCTGTTTCATTTATATTATAAGGTATATACAGTAGTCACATGCAACTCCTTTTATTCTTTTGTCCATCAATTAATTATCAATGAGAAACCACATTCAATAATAGTATAGCTGGTATGTGGGTTGTCATGGATTGGCGGCGTTTCAGAAACCTAGAGCTATCAGTGAGGTGAGCTTTTAGAAGGGTGGCTACTTAGTCAGGCTTTTTTGTACAGACTTGTAATTCCAAAAGTCTTGGAGGCTGAGGCAAAAGAGTCACAAGTTTGAGATCAGTCTGGAAAACTTAGCAAGATAGACAGACTGTTTCAAAATTTAAAAAAAAAAATGGATTGGGGACTGTAGCTCAGTGTGAAGGCCTTGAGTTCTATCCCAGTGTTTGGGATGGGTGATAAAAGAGGGGACCATGCCTACTGCAGTAATGTTTGTGTGATGGGTTGATTTTTAAGACATGTTACATCTAATTAATGATAGTTATTTTTTTACTACTTGGGACTCTCTTTTTCTGTCAAAACTGTACCTAAAGCAAAATAAAAACTTTAAAATGTTCATATTAAATAAGAGAAATCAAATGTATAAAACATACATTCATTAGAAAAGAAAAATACACCGAGAAGAAAGATGATACAGATAAATTCAGGTAAATGGTGAATGTAAAGAATTGGGAGTATAAATAGTGAAACTGATGGACTGAAAAATCTTAACCAAAGTTTTATGCTGGGAGTATAGCTCAGTGGTAGAGTACTTGCTTGCTTAGCATATGTGAAGTCCTGGGTTCAATCCCCAGCACTACAAAAAGCAAAGGACTAGAAAAAAATTGTGCTGTGTGCGCGCGCGCACAGGTGTACGTATTGATGTGTGCATTGTTCAAAGGAACAGGGAACCCATGAACCACGTCACATTTTGCTGACAGTTCAGCAGTGAGATAAACTTGAACCTGACTCATGTTCATGGTGGAATTAATTGGGAGAAGCTGGAATAATATCACTGTCAGCAGAGTGTCAAGAAAGCACCAAGGTGGAAGTGATTAACTTAGTGGTGGGTGGATCAGGGAAGGGAAGCTTCCCACGCAGTGTGACAACCAAGCTGAGCCTGGCAGGGTCCGGAGCACGTGCCAAGTGCGATGCTCAGAGAGAAGAGGCATCTGTGTGTGCTGGGAATGGTAGGAGACTGTTTCCAAGCTGTTACGATGTTTCTTCCCCCATGCCTAATCAAGTCTAGACATCCATGAGACTATTAATTATTCAGCCTTATCAACTTTAATAATGTGCCTCACCTTAGTGCTGGAGACTTTTTGATTCAGGCAATCTATTTTTGAAGTCTGTTTCATTAATAATTAGAAAATAACTTTCTGGGAATTAAATATGCCATTTCATTTCCTTTTCCCCAAAATTATTTTTATTAGTATTTGTCTATGATACCTAAAATTACATTCAATTTGAGGAACTGGTGTATACACATATTGCATCTTGATAATTTTTACTTCCCTTCCGTTTTATTTCCTATCTGTAATTGGCTGATGGTGTTAGCCTGTAAAGCTGTACTCTGTACTTCCTGTGTTTCCTACGGCAAGGACTCACGGGGTGGATCTCAATGTAGTCAGAAAATGGAGACATAAAATCTACTGGAAATATGTTAATTAATTTATAATATCCAGGAATTTATCTGTTGGGTGTCAGGATCTTCCCAGACCTTGCCCTACACCTCTCCTCATTTGCCTATTAATCTGTACCCTTTATTAAATCTTTAGCTCATAAATGAATAAATACACACAAAGTGTTTTTCTAAGTTTTATAAGACACTCCAGCAAATTAATGAAATCTGGGACAAGTCTACAGTTTGCTTTTTTTGATTATCTGGGTGTATCTGGCAGGGCTTAGTCAACTCAGAAGAACTAAAAATCAACTTCTCAGATCCCAACCACTGACTCTTCCAAGCCACAGAAAGAACATACGGCACCAGGAGCCACACTCTACCTCGAATCCCGCGTGGGACTTGCACAGATCACCTGCCTGCTCTGACACATTTGTTTCTTCAGCTGCATGATTTTAAAAGGCTCAAATGTCGTCAAGTGCAAAAAGACCCTTGGAAACTATTAAAAAACAGCCTGCACTCAAAGGTTGAGGGAGGTTCTTTCTCCACCTAACCCGAAGGCTCCTATAGGCGACCCAGCCCCTGTAGTAGAATCCCACAGCTTGGATCACGGCGATGGGCTTCTCTCACACCTCACATTTTCATTCAATGGAATCAAAGTGTGTTTTGAACTTTTCATAAACCAAAAGAAAGAAACCTAAACTAAAAAAGAAGTGGACAAAATGAACTTCCAGATACTACTTCTACTCTAGATATGGCATGCCCTCAGAGCAGGTAATGTAAATGTAAAAAAAAAAAAAAAATAGTTGCTTGGTAGAAACCAAAATCATGGCATGGGCGGTGAGTAAGAATGAACTGAATGACAATTTTTGTCCCATAAACGATTTTGAAATACTTTCAGTAAGAAAAACTCAGCAGCCCTTGTTAGCTGCTCTTTCCATTAACTTTTAATGCTTTGTGTGATATAAAGATTTGTATTCTTTTGACATTAACATTGTTTGGAAAATTTAACAAATTTTTTAAAAAATTTAAAAGCTTATTTTTAAAGAAAAAAGGGGGTACCAGGTAGTTTATGTTTGCAATGGTTGCAGATTTATTCTGAAACTCAGCAGTATTTTAGGAATATGCTACAAGTTTAGCAAACTAATTGTCTTAAAAATAGAGACAATGAGAATGTAATGCATTTTTTGAAACATTCAAAATAATATATCTAAGACGAATATATCTAAGGGGCTAGAGAAATGGCACAGTGGTTAGAACACTTGCCTAGCAAGTGCAAAGACCTGGCTCCGATTCCCCAGGACCACATAAACTGGGTGTGGTGGTGCATACTTGTGATCCCAGCACTAGGGGGCCTGAGGCAGGAGGATTGTGTGAGTCCAAGAATAGCCTGGACTACATAGTGAGTTCAGAACCATCATGGAGTACAGAGCAAGACCCTGTCTCACAGAAGGAAGGAAGGAAGGAAGGAAGGAAGGAAGGAAGGAAGGAAGGAAGGAAGGAAGGAAGACATAAATATATTCAAGCTGCTAATCCAAATTGGTTGTTAAAATATATGCCTTCAAAATAATTTTAGCTTCTGGTTCACTCATCAACCTGTATTTCTCATCATTCTGCAATAACTTCTGGGACATAGGATGTGAGTCAATTATCATGAATTTCTAAAAGGTATGCTTGACAGACAGAAGGTTGGAAATGGGGTTTGGTTTTGAAACACGTCAGCAAAAGCTGTGACAACTGGTAGTGTGTGTGCCATGGCGTTCTACCTTGGTATCCTCCTACAAAATGGAAAAATACTTACAGATCTCTGAACAGTTGGACCACGGAGCCCCAGCTTTCCATCTGCATTTCAGGCTCACGGATTTCTGAGTTTCGTCCTATAGAGACACTGATGGTGAAAGCAGAACAGGTACTCTGTATGGCACCAATAATGTCCTCCTAAAGGATCCGAGACAATTAAACAAGTACTAGCATCCTAAATTTGGCCTGCTGACATGCCCTTCTCGTGTGCTGTTCTAGTCTTCTTGGAGATTGCGTCTATACTTAGCATTTTATTTTATTTTTTGAGGATGGAACCTGGGGCTTTGCCCATGCTGGGCAGGTGCTCAGTCACGGAGCTATGTGCCCAGCTATCCAGCACTTTAGATATTTTTATACTTAGTTTGTAATTATTATCCAAATGGCACAAAGAGCTTACTGAGAGTAACAGCCTGGGCTCCCTCGGTAAAACAGCTGAACTTGAAGATTAGATTTCCTAAGGGCAAAGTTTATGAAAATATTTTGCAACCACAGAAAATAAACAAATGAATAAAAAACTATCAAACCAAGAAAGTACAAAAATAAAACATTAACCCTAAAAGATATTCTGCCTTACTCATGGCTGTATTCCCTCAATACATGGTGTCAACTTTTCTGTTACCCAGAACAGTAGCCATCCACTCTGGTGAATGCCTGGGGGCTACCTTCAGGCAGCTTTGGACAGGTAAGAACACTGTGTGGTCCTAATGTTTTCATAGGAAAACATTTCTGGGAAGGACTTGCCATTTCATTCAAAAGCACTAAGGAATTCTAGAACATTCAGAAGGAGCATCATTACCAAAGAGAGAAATCCACAGGTTGTATGAAATGTGTGAACTTAGTTGTGCTCTTCTATATTTCTCTTAGTGTTAAGTTCCTTGCAAACATTAAATTACTGATATTATGTTTTCTATATTCCAACTACTTATAATCTGTCCCCTAGAAAGAAGCCTGTGCGTCATATGTTCAATATGTTTCTATGGAAAACACACACACATGTACATATGTATATCTATGTATGTATACGTACATATATATATATTCTATATCACCTAAATGTTATTTTCTTAAAGTAAACTAGAAAAGCTTACTTTAATCACCTAAAAATACAGACTCAAGAGTACTGTGCTCATGGTGGGATTGGATATATTAAATCCTAAATGAGAGCGAAACTATTTAATTTACATGAATGTGATAATGTGATTGAATATAATTTTTGAGGAATATTATGATATACTCACATTACAAAATTTAAAATGTACATGACTCTCAGCAACACTGGCATAACTAATATGTCTTCAAACAATAAAAAGTAATATATGTAAGACCTCAAAGTAAAAATCAAGATTCCTGTCCTTAATCATATATATATAATTAAGGAAATTTTATATGTATCTTACCAGACTTTGTCATAACTGTTCTTGGATTGGCTGTCCTCTCCTAAAGGGGAGTGTATGCCAAGAGATTCCCACAGTGAATAAGCAGTAGAAACTTTTTTTATATTGTATCTATTATAAAATAGAATAAAAGTCCAAAGAATTTCTTTTCTTGTTAATCTAACTGAATAAAAAGCCAGTGAGTTCCTTATCTAAAAAGTCTCCTTCTTCTTTGGAAGAGCTAAAATAGACTTTCATTCTTTGTGTAAGAACTCAAATGTCAACTCTGGCTCAATAATATTTTCACTCCCATCCCATCCAGCCTGGACTTGGCCCCACCCCTCCTGCCTCACTTCTTACCCCCACGTCCAGAAGGTTCGTGTGCACAAGTTCAGGGATGCCAACAGCGCAGATGCTGGGGGCACAGGACAAACTGAGACTGCATTGTCCAGCCACTTCCCAAGGGTGCTGCCTACAATACTCTTCCCTCCCAGCTCAGTGCCTCCTCCTGCCTTCAGGTCTTTGTTCCCAGCTGGCTCCAAATCCTTTCCCTGGTGTCTCCAAACCCGTGCTAACTCCCAGGCTCCAAGGCTCCCTCTGTCCACACGGGCCTCCTATTGAAACTGCTCCAGTTCTCCACAGTCCTCCAAGGGTGCTCTTCGGCTCCTCTCTGCCACTCTGCCCCATCTATTAACACGTCAGGCCCCACACGCACTCCCAGCCTCCTTTGCCTCTGCGGAGCCTAGCAAAGGTATCTCCTCCCACGTCTGGGATTCTGATGCCCACCTGCAGGGTACTCTGGATCTCTGTCTCCTCACCTCACAGAAACATGGCCGGTGCATGGCTCTGACCCGCCTCAGCACACCATGGCCACCGCCTCACCTTCCACATCCCGCTGCACAGCTTTTTATCCTCTACTCGGGCAAGAGAATCATTCTCTGCTCTTTCTCCATATAACGCTAGACAACCACAAATAAGACTTGGCGAGGAGGAAGGAAAGGATTTGACGATAATGAAAGCAAATAACATTCTAGGCAGGCCGGAGGAATGGCTCAGCGGTTAAAACGCTTGCCTAGCAAGCGCACATGCAAGTGCTAAGTATTGGAGTTTGATTCCCAGCACCACAGAAGCTGGGCGTGATGCGTGGTGTTGCATGCCTGTAATCCCAGCATTCGGGAGGCTGAGACAGGAAGAGTGCCCTGAGTCCACTGCCAGCCTTGGCTCCATAGTGAGTTCAGGACCAGCCTGGGCTATAAAGTGAGACCCTGCCTTAAAAAAAAAAAAAGAAAGAAAAAAAGAAAGAAAGAAAGAAAGAAAGAAAGAAAGAAAGAAAGAAAAAAGCCAACATGCTGGGCAAGTGCTCTACCCCTCAGCCACATTCCCAGTTCTGAACTTGCACTCTTAAGTATGAGGTTATACTTGTAAATGATTCATTCCCTGGGGAGTTGATGAGTGGCCTGATGTTGGGGGTGGGGAGGAGGATATTTCAAGGACAGGATGGGACAGTGGAGGGGAGGCCCTGCAGGAGCCAAGGGAAAGTTACTCACTGGGCCTCCTTGGTCAGCTGGGTAAAATGAGTTACCGGTAAATACTTAGCAGGAGAAAAGACATTCAAGTTCATTTCTCTAGTGCCTGAAAAAGGTGAGTACCTGATAATTCAATGACACTTAGGTCTTTGCAAAGCTTTCTTCATGAGGAAGAAGATAAGGGATCTAGGCAATTTTGAGGAGCAGTTGATGACACTTAGGGGGAATGAATGAACTCAGTGCACTTGCATTTGTAAATGCCCACCTGTAAATGATTGTGTTTGAAAGTTGTGTACGCCTGGAGACACATGACAGCTCGTGACAAAGTCTGTCTAGTTGTGGTAATGTTCCTCAGACTTCCAGCGCCTGAAGCCAACTCTTTTTCTCTTTTGTGGGTCATCTTCAGGCAGAAAAAGGAATTCCAGAGAAAGCCATTCTCTACCTTTGTGGTAGGCCTGGCATATTCTAAGTTTTTCTTTTATTTTTTCTTTATTTTATTTTTTGGTTTTTTTTTTTTTTTTTAAACAGGGTCTTGCCTTGTAGCCCAGGCTGGTCTTGAACTCAGGACAATCCGCCTACCTCAGCCTCCTGAGTGCTGGAATTACAGGCATACATCAGCACATCCACCTTTATCTGCTGCTGGGGAATCAAACTCAGGGCCTTGCACTTGTAAGGCAAGCACTTTAACCACTGTGCTGTTCCTCCAGCCCTCCAATTTCTTTTAATTTAAAAATACTCAGCATGTCAAAGCACCATCCTTTGGACTGTCATTCTCTGAGCACCAGTAGCATTTATTGTGTAGGAACATGAGATTAATCAGCTTTCTATGACTGTAACAAATGCCTGATAAAAATCAACTTACAAAGACAAAAGTTTTTTCTCACAGTGTGGGAAGATTCAGTTCATTAGCTGGGTGTTCTTATGGTGATGCCCAGATGAGCTCCACACATCACGGCAGGAAGGGGTGGTGGAGCCAGCTGCTCACTTCCCAGTGATTTTTAAGCAAAGGAGAGTGAGTGGAAGAAACTGAGGACAAAATATCCTTTTCAAAAGCACAAACCCAGTGGCCCAACTCCCACTAAATGGGTCCTACTACCTCCCAATAGCACCTGAGCCTTTCACACACGGTCCAGTTGAACGGCATTTCAGAACCAAACTATAGCAGGACAGGTGCTGGAAAATCAGGGTAGTAGAACATGGCCTTGGCCCTGTAAGGTTAGGTGCAAAGAGCAGAGCATCTGAACCTTGGCAACACCCCTAAACCCATGCGTGCCTGCCTGGGCACTGCCTTTCCTCAGGAGTTCTTGTTAACAGGCCTTGGGCAGGGCCCAAACATCAAGATATTTTAAAGATCCACTGAGGATTCAAACGAGTAGTTGAGGGTTGAGAATCACAGGAACAGAATCTAACTTAACCACACTCCCCTGTTCCCAAAACCTACACCCATGATGGCTGCCACTTTCTCATACTCCAGGCCTTTTTAGGTGCGTCCCCACAGCCCAGAAATCTTTTCTCTTGAACTCAACTCAGAAGTTCCAATGTATCCATGAAGAGTGACACACATCTGAAGGCCTTCTGCCTCTCCACCAACTGGGTTGTACTACCACTTTGGTGACTCATCCTGCAGATTTTATTCATTCCACTGACAAAGAGGAACTGTTTCTTGTTGGCTTGGGAGTCTAGAGGACTGATGCCATGTCTCATCACCTGGATACCCAAGCTCCTGTACCTATACAAAAGCTCAGTAAGTGAATAAAGATGGGTGTGAATGAACGCTTTGCACAGATGGAAGGACCAGCCAGACTCCACCACTTAATCTGTTAGTCACTCCTACCAGACTAGGATCCCTATGGGACAGAGTTGGTCAGCACATGGACCACGCACGGGCATTGTGGATCTGGCTGTGTGGAAATGTGAATAGCAAGAAGAAAGGGACAACAGTTGGGCTCCTGTACACATATATGAGTATGAGAAAAAATGAGAAATAAGTGGGCTGGAGTAATAGCACAACGGGTGGAGCATTTGCCTAGCGAACACCAGGCCCTGAGTTTGACTCCCCAGTACTACCTAAGCCAGGAATGGTGGTGCACGCCTTTAATCTCAGCACTTGGGAGACTGAGGCAGGAGGATTGCTGTAAGTTCAAGGCCAGGCTGGGCGACATAATGAGTTCAGGATCTCCCTAAACTGCCGAGACTCTGTCTCAAAAAAAAAAAAAAAAAAAAAAATCAGAAATAAGAAACGTTTAAACAGAATATAAATGTTAACAATCCTAACACTTCAAGCTCCCTTGGAACCTAGTCTAGCTGACACAATGAAGCAAATGTTGTAGCTCAGAGCACTCATGATGACCTCATCTGGCCTCCTACAAGCAAATACTTCTTAGGACAAAGTGGGCTTTTCCATAAGTTTGTCCCTTAACCATATTGTAACCCATGCACTACAATGGCCTTGTGCAAACTGTCACAAATGCACATCAGTGCAGCCTCACAGAGGGAAGGCATGGCACATCGATGCTTCAAAGGTGCATGTCCTTTTGATTATGCAACTCTGCCTCGGAGTTTATGGGGGAAAGTAGCCATGCAAGCAGAAATATGCCATCGTCGATGCTTGTCACTGTCACTTTGGGAACAAAACTTGAAAGCCTACAAAACAGCAGGCTCCTTGGACATGGGGTTTTAACCCTTCTACTCACTGCCTGCTTCCTCTCCTGGATTGCTCAAGAAACAGAAAAACAGTGACTACCTGAGAGCTGCTGGCGTGAGGGTTACTGACAGGAAGATGCCGCTTCCTCTAAGGTGGGCACTGAGGTCCTGCTGCAGACCCTCCTTCTGTTCCGAACAGCAATAGTGAGGCTGTCCACAGAGGAAACACCTGGAAGTGCTCACACCATTGGCGAGGAGCTCACTGCTTCTGAGTGGAAAAAAAACACAAATGATCCTTATTTTCTTTTTTAGGCTTTACTACATTTCCTGGACTTTCATGAATAGTACATATAACATGCACATCAACATAAACTTAACTAGTGGCTTGCACGTACAGCTCTGTTATTAATGTTGAAACCTTAAGTCTACTTAGGGAGGAGCCCTAGAACAAGAATCTCTTACGGCAGAAGTCTGTATTTGCAAGCTGCAAAACTCCCTTGAATATTATGATTTTTAAAAAGTGACAGGCAAATGAACAACTAGGTCAATTAAAAGACAGACATGTAAAAAGAAAACATGCCGACATGTAGCTGGAGGTGGCACTCACTGGTGCTTGCCAAGCGTAGTGAGGCCCTGGGTTCTAGTTCAGCACTGAAAAGTAAAAAAAAAAAGGATGCAGAGCCATTAATAAATGAGATGTCCCATATGTGCCAAAGAAGCACAAAGAAACACCTCCAGCTACTGGATGGTCAGAGGAGTGAGGACAGGCAAACCCTGGTTCTGGTTTCCAGGGCTACTGCCCACCATTCCAAGACCTCTGTGGCACCCAGCACTCCTAATCTTGACCAGGAAACTTCACTACCCAGAACTCATCATGAGGAACCATGCTCATTCAACAAGGATATGTATCACACCTCTCTTAAGTAAAGACAGGCTATTGTGCACAACCAAAATGTCTGTGTTTTAGCTTGCTCAGCATTCTATAATCAAACAGTCTAGGTACTTCATAAACAGCAGATTGTTTCTCATAGCTCTGAAGAGTGAATGTCAGAGATCACAAGCTGCTACAGGTGGCCGAGTTCCCCTTCTTGCTGGGTCTTCACAAGGCCGAAAGGCAACTGACTCCAGCCTGTGTCTTCTTATAAGGACAGCATGGGGGCTCCACACTCATGACCTTATCCAATCTTAAATCACCTCCTGAAGACTCTCATCTCCTAACACCAGCATGATAGGGTGCAGGGTTTTAACATATAACCACATACTCAGGCAAAATACCATGAAGCAATTGAGGAACTATCTAGACCAAGGTATAAACCAATGGTGGAGGAATTATTTGGTCCAGCCATGCCAAGACAATCGTCACAATAGATGTGAGTTAAGTATATAATAGTTATATTTTTATGAACTATAGAAGAATAATTTAATTTTGTAAGTCAGCAAATGATGTCATACACATCCAAATGGCCCTTGGCAGAAGAAAAAAAAAATCAGCCTTGGAGGTACAATTCAGTGGCAGAGTTTGCCCAGCACAGGTGAGACCCGGGGTTCAGTCCCCAGTACCACACTAAAGGACAAAACAAAGCAAAGTTATTTTGGAACTATTTTATACCTTCTTCCAAGATGCCACTTTGTCACTGATTACCAAATTCAGCCAGAAAGAAGGTAAATCTGGAGGCTGATCTCTCACTGTAAGTATCCCATGTGTTCTTTTCTATGAAGTATGATTAAGTCCTGTCAAGAGAGGGGACATGAGTTATTTTAATTCTAACTCTAATGTTTCTAAAAGGCAACAGAAAAAAAGCAATACATAAAAATTCTAAAACTAGAACTTTATGAGGCATTCCAAGTCATTAATACTCTTCGGCAGAGCAATTGGTTATGTAATAACTGAAAAAAAATTCATGGGCTGTCTCTATGCCATTCTGTAATCATTTAACTGAGAAGTTCCAATCACTGTATGGAACCAGGGCCTCAAAAACTCTGCTGCTTTTTCTTTTATTATTTTCCTCACTGAGGATTGAGACCATGACCTTGTACAGCCAGGCAAGCACTGTGACGCTGAGCTACACCCCAGCCCAGGTCTCAAAGAATCATGATGCTCACACTAAATAAAGATAAATAAATATATAGCCAAATAATATAAAAACACTTAAAATACCTAAAAATTATCTGCATTGAATGTTAAAACTCTCAAGGTATGTTCCCCTTGTGCTTCTATCTAAATGAGCTTAATGTTAAAATTCTCAAGGTATGTTCTCTTAGATTCCTATTTGAATAAGTTAGCATTTTTAACTCATGCTGAAAGACAGAAACAAACATGTTAATATATGCTCTGTCAGTGATAGAAAACAGTTTGATATTCTTAATTTATAAAGAAGTAGAAGAGTAGCCAAAAAGAAAAATGAACACAGAATAAATTACTTTAAATGGAAAATACTGATTTTAAATCTAAAACGTGCCAGATAAAGCAAAATATAATTTAAAATGTCACTGACAGCTTCCCCCCCATTTTATTGATATGTATACGTGCAACATTCAAGGTTTACAATGGAGTTGAACATTTTATGCACATACGTATCTTGTCAAAGTGACAGCTTTTATGGGTTTTTTAATTGTTATCAAATTCAGTGTGGAGACTACTGTGGCTTGGATCTGGAGTGTCCCTGCAAAGTCTCGTGTATTTGGATGTTTAGGATTATCTATGGAACCATATGCTATTAGGAGATTAAAGCCTGGCTTTGGAAGGTGGATTATGGGTATGTGGTGGAATATAAATGTGTAGATTGGATTTCAGGTGTGTGGTAAGGGCTTAAACCTGGAAGGGGAGGAACAATGAGACTGGACCCAGAAGGGGTGAGTTACTGGGACAGGATCTAAAAGCATAAATACAACTCTTTCCCTTCCTTCTGGGGGACTTGACTGGACTTGAGTTGACCTGGCTTCCTGTTTGCAATGCTGTGAGGAGCTGCCTCCACCTCAGCCTCCACTATATCTTTCACTGTTGCTGGCCACACACAAATGAACTGTGACCTTCTCAAACTGTGAGCTAAAATAAACTTTTCCTTCCCTAATTTATGGATGGAAGGTATTCTGTCACAGCAATGAAAAAGTAACTAAAACAAAGTGATCATTAAAACACACCATTCCACAGTCTGATGAAAAGGAGTATACACTGGTAACAGTTTTTGTAGTTACCTAACAAAATGCCAAAAACACACGATTCATATCTATATGCACGCATGCACTTGCACGCACACGCACACACATAAGGACACACTGGCTCATGTATTTACACAAATACAATTATACTCTCAGGAATCCATCCCAAGATTCTTCATGGATTCAAGCAAATTTGAGAAGCATAATTAAAAACCACAGGAATTTCTAGCTGTTGAGTATTAGGTGACACTTAACAGTACATGCAGTATAAGGGTAGGTATTTCCAACTCCAGTAACAAATTTGCCAAATTAACTGACATTTCCTCTCTCTTATAAACTGCTGCTGGTAGACAGGACTCTTACACAACTGCACTCCTGTGCTCTGAAGGTCAACTCCCTGCCCTCTAAGACAAGGCCACATTCACTGAAGACTCCCCTTTATGCTGGTTGTATTCATTTTCAAAAGGCTGGAGAGGTGTGCAAACGCACCAGGAGGTGGCGCTCCAGGGTCTGCACCTGTCTTTTACATTTCCTACTCATGCTGTAGAAATCAAAGCTGGAGATATGGGGTCTGGTTTATGCAAGAAACTCAAGTTCAATGGCACTGCTTTCCAAGAAAGGGCTTTTATCTAAGGCCAAAAGATTAGGTAATGGGAATAGGTTGGTTTGAACTTCTAAAGAAGTGTGTAGGTATATATCATTTTAAATGATTTCTCTTGTCCACTCACCTTTAAATAATAGCCACCTATCATTCCTCAACATATCAAATACACATACAGCTACTAAAATAAAGTGGTAGGAAAAAAAATCAACAGACATAAAGCAATAGTGACAGCACGTGGAAGGGAAAAAATCAGAAATGGAGCGTACAGGACACTCATATCTTTGTGAAATATGCTGTTATTCTATAGGACTACATACAAACCCAACAGGAATGTTAGAAGATACTCACAATTCTCTGAAAATATTAACTAGCAGCAGATTTTGTTTTGTTTTTGAAGAATTTGTGATATTTTTTACAACTTGCTTTCATAATGAAAATACATTGTCTGAGTTTCTGTTTTAGTAATTTAAACTCTTTGTCTTTGAGAAAGGATTTCTACAGTCCAGATAGGACTTAATTCACGACATAGCCCAGGCTGACCTGAACTCATAGCCATCCTTCTGCCTCAGCCTTTCAAACACTGAGAGTACAGGCATGTGCCACCACGCTGGGCTAATTTTTATGTGGTGCTCGAGAATTGAATCCAGGCCCTGCCTGCACACACTAGGTGTATTAGTTTGGGTTCTTTCAAAAGTCCAAATTTACAAAATTATAACCAAAAGTATCTTCTAGGAAGGCTTACAAATCTGAGAATTGAGCTAGTCCAAGATGGTGGCCTGCACATGCGAGAGCTGGAGTGTCCCATGGCCGCTCAGCTGCAAAGCAGAACTCCCATCCGGGACTGCAGGACAGTCGGTGAGAGTCGGCTGCAGATCTCGGTTGTTCAAAGAGCAATGGTGGAGACCAGAGACTGAAGATCAGCGACTGAAGATCACCAGTGGGCAGACAGGTGCAACTCAGGACTGCAGCGAATCTGTGAAGGTCGGCGGGCAGCCATAAACTATCACGAAGGCGAGAGCCTTCCCAGAGGAAGAAGCTATAACAATTTTTCTTCCTTTTATACTGTTGGAGTTCCAGTTGGCCCTCCCACCACCAGGAGCGTGCTCTTCCCTCATTGGCAGGCCCACAAGTCACTCTCATCCAGGCTGGTTCTCAATTCCCAGTCTAGGCTTGGTTTCCAGCCCCTAATCCAGGTGTGGTTCCTGATTGCCTCACGTTGACACAATCTCTCCAACGGTCACACGAGGCAAGCACTCTAACCAGTGAGTTGCATCCCCAGCTTCCTCAGAATCTTCTCTTACGGAAACTACTGAATGAACAATCAAAAAGAGGTTATGACAGGTCTCAGGGGCGTAACAGGCCGGTAATGGAGGTCACTCAACAAGATTAGAAACTCACACATCCTTCTGAGAAGAAACGACAATCCTACAGGACAAACCTGGTAATGATGGCTGATGGCCTTTCCATGGCAGGATGAACCACAGAGAAGCCAGGCGCCCACAGCTCCCCTGTCGCCTTAGCACGCGGGACACCACAGAGGAAGGCAGGCAGGACGAAGTAGGAGACATCCTTTGGACGTATCCTCACGCTCTGGGTTTGCCCTGCGCCGGTTCCCGGTTACTCCTGCTTTTCGTCTGTGGAGCTGCTTCCACTGAATCCAGAAATGCTGTGCTCAGCGGCAAAGCCCACCCAGCAAGGGGCAGCTGAGGGGTAGAAGATGAATTACCCACAATGCAAATCCCAGGGGCCTCTGAGGGGGAGAAGCTGCGGTTTGATTAGTGGGCTGGGCAATAGGCTTCAGAAAGGGGGAGAGAGGCAGGCAGGAGGGGGCGCAGGTGGGTGTCAGACCTGAGGATCAAGGACAGCATGGAGGCGGCCAACAGGTGCGAACAGTCGGGAAAGATAAGGAACATCACTCTGCCACCCCGTTCCCATCATCACTGCTCACCCCCCCCACACACACACACACCATTGTCAAACTACGGGCTGTGGCCCGTGTGTGCACGTCACCACGCAGCTGGCCATTTCCCCCTCCGATCAAAGTGCACACCCAGCGTCGCTGCCCAAAGATCTTCTCATGGAGATTTCCCTCCAGGACCGTCCTTCAAGGACGTCCCAGAATGAGGCTGAAGCCCTGCGGCTGTCCCCTTGTAAATGACGCCTGCGGATAGTGCCGGCCATCACCTGATGTCGTCCAGGCGTCGGATTCAGAGTCAGCCAGAGGCACAGGGAGATTTCCCTGGCAGAAAGACGCACGCACTCAGAAGGCAGTGTGGGCCCTCCCAGGCCGAGGCGCGCTAGGGTCCGCTGTTGGGTTCTCTGGGGTCTTGCAGTGTCCTCCAGACAGGTGGTCCAGGGGGAATATCCTTACTGCCCTTCGGGTTCCCTGCCTCGTGGGCCGGACTAGCCTGCGAGCTGTTTGCACGCATGTGACGCCTAGAGACGCGGCACCCGCTTCCTCAGTTGTGCGGTCTCCTTGAAAGTCTGTGGGAGGAAAAGCCCCGATTCATAGGATCATAGTATCTTTAAGACCTCTAAAAACTTTTTTTTTCTTTTTTCAATTTCCTGGAAGCAAAAAAGGCATTGTAACCTCAGGTAACTGCTTGTCTCCTGAAGCTGCAGCTTTCTTAAAAGTACAATTTTAAAAATACGATTTTCCTTATCTTCTTCCTAGTTACCTTATTTCATCCTATCTCAGCCCAAGAAGGAGTTTTTCATGCATATGCGGATGTGACCTCCAGAGCCCTTGGCTCTCTGTCTCTACAGGATGGTGTGGGCTGGGCAGTGCCGCTGACGCTGTGACTCAAGGGTTATGGAAAAGCCTTGTCTCCGTTGTCTTTTTTAAAATTGTGGCTTACTTTATTTGTTCTTGAGGTGACTATTCCCAGGCCCCTGGGTTCAAGCGATACTCCTGCCTCAGCTTCCCTAGCAGCAATACTTACACATCACCTGGTGAACTGCCTTCTTCGTATTTTTTCCTGATCCATCTGAAATCTGCCTGGTGAGAGATCTGACCACCAGGGGGCAGCGTGAGGCCATATATCTGTCAGTGTAAAAATCAAATTGTTTTTTTCTTTTGTTTGAGATGGGGATCTCATTACGTTGCCCAGAATGTTCTAAAAATCCCGAGGGCCAAAGTGATTCTCCTGCTCCAGTGTTCCAACTGATTAGCTTACATGTGCTTGTTGCCTGGCTAGGACTGAGGAGCTGGGATTACAGGCAAAGTTAGCAGATAGTCAGCAGGCCCACCCTTCCCGGTCTTACCTGTATGTTTGAATCATCTCAGGAGTCTTTGTTTTGAGAAAGGGTCTTTTTGTTTTAAGACAGTCTCGCCTTGAACTCCTAGGTTCACATGGTCCTCCTGCCTCGGTGTCCCGAGTAGCTGGGACTACAGGGACATGTCACCCTACTGGGCGTGAGGAGCTGACCGCAGCTGGGTGGGCTCCACATCAAGCCAATTCCATTTTCGAGTCTCGGCAATACACAAGCACTGCCATCATTTAGAAGTTCTTCGGGTGATCCTGGCACTAGAAGAGAGTTGAGAAACACTTACAGAGAACGTGAAACCACTCAAAACTGTAAAACGCACTGGCTGTGGTGGCACGCATGGGTAATCGTAGCCCCTTGGGAGGCTGAGGCAGGAGGATCTCAAGTTCAAGTCCTGCCTGAGCAACTTAAGCAAGGATTTGTCTCAAATTCTTTAAAAAATTAAGGGGTAAGGACATACTGCAGTGGCAGAGCACCTGTGGGTTTGATTCTCAGTACCACAGTAAATAAGTGAGTAGGCTGGGGATGTAGCTCATGGGTAGATTTCATCTAAGTTTGGTCCCCAGTAGTGGAAAAAATAATTAATTTAATAAAATAATAAAAAAGGGCTGGGGAGGCAGCTCAGAGTTCAATCTCCAGTACCACGAATTAAAAACAAAACAAAAAAAAAAAATGTAAAGGTGTTTAGGATCGCCTAGCCTAGCTTATTTGCTCGCATTCCACAGCTTTAGAGTCCAAGGCTCAGGGAAGCAGAAGGCTTAGAGGTCACTGGAAGGTAGAAGCAGAACCCAGGCCCCCAACACTGATCCAGTTCTTCCTTCACAGCCCATGCTCTTCTGTGAGAGAGCACAGAGATGGCTCCTCTCCAACCCTTTGAGCTCAAGGCTGTGGTCCCTGGCTCCCGGAGCTCCCAAGTTGGAAGAATGCCAGACTGACCTGCAGAAATCAGTGGAGAACAACCCCAACCATGTATGTGCTGACGTACTGTGTGTTTCAGGAGGCCAGAGGATGGAAAGAGGAAGTGACCACAACCTCAGTCAAGGAGGCCATCTTGGAGGTGAGGCAGAGTGAAGGTTGGCTGGGTGTCGAGACCCCATGAATGGTGGGGCTACATTTCCAAACCAAAGTAACAGGATAAATCATGGGCATTGATGGGGCATCCTGCTGCAGGAAAGCCATGCGAGTAGTCACTACTGAGACAAAGGGAGCACATGGATATTGACCTTGACATCCAGACCAGGGTCTTTGTCTTAGTTACTTTCTCATTGCTGTGACAGAATACTTAACATCCACAACATTAGGGAGGAAAGATTTATTTTAGGTCACAGTTTCAGATGGTCTCAGTCCATTCATGGCTGGCCGGCAATGGCTAAAGCACATGGCAGTAGCCTGGCTGGAGGAAGCTGTTCCCAGCATGGCGTACGGGAAGCCAAGTCAGGGAGGAGGCTGAAACCAGCACACAACCCTCCGAGTCAACCCTCAAGCATCTGCCCCTTCCAGCCAGGCTCTGCCTCCCAACAGCGCACAGTGTAATCCAGAACATCCCAATACACAAGGCATCTGAGGGACACTCTAGATCCACTCCAAAGCAGTCCCTTATGACATGGTCCAGGTCTCAGCCACATGCAGCACAGAACCCCGAAAGGGGTTTGATCCCAGGAAGGGAACGAGACAGGTAGATTTCAAAAAGATGATCCTGAGGTAGACTGGGCTGGAGGCCCAGAGATGGAGGCTGCTCTTCCTCCTCGAGATCACTGGAACACAGAAAAGCTGTGGCTCTTGGCAGCTACCCTAGAGGTATGGGTGAAATGGAATGGGGTAGGTAAGCAGGAGAATGTGCCCACAGTGCGCTGCCGCTTAGGACAGGGGTGGTGGGAAAGACATGGAATAGAGAGTAGTTGGAGCAGCAGGGACCCCATGTCTAGTGGCTCTTCTAGGCCTGACCATTTGTGGGAGCCCAGCTTGGAGTACAGAGCAAGGCAAAGTCTCAAAAAACAGGAAATGAGAAAATAGGGAAAGTTAAGTACAGACACTCTATGACCTCTTCAGCTTTTTTTCAAACTACTTACGCTAATAAGTAACACTACCAAGTTTGCCTTTCCTGAGTTGCCCTGGTGGCACAGGCAGAGTCTCCAAGGGCAGCACACTCTTCCAGTGTTAGCTTTCTAACTTACCACTTCATTTACACAGTGAACTCAAATTTCACTTCCAGAAAAAGACAATTTGGGGTGTGGGCAGGGAGGGTTCTGGGGATAGAACCAGGGTCTTGCCCAAGCTGGACAAGTGCTCAACCACTAAGCAGAACTCCTGTTTCCACTTCACTTTCTACCAACCCTCTCTTCTGATTACTTACAAGTGCCCCATGAGTTTATCCCTGGGCAGGAGACAATATAAGCACACGTTACTGTGTGAACTGAAAAACAGACGTGCTAGTGATCAGCCATTGAGACATTATTTTTACCACATGTACATTAATTTATTGAAGAGAAATCAAACAAGAAAAATACCCTAAATTTTCAGGAAGTATGCTTCTCCTAAACATACGTAGGTGAATGCTAAACATCCCAATTTTTACTCCCTTAATACCTACTGATACATATACAAACACAGTTATGTGTACCTGAACTTTACATCTTAACTGTTCACCCAAAAGACCTAGAAAGAAATAATGCAATTGGCCCCCAATCATAATGTGCATCTGTCATTTCTGTAGCAATTTGTGGACTGAAGAATTCATACTAAGGTTAATAAAATTTCATAACTGAAATTTGAACTGTCTTGTTGAACTATCTATTCTGTGGTAATTGAAACTTGTATATGTTGAAATCATGCAAACTGAGACCTGCCAGTGTATATGTAAATATGTGTATATATGACATATTGTGTATATCACATATATACAATGTACACATCCTTTATATGGTATATTAACACTAAATATATACAGTAGTGTGTTGCTTCATGATGAAACATATTCTGAAAAGTGAATGATTTCATCTCTGTGTGTTCGTACACACTTAGGCCTACGCACAGCCTACCATACACTTAGTCTATGAGGTACAGCTTGGTGCTCGGGGTCTACAAGCCTGTGAAGCACCTTACTGCACTGAACCATGTAGGCAGTTATAAGTCACTTTCCCATCACTGGGGTCCATTACTCGACACCCACAACTTAAAGAGTATTTTTGGCTCATGGTTTTTAGAGGGTTCAGTCCACAGATACAAGGCTCCGTGGTGGAAAGAGCATGGTGGAAGGGACTAGCACAGGACAGCAGTTCACCATACGGTGGCCAAGAAGCAGAGAAGGAAGAAGCCAGGAACAAAAACACACATGACCAAATCACACCCATCATGACCTGCCCCTGCTGACCAGGCCTATCTCTGACTATGGGGCCTTAAGGGGAGGTTTTAGATTTTAACATAATACAATGGTAATTATTTGTGTATCTAAACACACTGACACACAAGGTGATATGCTAAAAATATAGTTTGGAAGATAAGTGGGCCACCTGTGTAGGACGCTGACTATGAATGCAGCATACAGAGCGTGAGTCATTGAGCAAGAGGAGGGGGCATGTGAAGGCCAAGGACACAGCTTTGCCTCACTGGACACTTTATAAACACTGTGTACTTAGGCTATGCTATATTTAAGTATTTTTCTTTCTTCAGTTATAAATTAATCTTGGCTTACTGTATCTTTTTTACTTGTGCACCTCTACATTACTAAAACTTTTTGATTCTTGCAACAATGCTGATGTTTAGCTCAAAATATGTACACTCCATACTTAAATATTTTCTTCCTTGATATTCTTATCCTGTACACTTTTTTATTTTTACAATACGTATTTTTTTAACTTTTAAAACTTTTTTCTTATTAAAATGTAAGACACAGACTGTGCACAATAGCTTAATCCTACACAGGGACAGGGTCACCACCCCTGTCCTACCCTCCACAGCTCGTCCTGTCGGATGGTCTTCAGGAGCAATGACACATGCGTGTGTTATGACCTCGCTTAACAAGACCTTCTGGAGTCCTCTTGAAAGACCTGCCTGGAGCTGTTTCATAGTTAAGTTTTTAATAAGCAGAAAGAGTGTACTCTAAAATAATAATTAAAAATATAATGCAGTAAACACATAAACCGGTGCCATCATCATATATTATGTACTGTATGTAATCATTTGTATGTGCTATATTGTTATGTGACTGTCAGAGCAGTAGGTTTACTTACACCAGCATCGCCACTAACGCATGAGTAATGTATTGTGCCACATACAACAGCCATGGCATCATTAGGCCATAGAAATTTTTCAGCCCCATTATCTTTTTTCTGTCATATATGTGGTCTGTCTATTGACATGTGCACAGGCATATGTGCACACACACACAAAGTCATAGGGTGGCTAAAATTTGAAAAACTGACCATGCCATAGTTGGCATCTGGAACTCTCTTAGTTACATTCATTGAAACGTAAAGCGTGACAACCACTTTGGGAAAACAGTCTGCAAGTTTCTAATAAACTATACACAATCACAAGGTCAAGATACTTGTATTCATTCAAGAGAAACATAATATCCACACACAAAAATATATAAAAATGTGACCCTCCTGCCTCAGCTTCCCAGAATGCTGGGATTACAGGCCCATTTTCAATACCAACTGCTTCTGGGACCTTAGTCATGCCCATTAGCACCTGCTCCATCAATTTCCCCTCTTCCTGTTAGAGGTTCAATCTTTCTCTTAGCTGCCTCTCCCTGGAAAATACAAACACAGCATCTTTTAAAGACCTGACGGCCCCTTCCCACCTCCCTCCTCTCTTTTACCAGTGTCTTTTACATCTTTTCAAAAGAGTAGGTCAAAAATAATCTATGCTGTTAGATGTCAAGAAAGTAATTATTCACCAAACTACCCACTTACGTGCACGTAGGTACACAATGCATATACTAAACTTCGATTTAAAAAATCAAAAGAGAGTAGCTTAACTCACCCCTTCCTCACCTCCTCCCTGCGTCTCACCTAAAAGCTCCCTAATTTTAGGAAGAAGGGTTTGTTCTTTCCTTTTAACAGTTTACCTAGGTTAGGTGTGGTGATGTATGTCTGTAATCTCAGCAACTCAGGAAGCTGAGGCAGCACAAAATACACACCAACTTGAGGTGGGGGGAGGTTACTGAGACCTCGTCTCAAAAGACACCTTTTAAAAATCAACCTAAAGTAGAATTTTTAAAGGGCTGGGGATACAGCTCAGTGGTAGAGTCCTTGCCTACCATATACAAGTCCCTGGGTTCAATCTCCAGTACCAGAAATTAAACAAAGTTTGCCCAGGCTCAGCTCTCCCTTTCGCCCACTTCCTGCAGAATGGATGGATTTAACTTTGAGGAGATTCGGTGCAGCTCTGCCTTCTGTCCTGGAGCAAGCTATGAAGATCTTAATCTTTCAGGCTGACTTTCTGGATGTGACTGCCACTCTACAGAAGTTGTGTATTGTCCCCCTCCCTATTTTTCTACGCACATTATGATTGAGCCACACTAACTTCCACCACATGAAAGCTTTTACAGCTAGAAATTTCTTCCTTTGGCAGAAGATTGGAAGCTATGAAAGTTCAATGCAGGTGGAGCTGGAACTGAGGCAGCCAACTGCACTTATCTAGGTTGGGCAGTGCCCAGGGGTTCCTCATCTAAGTTGTGTGTTATTTCACTTAATGAAAAGATGGATGTTGTGTATATTTTATTACAACTTCCCGGCAGATGGCAGTGCAGTGTCTTATTTCAAGAGGTATATTGAACTGTGTTCTGCTTCCAGTCAGAAAAGGAAAATGAACCAATCAAAATCAATAACAATAGATCTAATGTTACCTAAAACCAAATGCTACTTCTTAACAGGAAATCACTTTTCTGACTCATCCGCCAATAGGTAAGAGTGTAGTCCCAAGTTTTTTTTAAAAAGCTCCCTTGTTTTCATGCATTAACTAATTTAGTATTTCATACAGCTACATAGGGTTTCAATTATATGCTTTTTATTTGCAGCACCCAAACAAAAGGTATTGTTAAATTCCCAATTGAAATCCACTAAACTTTCAGTATTATCTGAATTGCCATCCAATTATACATGTTCCAATAATCCATGAAGTAAATTATGTGACTATAAGTTGCAGATAATTGCCATTTAATGTCCTGGTAACTATATAATAGAAACTGCTTGTTATTCTCAGTGTCCTGCTAGTAAAAATATTAATACTTGATAATCTTTACCAGCTTATTAGATGTATATTCTGTACATTACGTGAACATAAGTTCTAATAAAACAGAAACTGTTGGGTTTTTTTCTTGGATATTCACGAGTTTTTAATACTCATTTCAGAATACATAAACAGGGAGGGAGATAAGAATCACCTAGGCTATTAAAAACATTTTTGGAAAAGATGGATGGAATGAGGACAATGAATGTGGATTAGGAGGTGAATTTACTGTCCATATTCCAAGCATAACTGGATCAAAAGTGAAAAAGTAAATAATACACTGGATTTTTCCACTATTCAGGTACCTGGCAATGTAATTTTTCATGCAATTACATACTAGCTAAAATTTTATCTGAATATATATGTGCATATATAAATATATCAGAAATTTAGCTCATCAAACTTATTTTCATCCAATTTAATTCTCATTCAATATAGGTAGAAAGCTTGCAAAAATTATTTATTCATAAATTCTTATTAATGATGACCTCATTTTTGATCCAGTTAGGCAGTCTGTGTCTTTTGAGTAGGTGAGTTGAGACCACTGACATTCAGTGTCATTATCGTAGTATATTAGCTACATCCTGCCATCATTAAGATGCTTCAGTGTTCACTGCTTGTCTGTTCATTCTCCTCTTTCTGTTGTTTCCTTTTCTCTGGAATCTTTGGTGCCACTGGTCTCCTCCCTTTCTCTGTCTTAGCTTCCTGACCTCCCCTCATTTTTATACTTTAGTGGTTTCTCTCTCTCTCTCTCTCTCTCTCTCTCTCTCTTTCTCTCTCTCATATATATATACTCAAATGTGTATGCATTGCAAGTTCTTCAAAAATGAAAAATATGAACTGAACAAAAATATAAATAGGATTGGCAGTACTGATCACATGGCATTAATTAACAAAGAGTATAATGCACATTAGTAGCAATGCTAAGGATTCAAAGTTGAATTATGATTTGGGATCATACACACACACAGTGGGAGAAAGACAAAGTTGATATGGAGAAACAACATAGTAAGCCCATGACTCAGGTTTGGCAAGGCAGCATCTACAGTAGTGGAGCTTATTGTAATGACACTAGGAACTGGTTTAGTTGAAGACCATTCTCCCAAGGTAGCGATGAGGGGTGGGAGTACTTGTAATGCAGTAGGTTGCAGGAGGTAGGTTTGAAATGGTGAGCGACAGCTGAAGGGAAATGGGAAGGAAAGCTCCACCTCCAGTCAGTCAGCAGTGGCATTAGAGTCTAATAGGAGCACGCTTCACTGGCAGCCTATCTTCTGCTGTCTGATGCTGATCAGTCCTGGTAGAGGATCCATCCAAGGCCATGAAGCAGTACCTGTCTGCAGCCTGGGCGTTGGGGACCCTGGATCTAGAGAGACTCCAGGAACTACATGTAATGATGCAGGTACTCAACCTTTGGAAGAAAGTGCTCCAAATTTGGTAACAAAAGGCAATTTGACATCAAAAATATTATACCATTGTAAGGAATAGTTAAAATTATAGAAGAATCAATGCATAAAATAATTATGAAAAAGGTAAGAATGTTACGTATCACTCTTAACTATTTTAGGTTCAACCCCCAATAGAAGCTGTGCAGAGGCTATGAGAATTGTGGCCTTTCAAAGAGAAAGTATTTTGCTTGTGATTGTTCAGGTAAGAGAGATTACCTAGTCAATGACAAGACCAAAGAAGGTATAGACATATTTTTTAGAAGACTACTTACAAAATTGAGTCTAAAGAAAAATGTCACACATATGAATACAGAATAAATTCCAACAGAAGAGTAAAAATAATTTAGGGCATCCCTTACTTTTTGTTTTGCATCTTTAAACTTGGCATTAAATGATGAAGGAATAATCTATTTTGACAGTACTGAATTTTTTATACCATTCAAGAAATATATAACCGTTCTTTTTGATTCAACCAAATGTTGGAGTATATTGGAAAAGCATTCACCGAACATAAAATTTAAAATCATTGTTGAATATGAGATGGGAAAATTGAGTATATGACATCTTGCTACTAAAACTTAATTAGAGGGAGCATGCAATGCATGTTGATGCGAATAACAATATAGATTCTAAAATGCAAGTCAAAAGCACAACTTCTGAAAATATCCTGATTAAAATGCATTGCTCTGTATTCATTAGGAATAAGTATAAAATTAATGTCACCAGAAAAATTAGAGAACAAGAAGCCAATGTATATCAAACCCTTGAAAGCACAAAATGAGTTGAGAAAACAAAGAAAAATTGTATTTATGAAGAGATAATATTGCTGCTAAAAAATGGCAGAGTTCTACAGCAGTGATTCTAGTTTCTTCGAGATAGAAATGCTAGGAGGGGGAGAAAGATTCATTTCAAGTGATTTTCACAATCAATCTACCTATGATCCAAAATTTATTTCTATTTTCCCACATTATTAGTAAAAATATTATCTGTAAAGAAAACATGTTTATTGAGATGGATCCTCACGGTGTGTCTGGTCTCAAATCTGTGTGTTCAAGCAATCCTCCTGCCTCAGTTGGTCGAGCAGCTGGGATCCTGGACACGCACAACCTTATTTGGCTTAAAGAAGATGTTTAAGTTGCTGAAAGAACATCATGACCTTTTCATTGTCTTCAATTAAGACTTCTTTAAATTTATGTATATATATAGAGAGGACTGGGGACCTGATTAAAAACTGAACTCAGAACTTTTGGGTTAGGATCTGAGATCCTGCATTCTAAAAAATTTCTGGTGACAATTTGATGTTGAATATGTTTAGCAGTAAGTTTCTATGGATATAAAAGACTAAGTTAAGTAAAAATGTATAACTGAAGAGCTGGACTTGTAGCTCAGTGGTAGAGTGTTTGCCTAACATGCTCAAGGCCCTGGGTATAATCCCAACACTGCCCAATAATAATGAGTAAATTAAAGATTTTTATATGTCATTCATTAAGGTTTGATGTCCTAAAAAACTAATAGTTTCTTCTCAAAATCTGACATTCTTCCACCAAAATATTGTAATGTTTTGCTGCCATAAATTATCAGATGCATTTCCAAATAACTTCATTTCTTTCAAGATACAACTAATCATACCAACGTTGTAGCAGTGGAACAGATATGTCTTATTAAATAATCAAACCCCACAATGAGGTCCACAATCAACTAGAATTAAAAGTGTTAAATATGTTAAAACCAACATGAAGTCTATAATCAATTAGGAAAGTCCACCAACCTGATGATTACATCTATAAAATATGAGCTATAAAAACAAATCAGCATTAAAATCATCAAAAAGAATTGTATTTTTAAAGATCTTTATCTGTTTTACATGAAACAATTAGATTCAAGTGTCTTTAAGTTCTTAATATTATAGTGAATTATTTGAATTTTCTGCTATTTGATGAGTCACTTACACAATTTATATAGGATTGGTGTCTTTAGTAATTATTATTGCTTGAGAAATACTGTAACTTTTAACTTGAGGAAAGTGAATCTTCATCAAATTGATACAATTTATACAAAATGTCACATGGGTTAGTGATAGCCCTGGTTTGAGTAGTATAGTTCATAAGGAATAAAATGATCTATGAAACTGATTTAACAGGTATCAGGTTCTTGATACCCTAAAATTCTTGTCTCATTTGATTAAAAGAATCAAAATATAGTCTGACTCAGGAGAAATTTAAATGGCCTCCAGATAGCAATCAGGTATTAAGATATTATGGAAAACAGAAATCGTGGCCATGGGTGTTTCTCCAGGGTACCTAGGGGAACCAACTGCTGAGACCTTGTGGGAATTGTGGATCTGCACAGCAGAGAACTCTAGAACTGGAAGCTGGAGACTTTCAGTCAAGATGACAGCCAAGTAACAAAGCTATGTGTGTCTTCTTGGGTACCCACTTCAAAAGCTGAGATTATAATTAAAAACTGCCTGTTCAACTTAGCTAGGAGAGGAAGGAGTGCCCCAACAATTTAAAGGAGGCCACAGGAAGATCAGAAATCCCAAAGACACATCAGAAGGAGAGGAAAACAGCAGGCCTGAAAGCTGCCCCAGGCCGACTGAGAGTGGCCCTGAGCCACTGGGCCATTGGCACCAGTAGACAGAGGCAAGCCTGGAGCCTAGAACCTCTGATGGAGGTAAGTACAGATCCAGGAGAAAGGAGAATTGATAGCAGCTGGTAGCCCCAGCCTCCAAAAACAAGCCTATGGGTAGTACGAACTGCAAATGCTACACAAGCTTCCCCTAGAAAAGGCTTCCCAGAACCTAGACTAGAAGCCGTGCTTGGTGGCCATAGCAGGCTGTCACACACACACACATGCACAGACACACATGGGAGGGGAGAAGAACTGGAAGGTGATCCAGGGTCTGAGGCATGTCAGCCAAGCAAATTTCTGTATTTCCTCTTTACTCTGGCCATTCAAGTGATGTGAGCTACAGTCCCAGCTATTTTCTCTCTCTTTTTTTATTTCTGAGACAAGGCCTCACGAAGTCGCTGAGTTGACCAGGCTGGACTTGCGGTCCTCCTGCCTCAGCCACCCAGAGTGCTGGGGTTCCAGGCCTCTGCTGTTAGCCTGGTCCTCCTTTTCTGACTGTACAACTGCTCTCTGGGAAGCGCAATTCGTGGGAGAGAATCTGGCAGGCTAACAAGGCAGGCAGACAAGCTGCCTTAACAGGAGCCCCCAGACTCGTGCTTACAGAGGGTGTCCCGTGGGGCGACTCTGCTGGGTGGGGATGGTGGGCGGGAGCCCTCACTTGCCAGCGGGGACTGCAGGCTGAGCGGGTAGTGGAGCTGTTGAAAGTAGTCGTGTGGTTTGAAAACACCCAGAACAGAAGTTAGCTTTATAAACGACATTTATTGTCCCCCTGTAAAAGCAATGCCACTTGTTTCCTAAAGTATGAGTAAAGATAAACAAGTCACAGAAAATAAGCACTTATTTTCTTCTAGCTAAATCGACTGTGTGCATGTGTCTAAGTGCGTATTTAAACCATATATAAAATCAGGGATTAGACGATCCGTTAAGTATAATTTAAAATAGGGTGTGTGCTTAAATTTAAAAAAAACAATAAAGTCACCATTTTAAAAAAATTGGACATCTTCTTAAATTTGCTTTAAATAATGATTTTTAAAGTTTACGCCTTCACTGTATTTTTGATCACCCTTGCATATTCCTTCCTTTTTGTACTTGTGAAATTTTTTCTAAGCCATAAAAAAAAAAACCTCTTCAGAAGCACCTGCTCACCAGCGCCGTCCTGTTGGGACAGGAGAGGAATGCTGCCTGACTGAGCGAGGGGCGCACGCAGCGGGCAGGCCCCCCACCCCCCCCACCAAGGCCGCTGTCGATGTGTCTGGAATTCAAATAATTTGATTCTGATAGAGTGACAATGAGAAACCGACTCCGAGACCCTGAGGCACGCTGGCCTCCTGCGCCCTCGCCTCCTCCCAGAAACCTCTGTCCCGCCTCCCCGCCAGTGCCCTACTCAAGGGCACCAAATTAAAAAGTAGTGGAGCTGATGACTTTTAATTCTTCTTTTATTTCCCCCTCTCTTCGGGCAAGCAAAATCAAAGCCTTGGCTGAAACAGAGAGGTCCCTTAATGATGGGGACGCTAGACCCAGCTCAGGAAGAGCCCAGTTAGACTATCGGGTGGCTTTGGGGGCGCGCGGGGGCCCCCCCGCCTGCCCCACGCGGTTCTGGGGCCGTCTCTGGCGTTCGCCACGCGTCGCGACGGTCCCACGGTGTGATGGCGGGGCGGGGGGATTCCGTCAGTCACAACGGGAGATCAGCTGCTCCGTCGCCCTCGGAATCGCGAGGCGTTTCGCTTGCGCAGGTTGTCACCTCCATCAGGGGACTGGGAAGCAGATTCTGATTTTATTATTCGCCCGACGACAGCGCTCTGCTTTGCCGAGTGATTGGGTTTTCTAAAGCAGTTTTTTTTTTGAGCCTTTTCATCCATGGCGTGGCGTGACAGGAGCTGGAGCTATTTTGTCACCGCATAGCTCTGCTGCTGTGGCTTTATTACTCTGGATTCTTTTTTGTTCTCTACTAAGGGGCCGCATTAATCTTGGCCCCTCCCCCTTCAGGTCCCCATTCCCTGATTCTGGTATTTCATGGGACAATTTATCCCGGACGGAAGTCTTCGCAAATTCCCAAGGGATCTCAATCCCACTGACAATGGTCATGGCCCTTTATGATGAATTAAGGCAAATTTAACATTCTGACTTGGTCTTCATCTAATAATCGGTTCCGGAATGCAAACGTATAAACAGTTCCAGCCAAAACTAGTCAGCCGTCCGGCAGCGTCTGCAGGAGATCGACTCCTGGATTCCCCTTAGCTGTTCCTTGCAGAAAATGGCAGTCAGTGCCTTTAACTTACACAGTCCTCCAGCATATTTGAAATTATCTCTAGATTACTTATAGTACCTAATAAAATTTAAATGCGGTATCAGTGTTTGTTGTGTTGTACCAGATAGGGAGAGTGACTTTTTAAAATTTGTGCTTGTTCAGTACAGGCACACGTTTTTTGATGTTCTTTTAGTTTGTGACACTAGGGATTGGACTGAGGTATGCTTTTTTTTTTTTTTTTTTGAGGCGGGGTCTTGCTAAGACACTAAGTAACCCAGGCTGAGCTCGAGTTAACAATCCTCCTGCCTCAGCCTTCCAGCCTGTGCTGGAATTACAGGCCTGCGCTCCCATGATTGGCTGAATCTGTGCGTGCAATCCCCTGGAACCCAGAGGGCCAACTGTGAGTAGCGTTCCCCACGTGACAGGTGGGGATCTCAGGCCTTACTATGCTCCCAGCAACTCTGTGAGGTATGTGGGTAGGTAGGTACGTAGAAATTATTGTTCCAATGTAATAGACGTTGTTTCTTCTACAGATGTAGCACATGAAACAGGACCCCAGGACGGCCTCAGAGCCACAAGAGAAACGGGGTATGTGTGTTTGAGGCGGACTGATGGTAAGGCATCTTTTATCATAATAATTAAACATTCGTCATATTTTTTGGTCACCTTTTAAAGGTTTCTCACTTCTAACATCCCGTGCACAACAATCTTTATCTCTGGAACCCCACTGTGGCCATCAGTAACTCCCCAAGAGCCCGTCAGCATCAGTGTGGTATACTGATATTATTTCTCATCTCTCTTTATGGACCCAGTATTTCCTGTATTTCTTATTCCTGCTGCTCAATTTTGCATTTAAATTTATTTGAGTGTGTTTTACTTGGCATTTATAGGTGGTATAGATGATCTTAAGCCTCTGTCTTACCCAAACTAAACATTCTCCAGCGTTTAGACTTGTACATATTTTTTTCCTGGGATTTTGCACGGAGCTACAACATCAATCCACTTTTTTTTTTTTTTTTTTTTTTGAGGCAGGATCTGGCTAAGTTGCTACATTGCCTAGGGTGGGCTCAAACTTGCAATCCTCCTGCCTCAGCCTCCCAGGGAGCTGGTAGTACAGCCTGTACCACCAAACCTGGCTTCCAGTTTAGATTCTATTTCTTTTACATATACAGTTAGTCTGGCTTGTTGTACCACGCGCTATTCAAAGCTAGGTTTGCTTCCAATCACCTTGGTTTCACTGTAAGCCATATAAGTCATGGCAAGATAGAATCGAAATATTCATGTTCTTTCTACTGAACCCAATTGCCCAGTAGTGAAGACCAACTATCCTGTCTTCACAGTGTTTGCATTTATTTATTTATTTACTTATTGAGACAGAGTCTAACTCTGTAGTCCAGGCTAAACTCACTATGTAGCTCAGGCTAGCCTCGAATACACAGTAATCTTCCTGCCTCAGCCTCCCAAGTGCTGAGATTACATATATGCACCATCATGCTCAGTTTATGTGGTACTGGCCAATCAAACCAAAGGCATTGCACTTTAACCTCTGCATTAGTTTGGGTTCTTTCAAAAGGCAGAATTTACAGATTTTATAACAAGAAGGATCTATTAGGAAGGCTTACCAATCCGAGGATAGAGATAGTCCAAGATGGCTGCTCAGCCGGGAAGTAGATCTCCCTTCCCCGACTGCAGGACAGCCAGTGAGGTGAGAGTCGGCTGCAGATCTCAGTTATTTCGAGAACAATGGCGAAGACTGGAGCCTGAAGATCAGCGACAGAGGAGCAGCAACGGGCAGACAGGAACTAGTTGAGAGTGGAGAAAATCTGTCCTGAAGATCTGCAGCATGTAGCAACTTGGTGTCCCTAGACAATTGCAAAGGTGAGAGCTTTCCCCCAGAAGAAGCTCTAATAATCGGCTTTCTTCCTTCCTTTCACATCACTGGAGTTCCAGTTGGACCACCCACATCTAGGTGGGTGCTCTTCCCTCATTGGCTGGCCCACAAGTCACTCACACTCTCATCCAGGCTGGTTCTCAATTCCCAATCTGGGCGTGGTTTCCAAACCCTAACCCAGGTGTGGTTCCTGATTGCCTCAAGTTGACAAAACCTCTTTGCTATTCCTCGGATCAGAGAAGTGTTTTAAAGTATCAAAGTTTGTATTCTACCTTGTTGTTTAAAGGATCCCAAAGGCTCGCCACTTCCTCCAGAGTAAGATCTGAGCTCATCCCCGCACCCATGGGATCCTGCACCCAGCCTCAGGGGTCTCAACTCCTCTTTTGCTGCTTTGACCTTCTTCATGTTCTTTGAACTCTCTAAGTTCTGGGCTCATAGCCTTTATACTTACCTACTCCATCTGTCTGTCTGGCTGGCTGGCTGGCTGCCTGAATCCTTCCTGTCATTTAGTCCTAGCTCAATGCCACTTCCTCGCTGAGGCCTTCTCTGATCATCACCCGTCTCGCTTTGTACCCCTTGGCTTCTTATCCCATTGTCCTATTTGATTTTTGTGACTACACTTACCACCTTTTGACATGATCTTATTCACTTGTGTACTTTTTAATTTTGTTTCTTCCCATGGGAACGCAAGTGCCAAAGTAACGGGGCTTTGTCTTGCCCCTGGATCTCCAGTGCCAGGGACAGTGCCTGGCCTGCAGGAGATTCTCAGCCCGTACACACTGGAGGCATGCCTGCAGGCAGGAATGCCAGGAGCCACTCTCACTGCCTTAGGTAAATTATCCATAATTTTACAATAATAAGGTACACCTGATCTCAGCCAAGGGCTTGAGAAACGAGATAAGATCATGCAAAATTATTATTATCCCCATTTTACAGAGGAGAAGGCTGATTAGACTCAGGTCCGTTTGTCTCCAAAGCTACTTTTCCACACTCAGCCCCTTCCATTTACGCCGGATGACATTAACCACGAGAAGACCCACGTCACGAAGGCTTTGAGTGCTTTGTCTTCATCAGTCATAGTAGAATTTGCATCCTGTCTTTTTCTCCTTGGAATAAACAAAAAAGTAATTTCCAAGAGTTAGAGAAAATAGTATGTCACTTTGTTATTTAAAATGAAATCTGGGATAAATTAATGAAGCAAAAAGCAACATCACGGGTTTGGAATCAGATGACCCAGATTAGATAAAATCCAAATTCTTGATCAACCTCAGTTTCCTCACCTATACAATTGGAACAGAAATACCTACAGCATAGGGTTGTGGTTGCACAAGAAAAAGTGTTTTTACTAACACTAATTTCATAATGCTGCCGAAACCAGAATTTCATTGCTGAAAAATAGCAAGAAAGAAATGGCTGGGCACAGAGAGGTTAGAGCACATCATTTCGAAAGCCTTTTCAACTCACCCAAAGACTGATCATTTTGATCAATACTGTTTTTCGAACTCTCTGTTGAGTGGGTGCAGTTTTGTTTGTTTTGAATTTTTCATTCCCTCATGGATTGATACTTTTGTACAATACAACAAAAATTGGATGACTAAGAACATGCAGTTTTTAAAAGCATACAAAATAAAAGCCCAGAGTTGGTACTGTTAGATTGAACCAACATCAAATTGCTTCTCAAATTGCCATGAAAGTTTCTAAATATGCTTTAATTATCGCTTGTTGCATAACTAATTATCTCAAAACTCGGTGGCTTAAAACAGTAATTATCTATCTTACTTTGGGTTTGAAATTCAGAAAGAGCTTTGTTAACTGATTTGGAGAGTTTCTCAGGAAGTTGTATTCAAGATACGTGGCAGAGCTACAGTCATCTGAAGACTTGACCAGAGCTGGAGAGTCCAATTTCCGGGTGACTCTTTTACATGATTGGTGAAGGAATGGTGGCTCTTGGCAAGAGGTCCCTGGCTCCTCTTGACTTACTCGGGCCTCCCCTGAGAGTTGTTTAATGTCTTTAAGCTAAGACTGCTGGTGCTTTCCAGAACAAGTAATCCAAGAAACGGCAGGGTGATGTCATACAGTCTTAGGACCAAGCCTGGAGAACTCCATGTCATATTTCTGTACTATCTTCTTCCACGTGGGTGGGAACTTCACAAGGATTGAAGTCAGGAAACAACGCCGGAGGCATCTCACAGAATGGCTACCACAAATGCTAATCCCTAACTTAAGTACTTAATTGTAAACCAAACTACGTGTACCTAATTCTATTTATTATTTTATTTATATCTTGAGGTAGGATCTCTCTAAATTAGGAGTCCCCAATTCCTGGGCTGCAGACCCACGGGTACTGGGACGAGCAAGGAGTGAAGCTCCGCCTCCTGCCCCAGCGCTCCTATTAAGTTCTCATGCTGCTGCCGATTTGACAGAAGGTGGAGCTTTGGTCCCCTCTTCCCCTCATGCTAATTCTGTCCCTGATGTCAAAATGTTTGAGGGCCATTGTGCTAACTTGCTAAATAGCCCAGGCTGGTTTCAATTGGTGATTCTTCTGCCTCAGCCTCTCTGAGTGCTGAGATCATAGGGCTTCACCACCAGTCTTGACTTGTGTGCAAAATTCTTAGAGCTAATCTCTTTCTAAATCCCATTTTGTAAACGAGGAGACGGAGATCTGTGGAAGACACACTCCCTCATCAGTTGCAAGATCAGGATTCTCGATTTCAACATCCCATCACTTGCCTGTTAGGACTGTGTAGTAAAAAGCAAGCATTAGCCTGGGGCTGCTCATTAAGTAATTAGAGTGAATAGGGTAGGGTGGAGACACTGTGACTTCTCCTAGTGTCACCACAAAGCCACCTTCAAGGTGGCCATCAAACAGGATAATTCAGTGAGCCAAGTTCAAAAGCATCACAATGTGACAATGGAAATTGACTTGATTTAGCTTCAAAGGATCTATTAACTCAGAGAAACCATGATTTTCCGGGAGAATTAAATACATGGCCATCGGTAGAAATTGGAAGACTTCAGTGCTTTGAGATTTCTTTTAACTCAGCCCTTAGATGTATGTACAAAACGTGATAGGTTAGGTTCCGGCCCTGGGACACACACATTTCAGAGTCACGTGACTAAATCTTGCTCCTAATTACAAAGAAGATGTAGAAAATTTAGCTCATTTGATAAGGTGGATAAATAACTCACTTCAGAAACTGGCACTAAGTGAATCCTCCTACACACACAGTCACAGTATGGGGGCAGTACTTGCTTGAGATGGATTCTCACAAGGTCAACAGTACATTAACATGGTAAAACAAATGGATAGTGTTCTCTCACTTGATCCTAGACTGTATATTTCTCTTTTTTTAACCTTGATTTTTCTTCTAATTGTACCAAAGGCCCTAGACAAGAAAAAGTTGATTCGTGATGTTACAGAAGGACATTTTTAAAATTTGGAACTAATTCCAAAAGGAAGAAAGGTTGCAAGAATAAAAACTACATGATTTCCTCTACTTAGAAATTTTATTATTACTTTTACATAAGGCCTTCTTATTTTCTCAGCTGGTTTGGAAAGAGTTACATGTGTGTGTGAAGAGAAGAGGGAATAGTAAAGAACATGGGGTAAAAATATTAATAAAATATTTAAGTAGAGGAACCAGCACCTGCCCTCCAGGTCAAACTCAAGCACCCGCCCCTTCCAGCCAGGCCCCACCTCCCAACACTACACAGTATCTGTAGCAACATGAGGCTTTTAGGGGACCCTCCAGATCCAAATCACCAAATATTCCAACTTTATAAATTGACCCAATGACATCTTTTGTATGTTTTTACTCCCAAGAGTGCTGGATACAGAATAGGGCCAGGTATTGAACTTAGTTGTTGAGTCTTTTAACCTTTTTTAATCTGAAATATCCCACAGACCTCCTTGGACTTTCGTACTGTCAAACAGTAGAATTTGCCTCCCTACCCCCAGTCCTGTTTAAAAAAAACAGAATATAAATCATTTTGGGTTTCTCTAATAATATGTCTCATCGTTAGATTCACGTCATGCATTCTCAGCTGGACTGCTCTTTCTCCGGGTAGCACATCTGGAAGGACTAGAGTCCATCTGTCCTTATGGACGACCTGGTAAAAGCGGTATGTAATTTCTCCATTGTGAAATTACTATTTTCCCCTTTGGAACTGATGAGCAATATATGGGGAGGTTCTTTAAGACCACCCAAATATTCATTCCTGCTGTTTGCATCTTTGTTGAAATTTAATGTCTACTGATGATTCTTGCTTGATTCTTTCTTTGCTGTGGTCACTGAAAAATGGTGATTTTCCAGCTCCACGTTTTCTTCTCATTTAACCAATTGACAGTCAAGATTGTTCTCTACGAACAAGCCCTCTCTCCTCCTCCACTTACTTACGATCAGTAAGAATCCACAAATTCTTTTATTCTAAATAGTTTATAACTCATTACTGTCTCTAATTCATTTCTGTCCTTAACACAACTTATAATTGTTTTATGAAAATAATTACTTTAGATCTGGCCCTTGAGAGCCCCTCACAGCCCCTTTGTTCTCAGGATCTCCTTCCATCTTTGTATATTTGTTTTTGTGTTTTAGCACTTCCTTGCTCTCTGACACAAGATGCCCCAAGATGATCCTACGCCTCTCTTGTGCCCACCCTGCAGATTCCTGGGGTTTGCTCCCTGGTTTGATTTTGACTTATCATCAGTCACAAAATTGAAAACACTTCATCACCCTTGTTTGTTGTCTCACAAATCTTCCGTTTCTGTTCAGCCCATAAATAGTTACACCACCTTTTCCATATGGATAACATTGGCCTAGACACTGTCACAGATGCTAAAGAACCAGGCACTTTACAAACAGGAACTCCTTGAATCCACATAACAGCCCCCTGTGTGGCTGCTTCCATTTACTGTCACCCACTTCAGAAACTGAAGCCCAGACAGGCTCAGTCACTTGCCTAAGGTCCTACAGCTAATAAATGAGAGATGAAGGTTTTAGCCCAGGCTCTTAACCCTGGGCTCTGCTTGTCTGAGATAAGGCCTTCTTCCCAAATGAAGTTTTAAAGTAGAGGAAAAGTTTAAAATAAAACAATGCTAAACAACACATTCTGTGGGAGCGTAGAGGAGATTCCACAATCATTTCAGTATCAGTACCTACCATGTGTCAGGCAGATGCTAGGGTCTGGGGACAACAGGATGAACGAGAAATGGTGTCCCTGTCTTTGTGGAACTTGGAGTTTAGAGCAATTTCTTTCTTTTTTAAGAGACAGCATTGTACTATGCTGCCCAGGCTAGGCTCCGAGGATCCATCCTCCTGCCTCAGCATCTGGGTAGCGGGGGCTACCACTCAGTGTTGCAGCAATTTCTTACTGAAATCAGAGAACAACGTATATTAACAACGAAGAGAGGGGTGTTGTTTATGACCTCATAATTTTCTGTACCCCCTGCAAGAGGTCTTGATTCTACAGATTGTAATTCAGCCTAGGAGGCCCCCTATGTTGGCCTTTCCTATCAATCAGGAAACTCCTCAGCACTGAACTCTGAGCCATGGGGCAATTGGACTGACTCAGAAGACAGCCTGAAGAGGAGGAGCTTGAGCTGAAGGTCCAGGGTCAAGTTGGTGGTCGGCAATGTCCACTCCGGCCCAGACCTGTGCCTGGCGTGGTAGTAACATCCTGTAAAAGAACTGAGAATTAAAAGTCACACCTCCAAATATAAATATTCCATTCGATCCAGCAACTCCTTCGAAAGGAATCTTTCCAAAAGTTAAAAGCATCATATAAAAGATACATGTATACCCATGTTCACAGTAGCACAACTAACAGTAGCCAAAATTTGGAAGACACCAAAACACCCATCAACAGACCAATGGACACAAAAATTATGATATATGTACACAATGGAGTACTTGTTTTCTATAAAGTCAAATAGCTTTGAGGCTTTTGTCGGTAAATGGAGGCAACTTGAGACCATCGCGCTCGGTGAAGTGAGTCACACGCAGAAGGTTAAATATTGAATGGTTTCTCTGAGAAACCCAGAATACAGCCATTTTTTAGAACCAAATAGGGGTGATGGGGGAGAAAGGGGAGAGAGAGAGGGTGTGGGAGAGTCAAAAGGGAGCAGGGGAAGGGTGTGATTTGGCACGATATATATGCACAAAGTACTCAAGTCTAATGTTATGTGTTTTGTTTTGTTTTTCAGTGGTGAAAATTAAACTCAAAGCTTCATGCATGCTAAGCAAGCAAATCAAAATTTAAACATCTCATCTGGGGGGCTCCAGCCTCTGTCCAGCCAAGGCTCCAAGTACCACCCACCAACTGGACTCACCTGCCCGCATCCTTGGCTTGCCAGACCAAGCTCTCTGGGCCTTTGTCTTTACTCACACATTTTTCAGGTTCAAGGCCATCTCAAATGTCATCTCTTCATCCTAGATAGCCACCCCTAAGCCAATTGTTCCCTTCCATGTGTCTCCATAGCACATTTTTTTTTTTTTTTTACATTTCTTCACTATGGTGCTCATCATGCATTACTGTGCTTTGTTTAAATTTCTGGCTAAACTCTAACATTCTTAGTATTGTTTTGATCTAAAATGTCCTGAACAATCTCATATATTCAGAGATGGGGCTTTAAAAAAATTATTTGAAGAGACTGCAGACTGAACTCAAAGCCTTCAAGCTCAGCTACATCCCCAGCCCACTTTAAAATTTTTATTTTGAGGATGGGTCCTGCTAACTTGCCAAGTTGCCTAGGCTGGGCTCGAACTTGTGATCTTCCTGCCTCAGCTTCCAAGAGTGGCAGGATATAGGTTTGTGCCACCAGACTCAGCTCCGAGGTGGGGCTTTTGAAAGGTGACTGGATCAGGGGAAGTCTATACTCACCAGTGGATTACTCTATCATTAAGTCCATGGCTGAATGTGCTTTCAGTAGAGCCTGGTCAGAAAAGGAAGGTCACTCAGACGTGACCAGGTTTTGGCTCCACCTGACTGTCTCTGCTTCCTGGCTGTCGTGGGGTGAGCAGCTGTGCCTCACCATGCTCTTCTGCCAGCTCTTTCTGCCATGGAACCAGACTACCATGGACTGGAAAGAAGGAGCCAAATAAATCCAACTTCTGTTACCTTTAAAATATCAGGTATTTTGTCCCAGTAACAAAATACCAAATAATCCGTTTTCAAACAATCCCGGGGAGAACAGTATTGATTTTCCTTATTTTTCAGATGAGAAAGCTGGTGTGCAGTGAGGAAAACCCAAGGGAGGCAGCAGCAGAGAGCAGGGCGGGAGCCGGGGTGACAGCCGCGGCTGCAGGACCCCAAGCAAGGGAGGGAACCTTTCTGGGCTTCAATTCCCATGGCAGATGACAATAAACAGAAATTGCCACCAAGGGCTGTATGGGGATTCAAGGAGTGAATAAAATGAGTAGAAGAGCGTGTGGGGGCCACGGGAAGTGCTACGGGAAGTGTTTACTAAGTGGTCTTGTCATTGCAATTCTAACCCAGCAGCACTCTGCTGACTCTAGTCCACTGTGCTTTTAACTTTGGAGAAGTCTAAGTATTCCAGAGAAGGAATGACAAGATTAGAGGCAGCCATGCAGGGAAGCTGGTGCAGCGCGGGAGACACTAGTGGCAGGAGAAGCAGCTAAATCATCCAGCAAACTGGGGGATCGAGGTGCGGACCAGGGAAGGCAGCAGGTGCCCGGTTCTCCTGCTTCTTGGTCTACAGCACGTGATGACACACTCAGGCAAGGTCCAGCAGGGGAGCCTGGGAGCTGCTCTCTCCCGAGTCAAGAGTAGTGAGCTAGGTCGTTGAGTTCTCAGGATGACTTGCTCTGCAAATTCCGTCCATGCATCCAGATTCTGCAAGATGGCGCCATTAACAAATGCAAAGTGTTGGTTATTGTTTGTGGAGGATGGTAATGGTATCAACTGATTTCTTGAAAATTTTGAATTATTTCTCTTTTTTTTCCCCACATTTTATTGATATGTATGGTACATTATAGTGGGGCTTAGGAACAAATTTACATGTCCAAGGCAAGAATCATTTTATTTTTTACTTATTACTTATAATTATATAACTAAAATCTATTATTTGTAATGTCCATATGGTTTACTATAATTTTTACTATATTAACTTTAAAAGGATGGACTAAATTTTGATTGATCTGGTAGCAGGGCATAAGATAGGTGACGTATAACAACATGTAAGAGCCCCCAGTGTATAGCCCACAGGTGAGCCCTGTTTGTCTGCATGTTGAAGAGTGACTATCAGTTATTGACTATTTATAAGTTAGAATGCATGATCTTCCTAACTGGGACATGATTTAAAACAGCTGCTCTGCCAGCCCTGGCGCTACATGCCTGTCACCTTAGCACTCTGGGAGGCTAAGGCAGGACTGCTGATTTGAACCTGGCCTGGGCAACTTAGTGACTTAGAAAGACCCTGTCTTAAACAAACAATAAAAAGGGGCTGGGGATACACGCAGCTCAGGGAGAGTGAAAACCCTGAGTTTGTTCCCCAGTAGCACACCCCCCGAAATCCACCCCCTCCACCCCCCAAACAAAACAAAAACATCGAAAATGGAAAAAAAAAAAGATTTTGCCTAGCCCCATCCACAGAGCCTCTGACTCAGCATCCAGAGCCAAGACTCATGAGTTGTTTTTCTAGAGTGGCCAGGCGATGCTAATACTATTGGCTCAAGACAGCAATTTGCAAAGTGCTGATTTAGACCAAACACCCCCTGACCGGCAGAACCTACCACCGTCTGAGCTGGCAAGCGATATAATTACATTTGCTCTAAATAGGCCACCTCAAGCAGTCACATTTCCCTTCCACTTTGCAATTTTACAGGCCAAAGAGAAACACTTCATTATTTCTCTCCTAGAAGGAAAAAAAAAAAAAAAACTTTCAGTGATGGAGACTTAAGAGAAATTGCATAGTTAATTAAATGTGGCCTTAGCTGCATGTTTCTAATATCTTGATAATTAAAACACATTCAAACTTCTCAGTGTTTGCCAATATTTTTATGAAGTACTTGAAGAGTATAGCCCTTCGTGGAGGTTTGTCCTTCACAGGGGCGCTCTTGGGCTAGCGGTGACGACCAGCAGGTGGCGCTCTGAGTCAGTTCATGGCGGCGGCTGAAATGGGGTGAAAGAAACTACGCAAGCCAAGGTGCCTGCTTTAAATCCTCAAAGTAAGGTCCTCTTAACCACTTGTCATAAAATACCCTGAGACACACGTCTTGGAAAATCGAAGTGTCAAGCTCAGCATCTTTGCCACATTTCAAACTAGGTAATTACCTTCTCTCCCACAGGGAATCTGTTTTATGTATTTGTGTGCTTTCTAGGTTACAAGTTTCCCAAAGGCAATGATCTTGCTGCCTTCCACTCCATACAATGCCGAAGCGAAATGCACATTTTACAATAACGATTTAATTATTCTATATCCCTCTGAGCTACGTGATGACCTGTTATATAATTGCCAGTAATATAGAAACCTATATAAACCTCATATAAACCCTTGCTATAAGTGGAAGTTGTTATCTGACCTCGAAGGAAATGGCTTATTTATGTTTTCTTTACAACAGGAAAAGCAAGTCGGTTTCTCACCATCCCAAATTGAACGCCATTATAAACCACGCTGCATTTTAGTTGGTTATTTTTATTAATTTCGCAGAGGTTGGTTTTTGTCTACACACATCAGATACTTTGATAGAACCTAAGATAATAAAATAGTTGAACAACTTTGATTTCTTAGATTTTCATCTGTATAGAAACAATCTGTGGAACTCCTCACCTCCAAACCAAGGTGTCTAAAAACAGTGATTCAACAACATTGCTTTAAATAATTGCTCGGTGAAGTCATGGTTTCCATTCTCAAATGAACTGTGTCTCTGTAGCTCCCCTCGGGTCCCAAGCTTGGGGCCTTGGAAGGGTGGCCAAGAGAAAACAGATGGCTGCGTGCTGCCTTTCCCCTGTGTGAGGACAGTGATTGGAACAGGGTTGTGACAGAAGCCAGGAAGAAAAGACAATAATTGCACAACTTTAATTTGCAAGCATCAAAGTCATACTAAGTCCTTCCTTTATGCAACGCCTCCCACTGGCAGATAGGAAATTCCATTCTGATGACGCAGTGTGCCTGCTCACCCCTAAATACTCTTTTCTTCCACTAATCATGTCAGTTATTATGGATAGGTGGTGGCCGTAAGTTCTCTCTAAGAGGGCTGGGACTTTTGTCACACTGAAGTCTCAGCCCTTGCATCATGACATTTACAGGCTATGTTTTGGTGCCCAACAAGGGTCCACCATCCCCTAAGAAATGCCTCACCCCACCCTCAAATCCCCAAAGTGCCTAAGAGCGAAGACCCCACGGAGACAACATCTTCAGCAAACACCACCCCCAAGATGCCCGGGGACACTGGCCTAGATCATCCCGTTGATCTTAGTCCACTCGTAGATGTCCTGTTCACATACTATGTCAGAGTTGATGAGAAGGTATCTGTCACCTACACAGAAGTGCTTCTGACAGGCAGCACACTTGAAACACTCCAGGTGATACACTTTGTCTTTCACCCGCATGGTCATCTCATAGGCGCGGATCCGCTTGTCACAAGATGCACAGAGACCATCTTGGCCAAAAAGCCTGGGGGCCAAAAGGAAAAAAAATGAGCTGAGACACCAGGGCAGAAACCAAACAGGAAGAAAAGGTTTGCAGTGGGCTGTATGGAGGAGCTAAAACTTCAAAATGTCAAGAAGCTAGGAGACGCTGGACTCAGACGTCTCTGGATGGTGACTCCTGTCTCTCCTCAAAGGTGAAGGGTAGGCCAGGATGACCCTGTGGTACTTTGTTCAGCCTAACTCCTCCTTTTTCTGAGCTCTCTTTGTCCCTCAGCAATCACTGCCCACACCTCCATGCTTCCCCAGGCCGCTGCTGCAGAACAGACTTGTCCCAGTGACCTGTGACAAGGGCCTACAAGCACAGCATGCACCCTCTTCCAGGGGAACTTTCACTGCTAAAAACAGGAACTGGAATAGAACTTTGGGGCCCCTGTCAGAAACAACTGAAACCAGGTCTGGTCGCACGGCCTGTAATGCTAGGGCTCTGAGAGGCTGAGGCAGAAGGGTCCCAAGTTTGAGCCCAGCCTGGGCAACTTAGTGGCCTAACAAGTCTCTGTCTCAAAATAAAAATTAAAATTGGGCCAAGGATGTAGTTCATTCAGGGCTGAAGTTCTGGATTCAAGCCCCAGTACAGCAACCATGACAACAAAAAGAAAAGGAAAAGGAAACAAGGAGGGGACGGAGCAGGACTGCAATAACATGCGCGCCTTTTGAGGCTCCCAACGCTGCACCAATGCCACGGGAAGGGGGCAGTGAACTCCCCCTCCAGTTGCAGAGCCCGTCTCCACACAGCCATCTGCAGGGACCTCAGTGGCCAAGAGCCATGGAGTTCCACACCATGTGGCCCAATGTGCCTTAGAGACCCCAAAGACAAACATCTCTCCACAACGAACAGAAAATACTAACTCGTGGTCCCTGCCACCCTCTTGGTAAGAACCTCTGGGGAAACTTCTCTTCTAAAGTCTAAATCGGGGGCTGCAGAAATGGCTCCGCAGTTAAAGCACTTGCCTAGCAAGCGCTAAGGCAAGCACTAAGTACCCGAGTTCGATTCCCCAGGACCACATAAACTGGGCGTGGTGGCACAAGCCGGTAATCTCAGCACTCAGGAGGCTGAGACGGGAGGATTGTTGTGAGTCCAAGGCCAGCCTGGGCCCCACAGTGAGTTCAGGACCAGCCTGGGCTGCAGAGCGAGACCCTGTCTCAAAAAAAGTCTACATCAAGTCTCTCCTTACCTTCCATGGATTATCCACTTATGAAATATGACTAAAAAATACAGTGAATGCTTAAACTTAAAAAAAGAAACATTGCCGTTAATCTCCTTCAAATACTCCTTCTCACTTCTACTACATTTCTTTTTGAGACAGGGTCTTGCTCTGTTACTCAGGCTGGTCCTGAACTCACTATATAGCCCAGGCCGGCCTTGAATTCATGTCAATCCTCCTGCCTCAGCCTCCCACACACTGGGATTATCTAACACACTTATCCCATCGGTTTTGCCACTTTCTCAAGCAGTCCTTCACGTCTTGATGTCTTTTTGCTTGTGTGTCGTTAGTCACAGTGTCATGGCTGCCTCAATGCCTGAATCTATCAAAACATCTACCTTTGCGTGGTCATTTTGACTCTGGGGAAGAGAAAGTTCACAGGGTACCAGATTTGGTGACTAAGCAGATCAGGACACGCCAAAAGCTTCCACAAGCCTTCCTTCCCACTGGGGCACTAGGCGGTGGCTTCTGCTGTATCTATCACCTGCATAGAGACAGTCCCAGGAGAGGGCTTCCAGAACTGCTTCACCAAGAGGCGAGAAGGACGAGAGGAACGTGTGAAGTGAGAAGGGTTAATGGCTGTATGTATTGTACGGTCATATAATTTTTAATCTAAGCAGTCACCATCTATTTTGATCATGCCTCGTATTTTAAGCAACATTCAGTGTGGAGGTGGGAAACGCAACTTAGTGGAAGTAAATCACGTCACAGTTCTCAAAGTGCTGACCCTGGACCAGCAACGTCAATATTGCCCAAGAATTGGTTAGAAATACAAAGTTCTTGAACCCCGACCTGGTACCTCTACCTGCTGGGGATACTGGGGGAAAGCCCTCTGTATTTTAATGACTCTGGTGCAGGTTAAGGTTTGAGGGTGAGAAATAACACAAGTACTGGAACCAAAAGACCCAGCAGCACATTCTAGGACCAGCCCTGGGCATCTGATGGACTCTAGTTTGGCTTTTGAGCCCTCTGAGCTTAGGTGAACCGCAGTAGTCACAGCATTGACCTCATGTGGCTGTTAAGAGGTATCATACAGGACATGTCAGAGCACTGGCAGTCAAGGGCCAAGCCAGCGCCAGCTTTGCCTCAAGACCCTGTGCAATCCCCAGGGCCCAGCCTGGTTGCAACGTCATCTGCACGCGTAGCCGGTAACAGAGCGGAAGGTTTCTGCATAAAACCTTTAGGGCAGTTTTAGGTTAATGCTCTTCTTGTTGGAAGTTAAATTTACTACATACGTCCCAAGATTAGAGAATCAACTGGTTTGTTCTGAGAGGCTGCAGGGAAGGTAAGGGCAACTGGCAAATTTTGCACCATTTGGGCAGAAAGAACGGCCCAGAGAAGAGATAGTTCTGGGCGTGGAGAGTTCACTGTTAGCACCTGAGCCAGCGATCTCCCTCCGCACCCTGCTTTCCACAGGAAGATCTCGAGTGTTTCCAAAGCACCGCCGGGAGCAAACTCATTAGCCAGGGAGAATGTTCTACCCCACCGCGGCAGATGGTGGAACTGTCGGTGACCGCCACGTTGGCGGCCACAGAGTGGAAAAGGAGTTCTGGTTTCCTGACTGTTCAGTAAGTTTGGGACCGAGCAGAGATGCACAGCAGAGAAAACTGTGCACGGAATGGGTCCAACTGCCTGGGGCGCGAGTTCCTTCAGGAAAGAGGGAGCTTATTAGAGGGGAGTCAGGGGGTAAATGACAACGCATCAGGCAGCTAATGAAGGGAAGGACAAAGCACCAGTATCAGGGAGGCAGGTCTGGGTCTCGGCATCACCTCTAAAGAGCCAGGTGACTTGAGTAAATGGCATTCCCTCGCTGGGACAGAAGTCCTTTCTAATACAGGTGCCCTGGGATTCTAACAGGAGTAAAAATAAAGCTGGCCTTGACAATGAACTTGAGCATGAACCTCTGGCACCAAGGACTGGTGTCTTGCTTGGGCCAGATATCCGGGAAGCAGGCCCGGAGGGCAGGATCTTGTGCAAGTGATTTATTTAAGGGTGCTCTCAGCGGAGCCCTGGACAACAGAAGGGGAAACTGGATGGAAGGACAGGAAGCCACATGGTGGCCTCCCCAGGGACAGTCTCAGCCTAATGCTGAGCGCTAGGTCCTCTGGACCTTTGGGAGCTCCAGGCAAGGTTGCTAGGCTCTGGGATTCCCGCAGTATGTGTCCTTGGCTGAGACCCTGGGGTATGGTGAGGACTGGCATGCTACTCATTCTAACAGGTAAGGACTGGATGCAGGCACTGGATGTTAAAAATAAAAGTCATTGGGGATTGGTGGGGGTGCCACACCCTGTAACTGATATAGAAAAAAACAGATCCAAAGGAATTTGGGCGGAGCACCAACATTAACAGCCATGGTATGGTTAGGCTTCCAATAAGACCGCACAACAGAGGCAGGTGTTACATTCTGCACCGACGTCCGGTGAATATTTGAGGCTAAATATCTGAAAAGAATGGTAACTGGGAAGGGAGCCCCAGGGAATCCTCAAGGTGTGAAGTTATTCCAGGGAGAAGAGGACTGGACGCCACAGGGGACAGGGCCACACCTCAACTTGCCTGATTATAAGATTTCGCCAGATATGCCAAGAATGCAATTGCACAAGCCCAGAGCTAAAGGACCATCTCTGAAGAAAAAAAAAAAATTTTTTTCCACTGTCAAGCGGTGTCACGTCTTAAGCTTTCTGCTGCCCATTTCAATAACAATAATATAAATATTAAAAGATGGCTGGGAACGCCCGTGCTAACAGAGAGTTAATTAACATGTTTCCGGGGAATGTAGCAGGGAGAAGAATTATTTCGTGTCACCAAGACACAAGTTAATTAACACTGGGTTCTCCCAGACTATTTTTTTTTTCCTCTCCTTTTTGAAAATGGAAAAGATTAACAAGCCCAGGCAGCACTGGTTTCATTCTTGAATGTTATATAAAACCCTAGCGATAGGGAGAAACCTGGCTCTCCTGACCTTACTGTATCTGTGCTGCGTTTAATAAGATTCAAATGATTCGAGAGGAATGTAGTCAGGGGCCCAGTGGGAATCATTTACGCGTCTGCTTTCTGACTGATTTGGCAGTCTGGGAGTGCGCTAAACCGGGTCTGTATTTATCCCACTTCTATTTTCTTGTGACTTCTGAAAAAAGAAAAGGAGAGGACAAGAAATTGACTAAAATTATAATCATGATCACTGAAAAAAAAATTCTATTTTTCAGAACCACTAAAATTTGTGAGGACTTTTTCAGGGAACTTAAAGGGGGGTGGGGTGGTGAAAAGAAAAAGCTTATTTTATCAGTCTTTGGGTAAACAGATAAGCTGCCTTCACTGTGGAATTACCTGCAGGTTTTTTCTTTTTAATATGTGAAATGCTCTGAAGGCAGATTAGGGCGCAAGAGCTGGTCCAGCAGGCAAGGGCAGTGAAGTCCAAACCAGACTCTGTGGGTTGATGGCCCTTGTGTAGTAAGGCCACATGCGCAGACCCTGTGTCACAGGAAGAGGGTGAGGAACTGACAGCTCACAGCTGGACCAACCTGGCAGTACAGGGTGCAGAGTGACCTCCACCGCAAATATGAAATTAGAGGCTCGACCCTTCCAGGCAAAGGCCACTCCGTGAGGGCTGGAAAACTCACACGGCCAATCCTCCCAGCCGGGGTAGGAGGGACATCCTCAGCTCCCTTCTCACTGGGTGTCGTACACATCCCAGTTCACCTTTTCATTCTTCTACCTCCTGTTACATTGATAAGTAACTCACGAGCCTCTCCTAAGGGTAAGTCATAAAAGCAGCCAGAAGCTATTTGATATTCATGTACCAAGCTAAGTACTTTACATGTATGAGTCCCATTCTCACCACTTCTTGGAAGGAGATAAAGAAGTTGAGGCATATGGGTGTTAAGTACCTTGCCTAGGGTCTGACATGTAGAAGCAACAGCGCCGGAACTCACAGCTCTTACTGACGCTGGGGCCTTTGCCCTTGTGTTTGCTGAATACTGCCCAACTAAGACTCAATACTGGGGGCTCTGTGGCAAGAACCTGCTTTCTATTTTTATGTTTCTCATCATATAATATTGGAATATTGCAAAATAGTATTTATAACCTATATATACTTTGGGTGTGGTATAAGGGATTGAGCCAGGAAGAGTGCTGAGCTATATCTCAAGACCTCTTTATTTTGAAACAGGGTCTGACTATGCCTCAGCTTCTAAATCGCTGGGATTGTGGGCCAGTGCCGCCAAATCTGGCAATGTATGTTTTGAAACATTAAAATGAGCTCCTATAAACTCAATTCCCCTCTCCACCTCTGTCCCCTGACCTGCTCCCCTCAAAAGGGAACCACTATTCTGACTTTAGTGTTTATTCTTCTCTTACTTTAAAAAATAATTGGATTTTCCCACCCAGAAACGTCTCTGGGAACAGGATCTCAGTAGGAGTAAAAGCCAGCTGCTTCTTCTCTGCAGGGCATCACTGAGTCTCATCTCCCACAGCCTGCCCTCCTGGGGCCTAGGGGCCACATACCCAGACCCAGACGTCCCCAGGGAGTGCAGGCAGGTACCTGAGATAGTCCCTCCGGCAGAGTTTCCGGCCCAGCTTGTAGTAGAGGCGCCGCCCCACCTCACCCAGCCGGCACCCACAGAGGTCACAGCTGAGGCAGTCCTCGTGCCAGTACTGGTCGATGGCCTTCAGGAAGTAGCGGTCGCCGATGTTCTGCTGACAGCCACCGCATGTCAGCAGAGATGGGGGGATCTGGAGCACCTCATCCACTGGCTCCCTGGGGAGGAGACCAAACGTTAGGGACAAGCTCACTAGGTGTCAGAACCTGATTCCACTGATGAAAGATAATGGAAAAGCAACACATTCCCTGCGTGAGAACCCAAAGACCCAGTCGACCTTGGGTAAACACAGGGCATCAAGAGGCCTACAGGTGGCGCTGGGTGCCCAGCACCATCGTGGGCATCTCTGGTCTCCCTTCTAGAGCTTCCCACCCAAGCCTCTCCCATTCCCAGGACCCTAGGTCCTGGCTAACCACAGAGAAGGCACTTGGGACTAAAAGAGCTGTAGTTGTTCCTTGTCAGATCTGACAGACCAGCGCTAAAACCCTGCAAATTCTCCATTAAATTTTCTCTCCAGCCTTCTTCACGCCCTTCCCAGTGCCCAAAAGCAAAGGGGAAGAAGAAAGAAGAGTCGAAACGATGTTGGTTTCTGGTTCCAAATTAAAAATCTCCTCAGGATGCAATAGAAGTTCTTCTTATTCTATTTACTAACTGAAAGTCTGCATCCCTCTTCCTAGATGAGTCCCTCAGGGGGAAACCCTAAGTATCAAGATGTCTGTTACCCTAATAAAGGACGTAAGTTAGCCTTTCCTTTCCTCACACGAAAATGTGTACATCAAACTAATTGGAATAAATTTAACTTAAGAAAGAAAATAGGTAGAGGGTCACAACAATGCTCTTAAAGAGAATGAAAGACAATGAACAGATGCAGAAATCTTAATGGGGAAAATCCATTCCTGGTGAGGCTACAGTACATGTCCCTCCCATAAAGAGCGGTGCCTATCACTTCCTGCCCACTCGGCTTCGCTGGAGCCTTACAAGTCAAACTAAATAATTTCTCCAAAAAGGGGGGGGGGGGGGAAAAGAATGATCCTAGCACCAAATGGGAGATGGAGAAAAACTGGGTACTTGTTGATTTGTTATAATTAACAAGTGATCTCTGAAACCTTATTCAAATACAAGTTTATT